>OX375867.1:83888917-84340706 GCA_947359475.1 Heligmosomoides polygyrus bakeri
GTCATCGTTCCAATAAACATGTCGTTCTGTTGCACAAACGCGGAGATCTGAGATTTTCAAGGTAATCAACGTATAAAGCTATTAAATTAAGAAAACAGAGAAAATTAAGAGAGCACTAGATTCCATGATCGATTATCGCGAAACCTGAGCATTCCGGAAGAACAGTTTTAATTCTTCTGTGACACGGCGGTTTGTTAAATGTAGCTATAACTAAATTGATGATATAATTAAATTATACAACAAAATAATAACAATAATACTATAAATAATAGAAAATAAAATAAGTAATATATTTAAATTTTTCCATCGAAAGGCTCAGGAGCTAGGTGGTCGATCATAGAGATTATTAAAGAAAACAGATAAATAAAATCAATTAACGTTAAGACAGACGAGAAAAGGCCGATAAAAAGGTTAGTGATAAACTTGTACCGCTCTGTTGCAGAATGTTTTCTTGCGACCAAAAATATTGTTCCAGGCGGGACTTAAGCCCGCACTCTCTGCTTTCGGGGCATTATGCTACGTCTTGCACCACCGGCGCCGTCTGAAGACCGAATCATCTGCGATGCCCTCGTGACAATGTCGCAGGATGCTTTGCTGTGATGGGAACTGTGACGAGGATATCGCGGATGTTGCGTTCGATGGAGCAGTGCCGGATGGTGTGCCCTGTTTGGTTCTAGTCCGAAGCACGACGCAACGGCTTTGATCGCGACAAAGTATGCTGTAACAGCATGGAGCCGACTCAGCTGCCGATTCAGCCTCAAGGAAATGTGCTAATTGTTATCATTCCTACTGAAACTACTTTACATTTTGTTATTCTTCCAAGCTTGCATTTTGCCCTTTCGGAAGTTAAGCAATAAAATATGCCGATAATACTATTTTTAATCGTCTACTTTCAACTTTATTTTTTGTCAACTCGTTTCTGCAGCTTGAGAACGAGGTTAGTCTAAAATCTAACCTTTGAAAGGTAGAGAAAAAAGGGAGTTTTATGAATGCGTTGGTTGGCCTGGACGGGGAAACCGAACCAGGAACCTGGTATCGGGTGAACGTGACAATCGGCACTACGCTACACGTACCCCAACCTTTAAAGTAGTATATAGCAGTGTAAGCTAGCCAATCATTACTACATATTAAATAAAGATATAAAGTTCACGCCATGCCTGGAAAAACGACATTAATTAGCGCCAATACGCCAATAAATTTCGTTCGCATATTTTGGCACCTATACGAATAGTAAGCCAGTAGCTGATATATATGACCTTATAGTTAGCCTTATTTTCTAATTATGAAAATGCGAATGTTCAAGAAAGATTTAGGCATATATGATTTAAAGCAGAGGCGACAACCAAGGCAACGATGTACCTCTTTCATTTTCCACTTGCTAACTCGACGACCATCTACAGTCACGAAACCTGTCACATCTAGTCCAGAGAGGTTTCTGGATGTTAGCACATTTAACAGTGTCGTTTTGCCAGCTCCACTAAAACTTTTCGCTGTATTATATGCATATGACCTCAAAAATAGAAAAAAAGCTACCTGCTGCCCATGATAGCCAGAAGTCTTCCCGAACTAGCCACACCACTCACTGAAACAGAAAATATTAGGCCGTCGCTCTAATTTTTCTGGCCGACCTTTTCCAGGGCTCTGTGAAATCGGACACGACTGTCGAGTCGTCATGCTTTACGGATTTAAATTGGGACATTCCACTGGAGAGGTATCCCGTAACTTTAGCAGCGCTTTTGGGACGGACAGTCCTTGCGAACGAACGGAGAGGTTGTGCTTCGAAAAATTCGCTTCTGGCGATATGATCTTGAAGGAAAACCGGATCGCGGGCACAGGTCGTCGCTTGACGATGAAGTTTTGAGGAAAGCCGTCGAAGCAAATCCGGAGACGTACGTTAGTAGAGAACTTTGCGTACATCATAGTACGGTAGCGAGACATTTGGCGAAAATAAGCAGGGTGAAGAAGATGTCGACGTGGAGGCCTCTTGAGCTGACCGACGAGCAGCGTCTGGCACGCTTCTACACTTCCTCCAACCTGCTGGCGCGCTTTGAGAATGAGCCTTTTGTAGGCCGTGTTATGACTGTAGATAAAAAAGGGGTCCTTTACAATAACAGAAAGGGGAGTTGTCTGTGGGGATAGGGACGCTCCTCCAACATCCTTTCCTAAACCCGTCCTTCACTCTAAAAAAGTTATGCCTTCTTTATGGTGGTATTGTAAAGTGTAATCCATCATAGTAGTTGCAGCCTGGTCAGGCAGTCACAGCAGAGTCTTACTGCTGTGATTTAGACCAAACGTATGAGAAGTTGCAAAAATTGAGGCAGGCAGTGGTGAATAGAGGAGGGCCGCTCCTGTTGCAGGTCAACGCAAGGCCACACACCTCATAAATCACTGGGCGAAAATTGACTCATTTAGGTATCGAAGTTCTCCTTTACCCACCATATTCTCCCGAGCTTTCCCCCATTGACTGTCGCTTTTCCGAGCTTTTGATTCTCATTTGCGTCAGAAACAAATCACTAATTTGGCCGATGCTGAATGTGCCCTCTTTGATTTCGTTAATTTCAGTGATCTCAGTTTTTACTGTAAAGGATTAATTTATTACCTGTCCGTTGGAAAAAGTGTATAAATTCTGATTCCCCGATTAATAAAGTTGTGCTTAAGCTATAGCAGTTTGAAGTAAGCGGTCCGTTTCGTCGATTAATTTTGCGACAGCCCAATAAAAGAAGCGATATTAACACGTTCCATGTTCGACTGCCGTTGAAACTTGGCATGTTTTTTCTTTGTGATGTAGGATCTCATGTGAAGCTGTTGAGCCAGGGTTGGTATATGTACTTCTTTATTCGACTTACGTTTCGGCGTAACCGCCTTCTTCAGAGCTTGGAGAAGACAAAAGGAGTTGGGGAAATACCCCCACAAGGATCATTTTAAGCTACAGAAGCTCCAGGAGCAAGTGGTAGAATGAGACGAAAAGGGGAGTAGGCAACCCGACTGACCTTAGCGAGATAGCCGAGAGACTTCTAAGTCACCCTCGAATGAAGAAAGACGTGAATGAATGAGAATTTCCCATCGGGCCACATCTTCAGCGACCTTTCTGGTTAGCGTCCTCCTGGGTGAAGGCCACAGAGGTCGGCAAATGGGGCCAGCTCCTGGGTAACGGCCACCTACTCCTCTTTTCTGTTAATTGCGGAGTTTCTAAACGCATCCACATCGCCTCCAGGGTCTTCTTGAGCAGAGCGTATTGGTGCTGTTGGTGGTCGGCGACCTCTTCTAGGTATGTATTCCGGCACATATCCATTAGATAACGCAATGCGGGATGCCATTGCCATTGACGAAGACTTCAAACCGTCGTTGGAAGATACCATGGCAGCAGTACGGAACATGCTCCGAACAGTAGCCCTTTTAGTACTGCGTGGATGTGCTGAACGGAAACGCACGATGATCTTCTTGTTACTGGGCTTCCGATACCACCTGGTTTGAAAGGTGCTCTGAATGAGACGGACTTCTGCGTTGAGGAACGGTAACCACTGATTTGTCGGTTTTTCCTTTGTGAGCGTAATGTGCTCCGCTCGTTGAAGTAAGACAGAAAAGAGGAGCGGGGGCCGTTATCCAGGAGCTGGCCCCATTTGCCGACCTCTGCGGCCTTCACCTAGAAGGACGCCAACCAGAAGGTCGCTGAAGATGTGGCACGAAAGGAGATTCTCATTTATTCACATCTTTCCCCATCCGACGGTAACTTAGCAGTCTCTCGGCTGCCTTGTAAAGTGAGTCGGGTTGCCCTGCTCCCCTTTTCGTTTCATTCTACCACTTGCTCCTGGAGCTTCTGTAGCTTGAAATGATCCTTGGGCGGATAATTTCCCAAACTCCTTTTGTCTTCTCAACAACTCTTAATGAAGACAGAAATTTTATTATCACTGATAGTGACATCGTGAACCAAATTGTTGAATAGAATCAACAAAATTCACTTAATTTAAAATTAATTTTGGTTAAAAATTAAAAATTAAATTAGTTACGTTAACTGAAATTGATTTATTCACCAACTACCATACTTTTACCAGTTATACCAACCACGTAATGGAAAACCAAGAAATAAATAATTTTTCATTTCTACTTAGTGTGTAGAAAAATTGAAGTATTAAACTACCCTTCTAGGAACGTGCCGCGCTTTTTAATAGAAGCGGACTTCTATTGAAAAGCGCGAAGAAAATAAACGACTTAATCTGCAAAATGCTTACTAACAATTCTGTCTGTGCGTTGAGACATTGATATTCAACTATTACCTTTGTGGAGAATTTCATTAGGTTTCCTCGAGTTGTTGGAACACCATCTGTCGCACAGCGTTGAAGGTCTCTGGTCAGGACCGTAGACACAGATCTTCGTCCAGCACAGATCGCATCTGTACAAAATAATTGCTATAAACTTATCCTAACTGAGTATGTGTGTATATTTCTACCTATGTAGTCACTTATCTATCTGATGAAAACCTGAGACCAACCAACATTCGTTATGAACATAAACAAATAGACAGCTTGCAAAGTAGGAAAATACAAAGGTAATGGGTTGTAAACAAACAAACGTCTGGGAAACGGCTCACGACATATCAAAGGGGCATTTCCTAGTTTCTTAATTATTGCTAGGGCTATACAGCTTGTCCTTTATATCTGAGAAAGTGGGCATCTAAGTATTTATTTTTGAAAAATTGAGCCACGCATGGCAAAAGCTGTCTTCATACTTGCTTTGATGTATCCTTTTAACCATGGTTGGTTTAACATTTTCGCTTTGTCTTCCTTTTTTCTGTATTTACAATTTATCCATCTACGGAGTAGCGCTGTCGATTAAAGCGCCGAGTTTTTAGTAAGGGTCCCGCCCAGGCCAACTGTATCCTCTTTCCCTTGGGCGCCAGAGAGTAGGCTCCAGACTTAACTAGGAGGGATAAAACACTGACTTCTCCATCGGGTCAGGCCTCAGCCACCTCAAGTCATTGCATACGTAAAATAACCTTTAATCTTTATCTTTTATTTCTGCCCTTTGTGAACATCAGCAGTAGATAGAAGTGTAATGGAAAGACAAAGAAACGGAAACTTTAACAGCTATAGGATGTTAAGATTGTGCCATGCATTATTGACTTCGTAGAAGGACTACCTTTAGATGGCAGCAGCTTAACAACTATTCTCCTTCTCTTAGAAGTTGAAATTGTAAAGGCAGCAAATGATTATACAAGTACATACTCCGTGAACGTTTCATGTTTGACTGATTGACGCCGTTCATTGACATTTATCCTCGTTCTTATAACATGTCTACCTTTGTTATTGGTCTGGATGGGAAATCCGAACCAGGAACCAGGAACCGAGTGCACGCGACAGCCGACATCTTCTCCGACTGCACTACCACATGCTCCATGGTAAGGAATTCAATGATTACATAATTAGTTGTTAAGATGCTGTCATCTAGAGTACTCTTTCTACGAAATCAATAAATGGGGAAGTTTATGACAAACTGTATATGGGCGCGTGTAACGCAGTCGGAAGAGGTGCGGCTGCACCCAATAGCAGGTTCCTGGTTCTGATCTCCCGCCCAGGCCAACCAAGCCTTCTATCCCTTTGGGGCAGGTAAATTGGATCAGACTTGCCTGGAAAAAATTAAGCACCGACTTCTTCATCGGCTGGCTACTGCAAGTCATTGTATGGCCAATTACGCATTCAAATCGCTTCCACCACATACATTAGGAGTAGAAGGCATGGCACATCCCAAAAGAAGTTGAAAAACGCCGTTCTTTATCCTTTATGACAGACGGGTTCTTGTTTGACGTAGTTTAGAGGACCCTTTCGGTTCGATGCACAAAAAGTCCCGCAAAACGGTATCAGTGCACAAAAGGTCAAATGGGTTCTGACATCCATATCGCTTCTGGGACAACACTGTGGTGTGCCCACTTTCCCATGGGCCTTTTTGCGGCCGGATTTATCAGCCTTGTTATAAAGGTAAATGAATCCTCTTAGGCAAGGTGAGATACTCACGAGGATTGTCGAGAATTTCCCATCTGGGGCTGAATTTATCAAGCAGTGGGTAGCGGGTACGATTCGTATTCATGAAAGGAACCAAGGTTAAGGTAGCACTAAGCCTCAAGCGAGAACAGCTGATCTCATTAAAACACTATTTTGTAAATGGGGCGCAGAATCCTCGCGGGAATGCGGATATACCCACGACGATCGTTGAGTACTCTTTACCCACTGGTATACCCAGGATGTGGTGGGTAAGGCTTATCATGAATGCCTCATCGTGTGTACGTCTATCCGCTATACCCCGCATATTGCGGGTATAAGCGTTGAAGAATCCGGCTCTTGGAAGTACCCCCCGTGAACGAAAAGTAATGTATGCGATCGATGCCACATGCTCTTGTTACCCCGCATTCCTCTGGGTTTAATCGTTGATGAATTCGTTCCCTGGTCTTTGCTTTCCTGCTATAGAAACGAAGGTTAGACTTTTACATGTCGTTGTGAGCGCCTACATCACAGCAGTTGAAGGAGAAACTAACGAACGCTAGGGAAACAGCGCGACTTGCACTTTTGATGAGCGGTGGCGAGTACATATGCATGAGCCACGAATTTCAGCGTCGAAATGTGCCTAGCGAACGAGGAGTAGTAGTGATCACACAATGGTAATCATTTTGAGGTTCCTGAAGGCAGCGGGACCGAGGGACAAAGAAAAAATTGGACAAAATTCCCTGCTTTCACGCTTTTTTTACAGACTCTGCTTAAGGAAAATTTAGAAGAACTTTTTTTTTGATTTTTTACATCAATCAACAGCCCGAATGAGTGTAATAATTTTATAAAATTTTTATGTTTCGAGAAAAATAACAAGTTAAATTTTGTTTTAAAGCGCAGCAAGCTCCATGCGAACAGAAATTTTGTCGAATAAAAATCGCGAAGTTCTGGATGGGGCATGGCGCAATCTCTGTCCTGGCAATATAAAATGGCCGCTTTCCTGCTCTTCAAAATAAGGTTTAAATCAATGTTTTATTAATTAAAATTTTAAACTATGTGTTCACTTATTGGGTAGAAGAATTAAAACTTCAAGGAAAGTTATATTAAAATTTTCCTTGAACAAAAAATTATTCTAACATTTTTGGAGAGTCTCTTCTTTAATGCAGAAGAAGCTCGTTTCGATTTGGAAGAGTGATTTGAAAAGTCATAGGTAGCTTATAAGAGTGTACGATTTGACGTGAGAAGTGTCTAATTTGAATTGAAGAGTTCTAATTTGAATTGAAGAGTATTCAATTCAATTTGAAAAATGTTCAGTTTGATTCGAGAAGTGTCCAATCCCACGTGAAAGCAGTATATATACCGATTAGTGGAACAGCCTGTCAGTCTTTTTTAGCTCGTTTTAAATTGTAGATATATTTATACAATAAAGGTTTAATTGCTCAAATTTGAGGTGGAGCAGTCGCATGCAGACCCGCGTTGCAAACTAAAGGGCAAATCACCGTACCAACCGCCAAGCAAACAATTTATTCAAGCATTCAAATAAACGAAAACTGGGGCTTATTCAATTTTCGATCATTCAAAAAAAATTGATGAACAAAATAATCGTCCATTCATTTGTTCGAAAATTTCCGACATCGACCTTTCTTTCGCTCATGCAATCGACGAAATTGATCAAAGTACAACTATAGTACGAAGACATTTTTTATAACGTACCCTTTCGGAATGTGCATGCTGTCAGCATATGCACCTCCGTTCACTGCCTTGGATTGTGGCAGAAGGAGGTGTGGAACCTTTCCGCGACTTGAAGGCGCGTATGAAGGTGGATCAGGAAGCAGTGGCAGCTGATCATCTGACATTTCTCTGAAAGGTCCCACAGCTATACCTCGAGAGCCTGAATGGAAAGATAATTCACATTCTAGTGAAACTCCTACGCGGTTAAGAAGACCTATGGACTCGACGAACAAGGAAATTCTGAAGGCCGTGGCAACGTTAGACTCGGAGCGCCGAAGAAAACAGTGGCATATGAGCCACGGAACATAAGGTCAACAACGATAAGGCCGTCGATGATACCGCTGTCAACCAACAGAACCCGCACGCGGTAAATGCATGTCATTGTTGCGAACAGGGCCCGTAGTGTTCGATATATGCGGCAGAGATGTTGTGAGAGAAATATAAGGGGAAAGATCGAAGGCTGAAGGCCACTTCTTAACGTTAGAACCGGAGTTCTTGGCGCTGTTTAGTGGATCATTTTCCATTACGACCTAGTTACGATGAAAAACAATAGCACATGCTTTGAGAGTATTTGTTTATTATTTTTCAAAATTTTTTATTCATTTATTTTATGCACACATGGGTGCACCACAATGAAAAACGTCAATAATCCCTGGAGGAAGAAACTATCGTCAGTATGTCAAAAACGCAATAGACGCAATAAAAAGAACAAGGAGCGAAAGTAAATCAAGACGTAACTAAAGTGGGAAACTGATGAGTTTTGATTGCCTCGTGAATTGTACTGATACTGAAATATCTCATGATTTTCTACAGTCGGGAAAAATATTCCTTTTATGAATAATTCGACCAAGCCAAAAAAGAAAAGAAAATGTAAAGAAAGAAAGGTCTGTCACAGTTGTGCTTTGAGAAACTTTATCGAACGACGGAATGAATGAGTAAATCCGATGTCGAAAATTTTAGAGCGAACTAACGAACAAAATTCGCTCGTCAAGTTTTTCGGAATATAGAAAATCAAATAAGCCTTAATTTTAGTTTATTCGAATATTCGAATAGTCGAACAACCCGCTCGAATCAGGTTCTGGCCTAAAATTTTGAAATTTCTTCGATATTTGAATAAAATTATTCGATTTCCGGATAAAGGGGAAATGGGTTTCGAATAATATTCGAATATGGCTCTCTTTCCATGTATGAATTTAAACGAATTTTTGAAGTTTTAAACCATCGTTGATCGAATTTGAACGAATATTGGAAAGTCTAGGAATATCGAACATTCTAGTACTCGAATTATTCGAATGTATTCGTTCGAACACAACTATAATGTCTATACTGCGGTCCTACTTATGTGACTTGAGAGACTACCTACTAGGAGTTTATTGTTTATTATTTTGAACTTTTCAATGCATGAAACACTCCTTGTTTATTCGTGCCACTGCGCGTAGCGCTGTCGGAAGAGGCGCCGGCTGTCGTATGCACATAGAATCGAGAACTCTTGGTTCCGGTCCCACGTAAACCAATCAAGCCTTCTCTCTGGGCTAAGCTCTTGCCAAGCTTGTCGGGAGCGTTAGAACTCCGACTTCTACATCGTCTGATCACCGCAGGTCATTGAATGTGGCAAATACGCATTCAAAGGGTGTCCACGATGTCTTGTAGAAGAACAATAGAAAATGCGTCGCACTTCCTGCGAAGGAATTGCTTATTGCTTTAACCTCAACTTATTGTTGTTATTATCTTGTTTATCGTTTGACCTATTGGTTGCCTATTTTTCTCTCACACTTTTTATTTTTTATTTAATTTCGCCTCTAGGATTAGTGTACGACGTCGCTAATAAAGGATAAAAAAGGATAAAGGACGGTGTTATTCAATCCTTTTTGGGATGCGCCACGTTCTACTTCTACGGGATGTCGTGAAGGCGTGTTGAATGCGCATTCGGCCATACAATGAATTGCGGTAGCCAGCCGATGTACAAGTCAGTGCTTTATCCTTCCCAGACAAGTCTGGTACCAATCCACCGACCTCGGGGGGATGGAAGGCTTGCTTCGTCTGGGCGGGAAATCCGAACCAGTAACCTGGTATCGGGTGCAGGCGACAGCTGGCGCCTCCTCGGACTGCGCTCCAGGCGCCCTACGTCGCCAATACCTGTAGTATTATCAAACGTTTCTGTCATTGTAATATTGGACGCTACTTTTTCTATGCTATATTCCCTAAAATAGTAAATTAATAAAGATCGAAACTCTAAAGGAATTTTATGACTAGCCTGTTCCAGATACGAAGTTGAGAGGATGGACCAGAAACCGTTACTCCGTCTTTTCCTTTTCCTGTTGAAATTGTCGCTCTACCAGAATGTGCATTTGCTCTTAAATGGCGCGATTGGATTGAGAAAAGGGAGGTTGTATTGCTGTGCCTTCAAAAGGCCTTTTCTGATCTTCACTCTTTTTACGAGAAAGTTCAGCCTGTATGAGATCGTAAAATCGAACCTTATGAGGTCAATCTTCTTGCAACATCAGGTTCCACCAGAAGCAGTTTAAGCACACTATTATTTTGAACGTTGTACTATGTCTTGCCTTTGAGAAATTTTGAATCAAAGAAGGCGATGGCCTGATAATCAACTCGTGCTACCCGCTCCAGCTATCCTAACACATTTTTTCTTCGCATTTTTTCACATAACTGATTTCTCGCACTAGTCGCGGTCCATTGGACCACTCTGGCACGCGACAGGGACGAATGGAGACGCTGCTGGCGCCCGCTCGAGCAAGTCGATGATCAACGGGACGACAGGTGATACAGTCGCGGTCCGGTTTGCAGAGTTATCCTTGTACATTATTGGACACTACACACTTTATCAATAGGTCATGGATGGCAGAGTATTGAAATTTCTCGCTGCGTTGTGTTTGGCCGTCCAACTAATATGCTTATTCAGTTGTAATTCACATCCGGGGAGACCCTGGAGCTTCCTAAACGATGGAATAAGGATGAAGAACGACGTTGCCCAATTCCTTTGAGGATGCGCCACGCATTCTACTTGTACAGGATGTCGTAGAGGTGGTTTTGAATGTGTATTTTGCCATACAATGACTTGCGGTGGCCAGCCGATGGACAAACCAGTGGTTCTTCCTTTCCAGACAATTTTCGTACCATCTCATCGAACCCGGACGGATGGAAGGCTTTATTTGCCTAGCTACTTCGAAACGAGAATACTCCAACGCGGATCAGGAAAACAGCCGATGTTTTAAAATGCCTATTACACTTTATTATGCAAGCTTCAACTATGGTAATTGTACGGAGTATAGTACCAAGAATATGCACCATGATATTTGTTGTAGGCTTCAAGACAGTTGAGAAGTCCTCCTTCTCAAGTAGCCAAATTTTGTTGCAGTATTTATGGGCCACACTGTTTTAGGCGGCCACTCATGAGGCGATCATTCATTCAAATCGTCGTCAGTTCAGTATAAAATGACCTCTGTTATCTGAGCCATCTACCACTTTATCAATAGGTGCATCATGAACTCACGCAGATGTTGTATGCGTGGCGCACTCTTACAACGTTGATTAGCCCTGGACTTTCTCCTCGTTCTTTATGAATTCTCCTACATCCGTCATCCCGTCGATTCTGCACCGACCGAGCACTCACGCCTGAGCTTTGGGCTTTTTTTGGGAAGAACAAATTGGACCGGAATGTCCAACGGCGCTTGCCGGGTCCCATAAAGACGACCATAACATCCGCTGGTCGAGCGGGACCAACGCGAAGACTTCGCGGAGGCGATTCAATGCCGGTGGTGACTCCGCCCCGAAGCGACGGCTCCGACTCGACCACACCCGGCACAAGGCGCTGGTGAGGCTGCCGTCGTTTCGCGACCGAATTCTTCCGTCTTTACATGCATTTCTCAGTGCTTCCGAAGGCGTCTCCTATGCTGCATTAAATGTCGGGATCCGTGGTCGGCTATAGTTTGAAGAGGGTCCTCTTCTATGCATGCATGGCGGCCGCTACTTCCTTCTTCGTACTAGGAGCATCTTCCTCGTCTTGAGGATAACCGACGTCTACGTCTTCATTAGATAGTGTTCAATGCTTTCGTACCAAAGGGGTTGTAAGCTACATCTGCTTTATTGTGCCGCCGAAGGGGGGGGGGGGGTGATCGTCGTCTTGAGACGCATGAAAGTGGTTCAATGATTCTGATTTTCGAGCTCCCCGATCAAATGGTCTGCTAATTTTTTATGCTCCATTTATTTTAAAATCAATCCTGGGAAGTTTACCTCTTCTCAACTTGCCTCGCAACTCTATAAGTAGCTGATTTTTGTCGCACGCCTGTTAGAAGACTTGTATGTTCGGTTCTGAAGATATTTTATGGCATGTTATTGTGTATAGATTTAAAAAAGCCTCTTCATCCACGCCTTTCAAACATCGTCCCTAAAAAGAATGAGAAATAAGCAACGCAGCGCAACATTGTTACCCGCGCAATATTGGGTGGATAAACTAAAAAATGTCAAAGAACGTTATACCATTTTTTTGACAAAAAATCATTCCACCATCTTATTGAGTTTGAATTAGCTTGTCCGGAAATTAAATGAGCGTCTTGCATTTGTTATTATTTGAGTACATGTTTTCCAATAAAGTATGTTTTATACCTTGCAGTGTTATATACCATTGGAAAGCCAAGTTCATGCTCTCTTTAACCATGTCTTCAAATTTTGTTTAGAACACAAATTTTCCCCAATTTTAAGCTTTGCCGTTTCAGATGTCTGAGCGCAATTTTCGACAAATTTTCTTCTACGAATCCAAACTTATTATCAGTGCAGCTGAAATGACCCGTAACATCAACGCTGAAATTGGGGAGGATTTCGCTGAGGAACGCGCAATTCGCCACTGGTTCGAAAGGTCTTGATCTGGAGGTGAAAGTGTCGAAGATGAAGACCGAGGTCGGCCGCCATCACTCCTCACTGAAACCCATGGTGGAGGCGGATCTGCGTCAAATTGAGAGAGAGCTGTCACAGCATTCCCTATCCGAAAAGAAAAAATTGGATAAATGGATCTCGCACGAACTGACCGCCGGGCAGATGCTTGAACGTCACGACCCCCGTGTTTCGTTAAGGCTGCACAATCTAAGGGAGCCAATTTGGGCAGGATCGTGACATGCGACGAAACATGGATCCTTCATGACAATCGCCGTCGCTTTGCACAATGGTTGGGCAAGAATGAGAGTCCCAAGGAGATGCCGAAACCGAGTCTCTATTCAAAGAGGACCATGGTGGACAATGGCAGGCATAGTCCACTACAAGTCCTTGGATACTGGAAGGACTATCACAGCGGAGAAGTACTGTGCCGAAACTGAAGTGATGCACCAGAAGCCGATTGAAAATAGCAGGCTTTGGTCAATCGAAGAGGCGCCATCCTACTGCACGACAACGCGCGCCCGCACGTTTCAAAAATTGTTGTTCTGAAACTGGATTAATTGGGATATGAAACCCTACCATATCCAGCATTGTTACCAGATCTGTCACCCATCAATTATCATTTTTCAAGCATTTAGATCGTCCTGTGAAGGATAAAAGCTGAGCAACCAAGATGATGTCGAAAAAGACTTCGAACTCCGAATTTCTAGGCTATCGGCATAGGTAAACCAATTTCTTATTGGCAAAAATGTACGAATACTAATGATTATTGTTTTGATTGATGAAGTTCTTTCTGGCTGAGTTATGCTAATTTGAATATTCGAGTTGCAAACGCTCATTTTTTTCCGGACAACCAAATAGCTCAACCTGCCATAAAGTCAATTCGATTTAAAAGAATTCGCCTTGACTTCAAAAGTCTTAATGCTAGCTTACAAGAGTGCCCAATTTGATTTGAAAAGTGTCCAATTCGACGTGGATGGTATATTCCTCCAATCTATTACTCTGAAGCGCCTTCTTTTTAGGTGTGACATAGAGCAGCTCCAAAGGGCAATTGGAAGCGGAAATGAGTTACCACAAATTCGGGGTTTTAGCTAATTTTGGACAGTTAGCCAACTTTTGCCACCTTCGAATGCAGACATTTTTTGTTTCCCCATTATTTTGAAAACTTTATTAGAATGAACTTCACATAGAAGGCTTTTTGCCAAGCAGGCTCAGCACTCTTTCACTTCACTCCAATGCCCTCTTCTCCTTCTAAGTAGAAATCCTTGACAGGTAGTACATCAGACACGACGATCACTGCCCAGTACATCGGCACGCATATAAGTGTCATTGTGAATGTGACGAGTCGATTGTGTGGCCAATTCCGTTGGGATTGCAAGCACTTCTGCCTTTCTGCCACGGTGGGTGGAATTCTACGAGAGGGCTCTCTGCCACGGCGAAACGAGGACCGATTTAGCTGTCCAACATTTTTCGGTGGATGGATAGTCGGTTTTTAGACAGCGCAAAATGCAGTACATCCGTAGGCTTTTCACAAATTTTACCTTTTCCACTTCAAACTGTCAACTTTCATTTTAAAGGGGGTGCTTTTCACTTCAAATCATTCAACTTCAACTTTAAACAACTCTAAATTATGAAGTCAAAGACTTCATAATTTGGGGTTGCGTCAGAAAAATTTGCCAAAAATTACTGTTTGGGATGCGCCACGCCATCTACTTCTACGGTATGTCGTGGAGATGATTGGAATGCGTATTTGGCCTATACAATGACATGCGGTGGCCGGACAATAGACCAGTCAGTCAAGTAGGGCAGCAATCAGTTGAACCTAGGAGTGACCGCGACAGCCGAAGTCTTCGTCGACTGACCCTAGGATTAAAAAATTAAGAACTCACGCATTCTGATACTCCAATCTCGGCCCTTTGGAGTTCACCCTACACTGCTTACATTCAGCTCTCTGTTGACTTAGTTTCATCCCGATAAAAAAGGAAGCGTTAATAGGCATCTGGCCTTAAAAATTGTACTACTTCTGCGAGACATAATGAGCGCCTGAGTGATTTTCTATTTTAATGAATTTTTATGCATTAAAACCCACCTATACAGGATTTTTCTTTAAAAAAATATTGAGTGCACTTTTTGGATGGGCAGAAAGCACAAATTTTCTATCCTCTGGAGTCTAGATTGAAACAGTATTTTTGATCTGTTGTGAGGTGCTGGTCAATCCAGTACCCATTGCGGTAACCGCACGCGAGAAATCACAGCTGCTTCCTTCTCTCTCATTCGCCACCACTTGATTCCTGCAGCACCGCATCGCTCGACCTGCTTCAGCCTCGGAGGGACAATCTTCAGAGTGCAGATCAGCGGTCGGTGCTGTGGGGCGACCGTCTCATACGGCACGATCTTCGCGTCTGTGACAAGACTCCGGTCGCGATCTCTCACAAGGACAAAGTCTATCTGAGTCTTGGAGCTCCCACTGTAGTATGAGATAAGGTGCGAGTCGCGTTTTCGGAAGACGGTGTTCACAATGGTGAGGCTATGCGATTCCGCATACTCAAGAATGCGCATACCATCGGCGTTACGTGATCCGTATCCGAAACCACCATGACAGCTATACTCGTCTTTCGTAGCACCTACGTGCCCATTAAGGTCACCAGCGACTATGATGACATCTTTCGACGGTACCTCTGCTGTCTTCTCATCCAGCAGGTTCCAAAACTCATCCTTGGCTTGATCGTAGCAGCCAGTCTGCGGAGCATACGCAATCAACAAATTCCTCCTTTTTCAGAACTTCAAATAGATCCCCTTTGGGATGCGCCACGCATCTATTATACTACGGCATACTGTGGAGTTTGAAGTTCATGTTTAGCCCATACAGAGTGCTTTACAGTGACCAGTCGATGGAACAGTCAGTGTTTTTCCCTTACCGGGCAGGAGTGGTACCCTTTCACCGACCTCGGAGTGGAAGGTGTAAGGTTTGGTTGACCCGGCCGAGAATCTGGAATCGAGTGCATGCCAAAGCCTGCTCGTCCTTCCTGCGCTACCATAGCACTTCAGAATAATCAACAAATATTGCTTCAGGCAAAGGCTAAGAACTTTGCGTCTATTCAAACGGCGTAGTCATTGTGTCCAGGCATACCGCCAAAATGAATAGCGGATATTTTTCTTTAAAAAGCACTATATTGGTTTTTTAGAAAGTGTTTGTACAGATTTTAGGTTGATCTACTTGTACTGAAAGTTGTACACCTTAAGGTGAGAAAGATTTATTTTGTGGAGGATTTCTTCACTGTGTTCAAGCACTGCTAGTGCACGTTGATATTTCCCTGCATTTTTTACAGCGTCTACAACCAGGGCCCTTCTTTTTTTGTTATTAGAAGGATCGTGTTCCATATCAGCCTTGCCGTCCGACCTGTCATCCTGACATGCAGCTTGTTTCTAATGTGAAACGGAGTTGCCCTCTAATGACCTCTTCGGCTATGACTTCACTGCTTGCTTGACAGCTCGTTTTTACTTCGACAGAAAAGATGTCTAATAGCGTAATAGTGCACTGCCATTATCTGCGCACAGCTACTTTGATAGTTGAGCCGTTCCTTCAGGTGAGTGTGCAGGCAGTGTCACGAGTAAAAAAAACTGCACTAGTTGAAATGGCCATTGCCACTGACAAGGAATGAATGTCAGACCGTAGGTGCACTGAGAAGTGACGCTTTTTTGGGAATGGTCCACCTAAACCTGTATAAAGGATAAAGGTTGCTCGATCCCTCTGTGGATGCGTTATGCATTCTACTCTCACTGGATGTCGTGGAGACGATTTCAATGAGCATTTAGCCTATACATACAATGACTTGCGGTGGCCAGCCGATAAAGAAATCAGTGTGTTATCCTTGACAATAAAGTACAATAAAAAGAGTACAAAAAAAACATCCGATGAGATTCATTGCAAACGCAACAGTAGATTCTTGAAACCACGCAGAGATAGACCCAAGGCATCTTGATTTGCATTCAAAACAAGGTTGAACTCCCTTATGCTCCTGTAGGTAAAGAAAGTTGTTCTGACTCGCGATTTTACAACCGCAAGATAGAGTCTGAGTCTGCCCCTTCTATTTCTTGCTAAAGATGAACCGAAAAAGCCGAGTGGGCTAATAGAAACCTTTCCTGTGAGTATTTTGAAAAACATAAGAAGATCAAATATTTTCCTTCTACTATAAAGACTTGGTAAAGGCAACATTCTGGCTCTCTCAGCACTATTTGGTGCATGGTAGTAACTGATGCCGTAGCATCTCATCATAAGCTTACGAGTAAAGCTGTTTTGAACGCTTTCCAGAAGTCTGATGTCTTTTTGCTTTGTAGGATTGGAAACGGTGGTCCCGCACTCTACGATGGGCCTTACATATTTCTTAAATGCTCGAAGAAGAACATGAGGATCTCTGCTTCGTAAGGCCTTAAAAAGGTTGTAGTGATTTCCGTCTTCAATCCTTGCTTGGGCTTCTAGGAGAGGTTCAGCTCCTGTCACTTGGTACGACGGCTTTCCTTTAAATTTAGGGGATATGGTTGTGTGGCATGAGATGACATCCGCAAATGACACTTTACGGTTGTTCCTACCGACTAGGATTGATCTGCAAAGTTCAGTTAACGGGGTATTAAGTATAAAAGATTTCCGGCAATAGGTGCATGTCCTTGCAGTTTCAGGGCATTCTTGAGTGACATCCAATAATTATATTCTGAATTTTTCTCGCCTGGAGTTGTATTGGAATTCCGATTTGTTCCCGTGCAGACATTTCTTCCTTCGCTAATCCGTTTTCCGTGTTTCAGTCGACTGGTCCAGCTGTGCATGGCGATGTATTGACTGCTGAAGCGCGTGTACGGAAGGCGACTATACTGGAATGGCTCGGAAAAACGGTCCGAAATCCGTGTTCCTCGTCTCGCTCACTCTGCTGCTCTTCTCGTTCACATTTACACGAGGGTAAGTGTTTCCATGCGCTGGACGGAGCAGAAATGAATGGACTGAAAGACCTGAAGCAAGCAGTAGGCGAGGCTTCTTTGCGCATTTTCCAAATGAAATTTGTTTTTCAAATTTCGCATCTTTGGAACGTGCAGAAGGCGGTGAAATGTGCAGCAGGGAAGAACAACTGGTTCGGTAGTGTAGATCTCGCTGCAGGAAATCACGCTACACCGATTCAAACCTTCAAAGCTGCTCGCTAATCCCACTCCTAGGAGATTATGGCCCATTCCAATGTTCCTATTTGTCTTGACGGCACCGAAAGGGATGTAACACTGATTTGCTTCTAGGCTGCCTACAGCATGTTATTGTATAGGCCAAATTCGCATTCAAATTGCCTCCATGACATTCAGCAAAAGTCGAATGCGTGGCACATTCCTGGTGGGAATTGATTAACGCCGTCTTTCATCCTTTATCTCCGTCTTATTGTGTTGGGCAATTAATTATGGTGTCATGTGCTTCCGTTGACGGTTTCAGCTTCAAATCCATTATAAAGTTTCATGCGCTACTGGGGCTGGGACTGGGCTGAAGGTGAAGAAATCCTCGTGGTTGTGCCGAAATACTCTAATGATTGCCAGGAATCCTCCGCTGGCAGCATACCCGCGAATCGCTGGGTAAGCTATACTATTTTCACGTCGAACTGTACACTTTTTAAATCAAAGGGGATACTCTTCTAAGATAGCTCTGAGACTTTGAAGTCAAAGCGAACTCTTCCAAATCAAAATGACCTTCAGGCAGAACATACTACAGACTCGTTAATATAGTTGTTAAAATTAATAAAGTTATTCTTTGTTAAAGGAAAATATATGTCAACTTTCTTCGAAATTTTTTAGTTCGCCTGCCCCAATAAGTGGTATTTTTAGAAAAATTTAATTTTTAGAAAAAATAGTGTATTAAAATTTGTCTCAAACCACGGCAGAAAAGCAAGAATATAGCACATTTAAAAATCAGATCGCGCCATGAACTCAAAAAGTTTGCCATAAGTTTTGTTTGTTTGATACTGCATAAACCCCCGTATACGAAGGTGGCATCAGCCATCAACAAAGTGAGGATATGTGTGTTTTATACAGTAGTTTTGTTGTATCGTTATCGGGCGTCAAACTCCACGCAAAGTGAAATTCTGCTATCAGTCAAATAAAAATCGCGTCGTCTTGTGCAAATGGCGCAGTATTCATTTGACATTAAAAATGGCCGCCTTCCTGCTACTTGAAGCAAGCTTTGAAACATTGTTTTCCCTCGAGAAGTAAAAAATTTATAAAATTTGAAACAATGTGCTCACTTATAAGGTAGATGAACTATTAGGTAGATGAAAGTTTTACTAGAATTTTCCTTGAACAAAAATTATTCTAACCTTTTATGACAGTCTCCTATTTAATGTAGAAGAAGATCATTTCTTTGGAAGAGTTCGTTTTGATCTCAAAAGTCTTAGGCTTAGCCTCAGAAGAGTATCCAACTTGGTTCAAAAAAGTGTCCAATTCGACGTGGTAAAAATGGCGTATGTGCTGAATCCACATCATGGCTATGTTTCTCCCTTCATACCTACCGGTGTAGTTGTTGTTGAGTCTGGCCCGTGATCAGTAAGAAGTTATTTTTTAACGCTGGAACACTAATACTACAGGTATGCTTCAGTACTACTTCAGTACGAATATTTCAGGTCGGATGAACGACTAGAGGTGGACCGAATTCGAGGTAACACAAGAGCGCAGCGGAATTCTACGATCCGAGACAAGACGTCGTACTCGAACGCCAGCGCCTTACTTGCTGATCTGCTTTCGGACTACGACATCCGTCTGCGGCCGGGTTTTGGAGGTAGGTCTCAGGGAGTTTGGGCTGGAGTGAATTCAAGGCTTTCTCTTCTTTCGGGAAGGGACTGTTTTACTATTTCTCTTTATTTGCAAGTTATACGTGTTTCAATCCAAAAAGCACACGCATCACCTGTCGTACCGTTGATCATCGAATTGCTCGGCAACAACGCCTCCATTCGTTCATGTGCCGAAGTGCTCCAGGTGGTCCTCTTCGCCTGAAGGCAAAAAGAGCGACGTGTCGTCTGTTTCACGAAGAAGTCCTACCAGCGTTTTGGTGCGGCTCCTGGTGTTCTTCTGACAATTCAGTTGGTGACAGCTCTCGTCCAGCAGGTGGTTCCGTAGCTCATTACGTTGCCGGCCCACCTGATCTTCGACGACTTGATTCATGCGACAGCGTCTTTGATCCTTGAACGTCGACTAAGCTCAGATCTCAGAGGTCTTGGACGAGCTTATTTGTAGTACTGTTTCTGGCGAATAGGGCTATGAAAAACAACAACGATCGCCTCTGAAAGGTGAAGAGATTTCTCATGGTTAGGTAGACGTTTGAATTTGAGTAGTACGGAGCAGGGCTGTTAGCCGCTTTTGTTTCTTGAATACGTGTTATCAGAGGAGTACTAAAGGGAACACCTACAGACCTTGACTAGTTTGGCAGCAGGCCTTCGTGGAGATCATATGCAAGGACATTAAACGTTTTCTATATTTCCTCCTCGTCCAATGCAGCTAGCCCACTTCCTGCTTCAAATAGCCTTGCAAGTATGACTGACTGACTCCATTTGGTTTGACGACTGTTTGAAATCTGGGTGTGCGTTTGCGTTAAATCGTTAAATTTTGTTAAAAAAGTATAGATGGCTGCATAGTATTGTTTCAGTCGAAAAAATCCCGGCCGTTTTATATACCATCCTTACGATAGACTGGGCACCTTCAAATGAAACGTTTGAAACTTCTGGAATTTTGACAGCTATCAAAATCAAACTGAACATCTTCTGATTAAAAACGATTGCCTTCCGAATTAAATTATTAATTTGTTAAAAATTATTTTCAACAGCCTTTCAGAACCATTCTCGTACTATTGTATAATGTAATAATATTGGAAAATTTTCCAAAGAATAGGAAAGGCTGTTGAAAATAGTTTTTGATAATTTAATAATTTAGTTTTAAAGGCGTTTGTTTTTATTTGGCAGGTAATCAATTTGATCTCGAAAATTATCAAAATTGAAAGTTCCAAAGGTTTTATATGAAAGTGTCCAGTCTGTCGCGATCACATCTAGTCTTGAGCTACCAAAATTCGACACCTTATCTTGAGCTCTGTTTCCTGTGTTTACTTTCATTTCTCTTCTTAAGGAGCGTTGTAGCGCAGTCGGAGGAGGCGCTGGCTGTTGCGTGCACCTTAAATCAGGATCCTTCGTTCGGGTTTCCTGCCCAGGCTAAGCTAGCCTTCCATCCCTGCTTCATTTCATTTTATTTATTCGTGCCAGTGCAGCCACAAGATAACAAAATGGGTAAAAAAGAACATAGAAAACCGGCATTAGAAAAAAACGTAAATGCTGAAAGAAAATAATAACAACGTTTGAAAGATAGATCTAGTTCATGAACACAGTAAAGAAGAAAGGGTGGAAAGCATTCTCATGACCAACTTCTGCTGAGCCAATGCACGAAGGTAAAAAAGAAAAAAGAAAAAACTAGTCTTGGGTGTGAGGATTGGCAGCGAACTTCTGTGAGAAGGATAGCAAACTAACTTATTCATCGACAGGCCACTGCAAGTCATCATGTATGCCAGATTCCTATTCAGAATGCTTCCATGGTATGGCGTGCGATGGTGAATGGTTTATGACGTCCTTTGTTCATTGTCCCATAAGTACCAGCATTCAGCTACATCTTTTTTCCACGGAATAGCCTCCAGAGGACACGCAGCTCACTCCTCTAGCGTGCTCGTCCTCCTTGAGCGGTCGGCAGCTATCACATCGTCGTCGACCGAGTCAATTGCCTGTCCTCGTTTTCCATCGTAGACGGTGATTCAATTCCGAGCCTTCGGCAATGATTCATCCACCACTTCATTACACGCATCAACTCGCTCCTCGTTCTCGTTTCTCTGGCATCGTCCCGTGCACAGCCCTCGCCAGCGAAGGGGACCAACGCGGCGATGTTCGTTAGCCTCTTCTGGAGCAATCGCCGGGGCGCGCGGTCCTCATCGAGAAACGTCACAAATCCAATTCGGCGCCATTGAAGCAGTTGATTTTTATACACTCTTCAGTGGAGGAAACATTGGGGCAAGGGTCACTTCCCTGGAGATTGCTCGGCCATTCAAGAATAGAGACCACAGAGAGCAACTAAATTAAGGAGCAGTAGGGAGAAAATCCTGCGGAAGAAGTCCACAAGCTTTCTTCCTTGCTGTATCCCCCGGGAGGTCTCCAGGAAATAATAAGATAGTTTTTGAGTTGCAAACTAGAGAAATGAATATGAAACATTTTCCTCTGAAACGCATTTTCGAAAGCTTGATGAACATAAATAGCCTCATGAATGAAAAAGCATAATATAATGATTGTTTTTACTGGTCCTTTGTTTTTATATGCTCTGCTCCGATCCATAAATAATGCCCAGCAGCATTATCGTAGAAGAAAGAGTGGTCTAATTGATAAATGGCGTGGTTGACCTTCTTGAGGAATTTTAGTCATTCTCTTCTCCTTGCACAAGGCGGGGGTGGGGCAGTGGTAGATCCGGCTTCCTTAGGCCAAAACCCATATAATTATTATTATAATTATCCCCGTATCACGGGTGGGTGCTGACAGACCTGGAGGATATCGTGGACGTTACGTGCGGTCCCGCACGTAACATCCGAGATATCCTCGAGCTCTTTCAGTACCCGTAACATCCGTGCGAACAAACAGCGCCGGTTGTGTAAGGCGAACATCGCTGCCCGAAAAGCAGAAGATGCGGGTTCGAGTCCTGCCTGACGCAAGAGTTTTGATCGCTACAAACATCTTGTAACAACATATAATTATACATGAAGTGTGGAAAAATATTACTTACTACTTTGATACTTTGATGGTCCTTTTGTCGGCTGGAGGTCTTCTCAGCGAGGACCACAACTCTTCCAGACCGCTCGATCTCTGGCTGTTTGCATCCAGTGAGGCAGACTCCGCTCTCTGAAAGATCTTGAGAATGAGTCTGCCCATCGCGTTGGCGGTCGTCCCAGTGGTCTCTTATGGTCTCTCGGGAGCCATTCTGAGACACGGAGACTCCAACTATCGTCCTTTCGTCGAAGCAGGTGTCCGGCCCAGCGATATTTGGACTTCTTCATGTACTGCAGCGGGTCTGCTAATTGCGACTTCTCCCGTAGCTCCGAGCTTCGTAGGCCTTCTTGCCATTGCTGACGAAGGCTTGTCCTTAGAAGACATCTCTTCAGTGAACGATGCGTAGTTTGCATCGCTCTGGCGATTGTCTTGTTGTCGGGCCAGGTTTCCGTCGCGTAACACATCGCAGGCAGTACAGAGGCGTTGAATATCGAAGCCCTGAGGCCGGGATCCTTGACCTGATCCGTGACTTCGCGAATCGAACTGAAGGCTGCCCATGCTGCGCGTCTCCTGCGGGCGATTGCAGGAGCGAGGTCGTTATCCATGTTCAGCCCTCTTCCCAGATAGACGTAGGAGTCGACCTGTTGTAGAGCGACTCCATTTAACCTTACGAGTTCCGTGTCACACCACTGGTTGACTATAAATTGTGTTTTGAACATATTCATGTCCAATCCAATCGTCATACCTGCCACATTGAGCTCGTTCAGCATTTCCTCGACTTCTGCCGTGCTGGTAGAGATGAGAACAATATCGTCGGCGAAGCGAAGGTTGCTGATCCGTTTACCGTCGACAAGATAGCATTTATCGTCCCAGTTCAAGTCTTTCATGGCATCCTGGAGTGCCGCTGTGAATAGCTTGGGAGAAATCGTGTCTCCCTGCCGTACTCCTTTCCCGATAGGAATTTTAAGCTTTCGATCGAACAGCTGGGTGGTAGTCGCTGTGTTCGAGAAGCATTCGTCGAGAAGTCGAATGTAGGGCGATGGTATACCAGCGTGCACAAGTGCATTCAAAACGGCGTTGATTTCCACAGAGTCGAACGCTTTCCTGTAATCCACGAAGACAAGGACAAGTGGGAGGTGGTATTCGCGGCTCCTCTCGATGAGCTGTGAGACAGTCTGAATATGGTCCATGCAGGAGAAATCCTTGCGAAACCCTGCTTGCTCCACTGGCTGATATTCATCCAAGCAACGCTCCATGCGGTTAAGCAGTATCTTGGTGAAGATCTTGTACACAACCGAGAGAAGACTGATGGGTCGATAGTTGTTGATATCCTTCTGAAGACCTTTTTGAAGATTAGAACTGTTTTCATTCCTTCCATGAGTCCGGAATCCTACCAAGTCGAAGGTAGTGGTTGAAGTGCTTGGCAAGAAGTGAGCAGAGGGCACTGCCACCCGCACGAAGGAGATCAGCAGAAATGCCGTCCGGTCCGGGAGCAGTGCCCGGCTTCATCCTTCTGATGGCATGAGCAACTTCTGATTCCAGAATGGGACGCACTTCCTCAGCTGGTGGCATCAAGCATTTCGGGACAGTGATGGAAGAACGGAACAGATCTGTGTAGAATTCTTGAACGATGGCCTCCATCGCTCTTCGAGACGTTTGCGTTGTTCCATCCTTATCCACAAGGGCTGACAGACTTCTGATCGCAGAGATCTCGTTTGCAGCGCTTTATGCTTGAACCTTTCCCAGCGGCTTCTAACAGCTTCAATCTTCTGTAGGCTTGAATGGACTCCTTCACTGCAATTCGACAGGCCTTCGAGATGGTGACTTTTTCCAGATGGGAAGCGTTAGGATCCGGTCTAACAGCTCTTCTTTGCTCCAAGAGCTTAATCGCATGTGCGTTGAGTCTTGAAGCAGACGGTGATGTGGCTACGCAAGAGCTGCTAGCACATTTCAACAGTCCTTTGGAGAGAAGGTCGTAGTCTTCCGATGGATCTTCAAGAAGATTCCAACCATACGACTTTATTGCATATTCCAACTCCTCAGACTTGAATGTGGGGATCCTCACCGGTGCCGGTTTATGAGTGTCACGCTTGAACATCCTCTTTTTGAGAGTCAGCTTCGCACGGACAAGACGGTGATCCGAGCCGGTGTCAAATGAAGGCAGCACGGAGACGTCGAACAGACTCCAGCGTCTGTTTGTAAGAACATCGATCTCCGAACGTGTTGCTCCATTTGGGCTTTTCCAGGTCCATCGTCGGTTTGAAGGCTTCTTAAACATAGAATTTCCATGGTAAAGACGGCACGCGGATAGGAAGTCTATCAGGCGCTCTCCGTTTTCGTTCCTTGAGGAAGTTCCATGTGGTCCTAGCCTCCATTCGTCGTGATCATTCGTACCGACGATAGCGTTAAAGTCACCAACGACAACTTTGAAGTAGCTCTTCTCGTCGTTACAGTCCTTTCGAACAGCTTGTAGAATTCCTCCTTTTCTTCGTCTGTGGCCGCAGACGTTGGAGCATATCCATTTATGATGGAAGCGGTTCCTTGATCTTTGGTTTCCAGACGAAGAACAGCTACTCGCGGACTGATGATCTTGTAAGAGTCTACACTGTCGAATTGACGAGAAATCCAACTCCGCCAATATTCTTTCTGTCCACCTTTGCTCCGATAATGAGAAGCTCGTTGTGGTCGGTCCTTCTTATGGTTTCTGTTCTGCCTTTCGTTTCCTGCAGGGCGATAACGTCGTATTTGATGTTGCGGCTTCTGTAAAGCAGTGTCCGAAGATCCTGCTCAGATGCGATCGAATGACAGTTATAAGTGCAGACGAATGGGCAGTTTCCGTGTCGCGGTGGGAGGGAGTTTCCGGCAGTCCGATTCCAATGACGTCCTGATAGTTTAACTCCGAGATTAGATGACCCCTCGCCGGAGGTGGATGCAACCGACGTCGTAGAAGTTCACCTCCGGCGCGCGGAGGACTGGGGCGCGGGTTTAGTTGTTTGAGCCATACCGGTGGTCTGGTTACTCACATGTTCCTGACCAGGGATACAGGAGAGCCGCCCATACACGACAAAGCGTCGCGTACTGCGTGACCGTTTGTGCCGTTAGCCATCACAAAGTGATGTTCACCCCTTCACCGCAATGAGGTGGCACATGAAGGGGGGAAAAATATTAGTAAAGGCAAAGTCCAATAGTTAGTTCAACTACCTTCCTTTGGACAAATCGTGTTCATTATAACACCTCCTCGGTGGCTCGTCAGTGAAGAAGGGAGGTGTTATATTTAATTTTCACGTTCTTTTATTCAATATTTGCACTATACATATATAACAAGTGCGAGGCACGCCTATCGGCGTGCCTCGCACTTGCGCGCTTAGCGCGATGGTACAGTATCACTAAGCTAAGGACAATCACATCAAGCTAGCTGCTCTACTTGTACAGCTTTTTCCCTACCTAGAAGTACAAAATGCTCGCAGTACGTACAGTGTATAGTATGACAGGGCGATCTATTGGTTCCTCACTACTGGTCCTCCTTTGGTGAAACGGTCCCCCATTACTGGTACCGGTCCCCCTCAATGATCCACCCTTAGCGGACGACGTCTTCGGCACGTCTTCTGAATCCCCTGGCACGTAGAGAACGTCTGGGTATTTTCGCTATTTTCGTGCCCCGTAATTTGATCAGCATCGATAGATGAACTTCAGATTCGTGTTGAGCGACCTCAACTACCTCCAGGGCTAAAGTTTTGACCGCCTTGACGATATCCACAAAAATCGATAGTTTGATCAATATCGATTGATGCCGATCGATAATTTACAAACGAACTTAAGATTCGTGTTCAGCGACCTCGATTGCCCAGGGCCGGCCGAAGTTCCCAGGCAGGGAGAAGACGTCTGGGTATTTTTCGCTATTTTCGTGTCGTAATTTGCCTCCCATTTTCCTTCTAATTTTTCCCGCGATTTTCCCCCACCGATTCCCCCCACCCCCGATTTTCCCCCCACTAATTTCTGCGGCGGCGCCGATCGATAGGATGACTCATCGCTTAGCGCGTTATTATAGAATATGATTTTAAGTTTTATAAAAATTTAAATGCAAAACTGAAGCATTCAAACAATTTATATAAGCAGTTAATACGTAAAAATAGTTAAAACTAAACTTACGTAATGCTTCTTGTGCAATATAAGATCTCATTCTTCAATTGTAGAGCGGGTGTCGAATTTTTAAAGTTGTAAAAAAAATTCACATTACCAAGCGCATTGCCCGAGTAGAAAGGACCAGTGTCCTCGACGGCCAGATTCATCATCCGCTTACCGCCATCTAACGGTGAAAATACCGTCAAATCCCCTGATATGACAGTCATCAGCATCAGGTTTGGCGGTATTTTCACCGTTAGAGGGCGGTAAGCGCTTGATGAATCTGGCCCCAGGTTGTGTCTTAGAAGTCTATCGTTTTCTGTGCTTCACCCTGTTGTTTTGTTTTTAATACTCTTCTTGCCTTCGTTAGCTTGTTTGCTTTGTTTTATTTTTTTTTATTTATATGCCTTTCAATATTTTACAATATGCGGCATCTCATTAGATCGATCCATTCGCGTTTCGTTTTCGTTCTTGCTACTTCTTGCCAATTGCATGTTCCCAAGGCTTTCTGGAATACATCTCGCCATCTAGATTTAGGTCGTCCCACTGTTCGTTTGGAAGGCGGACACCACTCCATAATCTGACGAGACCACTTATTATCAACAGTATTAGAGATCTTCCAGCAATAAGTCCACTTTCTTACCATGGCACAGTCAACCACATCTTTGACTTTAGTAATTCCTCGCAGCCACACGTTTCGCTTTCTATCTCGAAGACTCACTCCAACCATTTGACTGGATTGCCTGGATTATCATGTGAAAAAATAAATAAAAATTCTTATGCCTCCCCCACTGAGTGTCTCTGAATTTTTGAGGTCATGTTTTAGTATGTAGTTCCCATAAGCAATATTTTGATAGATATTTCTATCCTAATCTAGACAATGACATTTTTCGGTTCTATCGTAGTCTGGAGCGCGTGCCGCGCAGTCGGAAGAGGCACCGGTTCTCACATTCCCCTCGAGTCCGCTAATGGTTCGATTGTTTCCTCCCTGGCTCACTAAGCCTTCCACCCCTCCGGGGTCAGTGAATGAACCAGGCTGTCTGGGGAGTCACTGACTTGTTCATCGGCTGGCCACCGCAAGTCATTGTATGGTCACATACGCATTCAGAAAGCCTCCGCAATATCCCGTAGGAGTGTAGCAGAATGTGTGACGCATCCCAAAGAGAGATTGATTAGCGCCACTCCCTATGCTACTCTGAGGGGTACGGGCCACCACTAGAGAAGGGAACACAAAAATAATATGGTTTTCGCCTTCTAGAAAATTACGAAAAAAATCGTCTCATACACAATTATAGTCTGTCGCCTTGGTAAAGTAGTTTAGTTTGAATTTTAAACCTTTGTCAAGTGGAATGAGTGAAGTGTCCCGCTCACTAGGATACATACTAGGTTTCTAATGCTGCTGAACATCCAAGGGGTATTCTTCCTCGGTTGGAAATCCGCTGTTACACACATGAAGCGGTGAAAAGGATAAGAGGATCTACGTTGTTAGCGGCTAAATTGGAGTTAATATTTTCGAGCCAGAGAGCTTTGCAATTTCAAAATCTTTTAAATTTTTCTGAGGTCTTGACAAAGAGTTTTGTCACAAAATAGGCCGCAATAAAACGCTATTAACAATCCGGCATTAAATCGAACCACAGTGTGCTCAGCCTTCAAGAATTCGAACACTGAGATTTATAACGGGCGGAGCTAATCCTTTTTGGAATGCGCCACGGATTCCGCTACTACGGGATGTCGCGGAAGAGATATGGATTCGAATTTGACTGGTTACCGTTTTATCCCTCCCAGGCAAGCCTGGTACAAATTTCCCTATCTTTGATATTTTGTTGTGATCAAAACTCCAGCACCAGATGGGCCTTGAACCCTCATCCCTCTGGTGGTTGTGTAGCGTGTAGCCGGCAAGAAGGGGTACGGGTTCGAGTCCCACCTAGCGAGTTCTGATCTCTACAAACCGTAGTTATAACAGCTAATAATAGTCACCTGAGGTTTAAAGATGTCGAGCTATGTACTTTAGATGGAGGACCTTCACTTGTTTCACATGTTTAAAATAAAGCCAAGAACTGAAGAACGACTGTGAGGCAGATATTTAGCTGCAAGATGTGAATCATTCCTATCCTAGAAATAAGTAACTCTTTTAGTGGAAACAATTTCCAGTGTTTCCTAACAAACCGGAAAATTCTTCGCAAAGCTTAACTCGTACCGTAGCCTGATCATGAGACATTGCCGATGCCACCCAGGAAGCTTGCAGCTTTATGTCTCGGCTTCGTTTCTCCCCACAACGAGATGTTTTTCCGTGTGCCGACGACCATTTCGTGCATTTCGAAGTGACGCGTTGGTGATTTCGCTGCTCGTCTCATCCATGAATGACGGCCACCTCGACAAGCACATCTAGCCAGCAGGGAAGAGTTCAATAGTTGCGTCTGTCGAGGTGGCCATATCGGTCGGTGTTGATCTTGAACTTCTGGAAATAATCATAAATGAAAGGATAAAGGACGTTTCCACGCATTCTGCTTGTACGGGATGTTGTGAAGGCGACTTGAATGCGTATTTGGCCTATACAATGACCTGTGGTGGCCAGCCGATGAACAATTCAGCGCTTTATCTTTATCAGACAAGTCTGGTACCAATTCACCGACCCCGGAGGGACGGAAGGCTTGGTTGGCCTGGGCGAGAAATCCGAGACAGGAACCTGGTATCGGGTGCACGTGAGAAGACCTCCGCCAGCTGCGCTATGCGCGCTCTTTCTAGTAATAGGAGAGCAGAACTGGAAGTCTGGGATCATATACATTATTATAGTTCTCGGATTATATCCCTTAGAAGAGAATGGTGGCGTATTCCATCTGAGGAATTGATTAGCGTCGTCCGCTGTCTTTTATCCTTAATCGGTGGAGCGGTTCAGATGTAGTTTTTTTAGTTCCATGCTCATTTATGTCTATTATGTCTATGCATCCGTTCATCGCTGTAGGTCTAACGACTGCTAGCTGTCTCTCACTCCACATGTTTTTCGACGTATTCCGACATCTTGCCCTGCCGCAGCATCGATTCTCTGCGTCGTTTCCTCTCGGGACCACTTCGTTGAGACGGCATGTCATCACTATCACTCCATAAATATCCGAGAGCTAATCGGAGTCCTCTCTCCGGCCAGGGACACAGGCTTCCTCAAAAAAGCCTTGGATTCACGTTTCCAAACACATGTACAGTGCGAGAAAAAAGGGAGGGAGAGGGAAAGCCTGGCTTGGCTCTAGTGTTAAGATTAGGAAGAGATTAAGAAAGCAGCATAAATTCTCAATTTTCTTAGCATAAATACCAGGCTGTCCAAAAATTCCTGTCCGAAAATTTTCAAAATTCTATAATTTTCCTTGGAGGTGTTATAATATCAGGCAAGTGTAAAACTCTTCTAGAAGGTTCTCCAGAGTTCCACGCTGGGGGTATATAAGGCGCAGCCGCCGCGTCTTGCTACCAGTACAAGCTAAAATGGACCAAGGCCGAATTCGTACGTTCGTGTACTACGAGTGACTGCTAGGCAACGACACGGGCACCACAGTCGCCATCATCTGCAGAGCGTGCAAGGAGGATGCAGTGTCCCATCGCACAGTCAGGCGCCGGTTCAATCGTTTCGAGAGCGAGGACACGAGCCTCGAGGACAGGGAACACCAGCTGAAGATCATGCTCTGCTGCTGGGGGACACCAAGGGCATGCTGTACTTCGAGCTGCTGCCGCAAGGAAGGACGGTCACCGCCTCCATCTACACCGATCAGCTCGAGAAACTAGCCGCTGCCATCCGAGAAAAGCGTCCCCGACGGGCCTCGGGCCACCTGCTGCACGACAACGCGCGCCCCCACGTGGCGAAGGAGACCCAGCAGAAGTTGGCGACGCTCGGCTGGGAGACGGTTGCTCATCCGCCGTATTCCCCGGACCTCGCCCGCTCCGACTACCACTTGTTCCGCCCGCTGAAGCACCATTTGGCCGGAAGAAAATTCACCAACTACGACAACCTCAAATCCGACATCGCGGACTTCTTCGAGTCGCAGCCCCCGGAGTTCTGGGCGAAGGGCATCGGCGACCTGCCCTATCGATGGGCCACTGTTGTGGATAACTGTGGTGATTATATTGTTGATTAGACTTGTTTTTCAATAAAGTGGAAAAATTAAAAATGGTGAAATTTTCGGACAAGAATTATTGGACAGCCTGGTACTTCCTATGAGGTTGTAAGGAAAGTATCCCACCACAGTTTTTTTTCAACTTTTTTCTCTCCGTCCTATACGACAAACGAACATAGGCACCATTGCAATCTGCAACATATTGTCATTTGTCATGCAATTTGTAGTTTCCGCTTCTATAGAATTCCTGGGTTTTGATAAAAAAAAACTCAGCGAGGCACTTTTCAAGCTGCTCGCCGTAGTCAAATTGTTTCTCCTGCAAATGGTTCGGCAACAAAGAAACGGATGGTAGTCCGTTGGAGCAAGATCCGATGGATACGGTAGGTGGCCAGAACATGTCACCCAAAAGGGACGTATTTTTTTTCTGAGTCTTCTTTGCAACATGTGGACGCTCACTATCGTAAAGGAAGAAGATCTCGTCTTGTTTCCCAGGAAGAGCTGCTTCAACGCGATCCAACTGCCTGCAGTAGACATCGCCAGTGAGAGTAGTGTCTGCAGGTAGCAGCTCCCGGTGAATCATCCTCTGCAACTCCACGAGACACTGTGCATCACCTTCTTTGAGTGAAGTTCCGGTCTTGGCGTGGGGATTCCTGCTTCGCCGCGACTGAGCCACTGACGTCTTCGCGTGTGGTTAACGTGGACTACCCACTTTTCGTCGCCAGTGACCAGGTTCTCGAGCGAAGCAAAATTCCGCTGTAAAGTCAAGAAGTTCATGCACGCGTCCTGCAGAACATGCGGCTGGTGGCCGCTAGGTTCATATGGTATGCATGCACCACATCTACATGTCTCCCAATACCACGCAGGCGTTGGGCTATGATGGTGTGACTGCACTCGAGTTCCTCTGCCAATTCACGAGTGCAGCGCCGGCATCCTCCTGAACCATTTCCAGAAGTCACTCCTCATTCACTGCAACTGGCCTTCCGCACCGTGGTTCATCCTCCAAACAAAAGTCTCCGTCCTTGGTCTTCCGGAACCATACTTTCGCTGTGTCTAGGAGACAGTGGAAGGACCCAGCGTTCCACATCTGTTGTCTACCGCGACTCTTGCATTGCTTTGCTTCTTGAACTCGTACAGCAGAAGCAGTCGAACTTGCTTGCAGTCGAGAACGATTTTCTCTCTCTCCCATAGTTGTAACGAAATATGACGCCAATAGTGGTAAATGTAGGTCATAGGTCACCTTTACCAGTTTGAACGTCAACTATTATCCTTATCATTTTTACCGTGGGTTGTAATATATTTTTTGGAGTTTATGTAGTTTGGCTATCTTAAAACGCGCCCACTCTTGTTGGAATGTCGTCTATTTCGGTTTAGGTACTGATCAGTTTTGTTTGAAAAGATCTCATTTTCTTTTGAGTGATGTTTAGTTCAAAATGAATATGGTAAGGAGACTTTGGCTGTAGCGTATACTTCGATTCAAGGTTCTTGTTTCGGTTTCCGCCCAGACCAACCAAGACCTTCATCAATCCGGGGTCGTGCTCATTGGGTGGCCACCGTATCTCATTTTATGTGCCGAATATGTATTCAAACTGCCATCGATCTCGCAGGAGTAGAATGCGTGGCACATCTTAAAAGAGATTGAGTAACACTCGTCCTTTATCCTTTTATCCTATTCATCGTGGAAGAATATCGTGGCTGTTTTGCAGACCAGTGCTTAATTGTAACGGCTAGGAATTCCTCACCACCTTTTGCTGCTGTCTTCCACCTTTCCGCTACTGAACGTTCCGGCGAAATGGCCGTCCATCGTTCGCGTTGGGAATTGCCGCAGCGATAAATGAGATGTGTGGACGGACAGCGTCAGCCAGCTGTTGACCAGATCTGAACGGACGCCTTCACGCCAAAACATCTACCCAGTAAGGGCTCCATTTATGATCGCAACGAGTGATAACCAAATCTCGCCGGACACTCCTGAATTCCATATAACGGTATTCAGTTAGAATACGAGTTAGTTAGTTAGTATACGCGGGATGCCGATGTAGGCTACCACCGGAACGACTTCGTTTTTCGGATAAAAAATTGCGAACAATTTCAGTACTGCACCTATTAACTGCTTATAAGTCGTATGTTAGACCACTTCTGGAATGCGGTACCACAATTTTCAGTCCGAAATGTAGGAGAGAAATTGGTAGGCTGGAATCAGTGCAAAACAGCTTCACATGAAAACTCTGGGTTCTAGGGCATTGATGTGGTTACAGTACCATCCTTCATCGACTTCGCAAAACAGATTCTTCAATCTACAATCCCTTGAATGTCGTAGGAGAAGATATAATTTAACTACGATGTAAAGATGATAAGCGGTTTTGCTCGTATTCTTTTTCAGGAGTTCTATATATTTTTTTCAACGAACACAAGGGGTGGTCAGGGAAAGGTCTAGTTTCCAAGACCAAAAAGCAGTATAAGTTCTCAGTTCTTCGCTTGCCTCTGAATTTTTGAAATTATCTAAGAAACACATCTTACCAAAATTTATAAGGCGATATAAAAAAACTTCTTGATCGGCATCTCCAGGATGCAGCTTAGTGGTCTTCGTTTTTGCTAGGTTAATTTTTGTAGTGTTTTGTTTGTTCCTACTTGCTATGGCTTCGACTTGTGTTCTTTTGTTTTGTTTTGCTTTTGCATGGTAATTCTTGACTGATTAAATAAATAAACAAATAAATAACCTATGACAAGTAAGAGGGCTGGGTACACAAGGCTTACTGTTGGCGACAGTTAGTAGAGAACTCATTACCTGATGAAGGACAGATAAATTGACGATGAAATAATGAAGAAAGGAGTTTTCATTTGGGGGATATTTGGATTAAAGCTGCCCAATTTGATTTGAAATGTCTCCAATTTTTTATCACAATTTACGCGTCCCTCCAGTCATTGTACGGCCAAATGCCTTTCAAATCGCCTCCACGACATCCCGTGGAAGTAGAATGCGTGGCTGGCGTATTCCAAAAGTCCTTTACCCTTTACACTAAGCATAGGCATGGTCAATGCTGTCCTCTTGACGTATGTTGACGATGGGCATCGAACGGCGCCATGAGTGCAATACGGACCTGAGACCATTGCTTTTCCTGCACTGCAGTGCTCGGGATGATAAAGCCCTGCTAAAAAACAACGCTTCTTCTTCTTCTTCTTCTTCTTCAACGTCTGTCCCGCATCGTGGTCCGCTTTTCTGGTGTCATGACGCCACCTCTCCCGATCCAGCGATCAGGGTGGACACCAGCGACCTTCAAGTCCATATGTATCGTGCTTCGGGCGCCCTCTAGGCCGCTCTCCTATTACCTCAGTTAAGGCCTATCTTGCGGTCGCTGTCTTCCTTTCCACCCAGAACGTGGCCGTACCATCGCAAGCGAGCTTCGCGCATCTTGTCAGATATCGGCGCGACACCGAACTTCTGCCGAATGACATCGTTTCGGATGCGGTCCATGCGGATGACTCCAGCCGTCCAGCGCAGCATCTTCGTCTCCATGACGCTGAGGCGCGCTTCAAACTTCCATCGTCGCAGACCAACACTCAGCGCCGTGCACTGCTCCTGGCCGGACGACGGCTCTATACATTTTAGACTTCAAGCGCTCTGGTATCAAGACAGTGCTTTCTGCTTCGAATTTCTGGTTGGAATGGAACTACCACTGCAATGTGAAAAGAATATTGGGCATATTTTTTATTTTTTTAACTAGGTCTCAAGTACGCGCACTATATTTGGGAACAACAAAAAATAGGCCGCGCAACAAAAAACCGAAACGGAAACATATAAAATTGAAGCGGCAACATTAGACATTAAAGCAGGAATCTCAGGAACGGTCCATCTGGGCTGCGAGAGCCTATGTAATGATGGCATGCTCCAAAAGTAAGGAGAGATGTTAGATGCTAAAACAAAAACTGCACCCCTTCTAGGAGCAACGGCGCCCGCGCCCCGCGTGCGTCTTTGCACCGAAACACGTCGCAAAGATGTATCGCGAGAGTACCGAAATGTGCAGCAGAGGTGCGGGAAAGCGCCGTTGCTCCTAGGGTAATCGCGGCAACCAATCGTGCGCCCTGCCCCTGCGGCTGACTCGGTACCTAGTTGGTTGCCACGATTACGGTCGTAGCAAAGACGCGTCCCCGCTCTCCCGCTGCAGATTCTCGCACCAATGCGGTGCGCTTTCGCAACTTCTACCGAATATTCTTCTGACGTTGGCTAGTGGAGAGGCATGAGCACTTGGTGATTCCAGTTGATGCAAAATTGAAAGTATTTTAGAGCACGATGGGGCAGACAATCGGTTTTTGACGAATGTCCCGAAAAAGATTGTTCCAAAAGCAACTGCTAACTCATTGCTTGCACTTCACACTAAAGGAGGTAAAGGAGGTGGAGTAGTCTGGGCTTCTAGAAATGGAGATGTCCTTTCGCTGCGTCTATAGGGCACGCCGACATTTGTCAATGTCAGGCGGTCCCCAAGATGTACGACGTCCGAATGACGAGCTAATATTCGGTGCAGGCTGCGAGGTTTGTTCCATTCGAGTCGCCCCGAGGGGTTCAAGCTCACGCACTTCTCATGCGAATAGCTCAAAGCCCAAACAGCAACTGGGAAGGACAGCAGCACTTCATGTCCCATGCACACCCTCTTCCACTCGTCTTCGGGTGAGTGCAGGGCTGCTTTCTACTTCGGCGGCTTATCCTCGTGCGTTTCGCATGGAACGGATTGGTTGCAAAACAGGGAAAACGCACTCGTCGAGCATTTCGGAGCCTACTCAATGCCCATGCTGCTGAACATGAGATATATGAGGCTATTTCTTTTCAGCACCCACTGCGTCCCCCCCCCCCCCTCTCTTCTTCACAATCATCAGCATAATATCTTAATCGCATCAAATATTATGCTCTTCCTTTATTACGTTCGTTTTTGGGTAAAGAGCACAAACAAGTGCAATAAATAACTAAATGATATAGCGGCGAGATAGAAGCTTATAGCTGAACAAGAGACTATGTACTGGACAGCACACAAAAGGCGATAGCGAGGCAATGCCTGGCTCGTCTTAAGACCAAGTCGCGAGCAGAGCATTTCAGGTGCAGAGGCGGTTGCATCTACTTGAAAATTGCAACACTGTACGAAGCAATCCTGCATATATAGTACCATGTTCACCCCGAACTGAACACTTTTCAAATCAGATCGGACACTCTTCTAAGCTAGCTTTAGACTTTCGAGTCAGAGCAAACACTTCCAAATCGAAATGAGCTTCTTCTACATTAAATCAGAGACTCTCTAAAAGGTTTAGAATAATTTTTTTTTGTTCATGAAACATTTTAGTCTGATTTTTTTGAAGTTTTAACTCACCTAATCAATAAGATAATACGTTGTTAGAAAATTTATAAAATTCTTATTTTTTAAGGAAATAGTGGTTTAAAGTCTCTGTCGCGTGCCAAAACGCCCAATGGATCCTCTTTAATTGAGGAACACGAAAGGCGTTGATCCTAAATGTTTAAGCACGTCTCTCTGACGTTGACGAACAAATAAATAAGTATTTCTTGGTCTTTGAAATTTACGTATTGCCAATTTTACACAATCAAACTACTATATTTCAGGTGAAGCCCTCCTCCTGGCCATGGACATAATCATCGCCTCATTTGACTCCATATCCGAAGTGAATATGGTAAGATCTCTTTCGGAGTTTCCCGAAGAAGAGCTTCCAATACAGTCGTTCACTGTCTAGGACTACACGATTACAATGTATCTGCACCAGTACTGGACGGACGAGCGACTCTCGTGGAGTAGTTCCGTGCCGATAGATGAGATGACTCTCAGCGGAGAGTTCTCGCAGTGCGTTTGTTTTCAAAATCTCCAGCAGTCAATTACTGATATTGCTTGTTACATTAACGAGATATAAAAATAGGAAATTGGTTCTCCTTCATAGAAGGTTCACTAGATCACTATTACTGGATCTTAGGTACAGGTCCTCCATGAATTGTTCAGTGAAGTGGCCAAGAAATGCTTCACCACAGATGTAATGTTGTTTTATTTGGCACTATTGTTCCTTTACGACTCCCGACCAGGAGAGACCGAAAAAAAATCGCCCATACTTCCCCAGATGATGGCGGAGGAGGGCTTATATAGGCTGTTGATCACAATTCCATCATTCGTTTTTGAAATTTCGGCCCATCATGGTAGGTTACAGCAGGTACGGATGACTGACATGGAATGGTTCCCAAATTAAGGGAGCTTTTTCGATGCTATTTTGACAGGAGTAGTTCCGGAATTATAGCTCGCTTTTCGAACGCTTTTTTAAGGACCCGAAAAAGAAATGTGAAAACGTGTGTGCATCACTGAGCAACCCATATGACATCCCATGAGATGTCCTCGGTGGTGCAGTCGGCGGGAGTAACGCCTCATAAAAGCACGCCGGCGGGCTTTTGAGTTCGAGTCCGCATACTGCCAGTATTTTTGCACATATTAGTTTGTTGTTATTACGCTTTCTCATGATCACAGAAGTCAATTTTAGACCGTCAATGCTTACAAACCAAGGCTTTTGTAAGATGCTGCTGGTGTGACACGCTTGTGTTTCAATCGTTTCACAGTTTTGTATCATACCTATTGACTAAAAGGGAAGAGCAATAAGACCTATTATTTCCAGAGAAATGATATGGTGTAGATATGCATCGTTGAAAACGAGCACATATGAAGGCGCAAACGGACAGCCTGGTTTGTTGTAAGCATTGATGGTCTAAAATTGACTTCCTTGATCATGCGAAAGCGTAATAACAACAAACTAACATGTGCAAAAACATTGGCAGTACGCGGACTCGAACTCAAAGGCCTGCTCCTATCATTCAGCACCCATATCGACTGCGCCAATGAGGCACACCTCGTGTGGTGTCATAGGGGTTGGTGACTCTTATGCACACGTTTCTACACCTCTTTCTCGGGTCCTTGAAAAAGCGTTCAGCAAAAAATGACCGTTCTGTACTCCGCTTACACGGCCCTACATCCTGTCAAAATAGCATCTCAAAAGCTATCTTGAAATGGGAACCTTTCCTTGTTAAGCTTTCGAGGTCATGATCAACGATTTTGTTCAATCATCGTCTTTGGAGGTTTTTTGAGTTATTTGGGTGCTGATTACGAATCTGATATCTTACAACATTTTCGTGACTGCTGCATTGTCGATCTGCCACGAGTATAGCAGTACCTCATTGTAGATCTTTGGGCTGAATTTCGTTGATTCCGGAGTCAGAAACGGATAACAGATTCGTAATCAGCGCCCCAAAAACCTCCATAGACGAACTTTGAGAGAAATCGGTGATTATGACTTCAGCCAGTTTTTCCTACGGTAACCTACTCCTCCGTAATACCAAAAACCGATGTCAGATTCGTGATCAGTGCCCCAAATAGCACCCTCGGTAATGCTTGCGCGAAAAAATTTCGACCTTTTCTCGACCTCTACAGTGGTGCAAGCACCATAGTGCTTTTTATTTTCATTTGTTTATTTCAATGGTTTATAGATATGTTGTTTAGGATTTAGATTTCTTTATCGATTCCTCTCCAGCTTACCCAATTTCTGCCCACGCTTCAGAAACATTTGGGTGCCGGACACGTTCTTGGCCAACGACAAACAGTCCTATCTACACGAGGTGACGGAGCGTAACAAAATGCTGAGAATAAGCGGAGACGGAAAGATCGCCTACGGTATGAGGTGAGTGCCTGGTCGTCCTTGTTGTTTCCTGTTTCGGATACACCATATAAGGTAAGCTGGCCGTGGGGCGGCAGTTGTTTGCAGACAGTACTCGGATGCTCGAGTATACATGCGGTTTAGTCTGGGGGGGGGGGGGGGGGCTTGATGTTGTCTTGTCCTTTCGGGACACATTTCTGCTTGAATTCCTACATCAGGTGTCTCTATCGACTACATGGTCGCCCGCGCCGATTACGCCAGGGCTGGCACGCCTCTAGTTTAAACTGCAATGGCAATAAATTAGATTTGGAAGATGCTCAGGCTCTCTTACCTGGTTAGAATAGTTTTTCTTCATGTAAGACTCAGTGTAACTTTTCCTGAAGTTTTTAGTTCACTTGTCCCAATAAGTGGATACTCTGCTTAAAATTTTATTTTTTGTCTTTTAGGTAAGCTCTTACTTTTCAAAGAAAAATATTAACTTAAATTTTGCTTTAAAGCGCAGGAAAGCAGCAAATATAAAGCATTTCTAAAGTGGAGACGGCGTCATGGTTAAGGCCGAACAATGTGATGATCATTTGAAATTGGATCTCGAAAACGGAGAAAGCCTTCCGTCCGACCAGTCATGCAGTCTAAGGTCTATCTGTGGATGAAAATAGACATGTGAGGGTAAAGGAGCTTGTTGTTTCAGGCTGACGTCAACGCTCAGCTGTTCGATGAACTTGCGCAACTTCCCACTGGATGCACAGAATTGCACCGTGGAGATCGAATCATGTAGGAAAATCCTTCTATTCAAACCTTGTTACTGTTTATTTCCAGTTTATCTTTTTGCATTGAAAGTCACTGAAACAAACTATCCTGTATCCGCAATCGGAGAGCCAATACTGAAGTCAAGTGGCATAAAAAATACTGGACACCTGAAGGCTTCAATGATGTTTACCGGAACATATAAAGTAGAGAATGTAAAGAAGAAAAGAATCTGTTTTGCTGTTTTTAAATTTTTATGTAAACATGCTTACATACACAATTTTCCTAGTAGACAAACAAGGTTCTCTAAATCTAAAAATCTAATCTCTAAAAATCTAAAATCTAAAAATTTTGTTTGCGGTCAGTTGATAGCAGTTTCCTATTTATTCAAGCAGCATGGTTATTTTTTCTTGGGGCACTCTGCAAAGGTGAATTTTGGTAAATGTTTTATTTAAAAGACGATACTTTCAACTTCTTTAACTGATATTGAACCGCCCGGCCTAACAAGGGAACTTTCGGTATGAGTTTTTCGTTTTTCAGCAAACCTCTCCTACAGTTTTTTTTTCAGTTTTGCGTAGAAGTGTTTATTGATGGCAGGTCTTATTTAAACTTCAGATATATCTGACTTGTTTTCAAAAATGTCCATTTTGTTTCTAAATATACCCTTTTCCAATTGAGGTGTCCAATTTGAACTAAACACTTCTAGTTTTAAACCGGATACCAGTCAGTATAAGTAGGCGAATCTAAATTAAAAGGGAACACGTTTTAGAATCCTAAAATCCTAAAGAAAGTCTGAAGTGTAATTTATTTTGTGAACTAAAAACTGAATCAAAAACTCACCTATTAAGAATTTAAAAAAAATGAAAGAAAAGAAGAAAATTCAGTTTAGAATGAAAAGTGTCCGGAGAATGGTATAAAATACTAGCCAAAAGCCAACGGATGTCAAACCGCTAAGCCTAACAATAGAACGTTTTTTATGTGAACAACCTTTTACAGCAAAATTTCTCGCCTGTCCTTCAGTTGCTTCTTCTTTTATTGCGAAGAAAATGGTCAAGGGCAAAGCTTCTCTTTGAAGATGGTTACACCACGTCAGAGGTGCTGATGAAGTGGAATCATCCGAAAGCGGTTCATGGTGTCGAGCAGGCCTACGTTCCTCAGTTCACTATCACCGGCTACCAAACCGAAGACCGAGTGGTGAGCACAGCTACCGGTGAGTTTTCTAAGATTTGGCCGCTAAATCTTTTTTCTTCCCTTTAAAATCGAAAATATTTTTTACCTACGCAATTATTTTTCATAATTTTCATACACGAGAATGCACGTTTCGAGCACGTAAACACGTAAAAACACTCACTCGATCATAGTTAAAGAAAAAGTGAAAAAGTAAAGAGAGAAGTATAACGTGAAAGAATGTTAATAGAACAATTCCTAAAGTAAAGTAATGAAGTAAACGTAAAAAGAGCACGAAAAAGCAAAGGTAGTAGAGCTTCATAGGGCAAGAGCTCGATGAATACCGTATTTGATGCTTGATGGAAAGGCATACTCATTCAAGAATAGCTACGTAGCAAAGGATAAAGATGGTAGAAGACGGCGTTAATTGATCCCTTTTGGAATGCGCCACGCATTTTACTTCTACAAGATGTCGTGGAGGCGCTTTGAATGTGTATTTGGCCATACAATAACTTGAGGTGGCCACTTTGTCCAGATCCTGATATGGCGAATCCGCTGTGAGATAATATCGGCGGTGTCGTTGATGAATCTGACTCCTGATGGAAAAGCCTGTTTTGTTCTTCCCAGACAAGTCTGGCACCAACCCCGAAGGGACGGAACACTTGGTTGGAAAATCCAAACCAGGAACCTAGTGTCGTGGGTAGGCGACAGCCGACACCTCCTCCTACTGCGCTACATGCGCCCGATAAGTAGTATCTTCAAATTTCTTCAAAAACTGACATATTGGTTAGCAGTAGGTGAGCGCCATCCTCGACCAGCATCGGAGCATCCATTGAGAATCTTTATTTATTTATTTATTTATTTATTTATTTATTTATTTATTTATTTATTTAGTACGACTATTTAACACAGTCGTATAAGAAAACGCATAAAATGTGCACTACCTAGCAACAGATATCACTTCAAAGCAAAAGGAACTATGAACATGCAATCAGAAATTCAGGAGAGTCATTGGAGCAACACAAGGATCGAAATTCTTTGGAGGGGGTGTGAATTACTTATTTTTATTAGTGTGTGAATACCAGATAAGTAGCCGCTTACGGAAAAAGTCAGTCCTAACTCCTGATCTCGACCTAGGATACCAAGAATCATAAAGAATCATTTTCGGCTACTAAGTAATCCCTACTCCAGCATTTGACCCAACGACCAGATTCAAAGCGGCTTCTATTAAACTAGAGCTTGTCGAAAAGTGGAGCCACTGTTGAAGAAAACGAAAGTCATGGAAAATCTGCTACGCCAGTGTCAATCAACGAATACTGCCCAGCTGTCATAAGGATACATTTTTTGAAGTATACGCTTGAAAAGAGGCTGTTCTTGCCAGGGTGGAAATCTGACGGCATAGGCGACCGAAAAAACTTGTGGATGTTATGGGAGCTTGCAGTTTACCACGTACCGCCGTAAGTGTTCAGGCAGAGACCGGCTTTCGTAGATTTCTTATTGGTGGCCCTGTCCGCTCTAACACGGTTCAGCCTGCTTGATGGTCGTTATATATTCTCATACCGTTTTCACGTCAAATTAGGCACTCTTCTAGCCAGATTGGTCGCTTTTCAAACCAATCTGGACACTTTTCCAATAGAATTGGACACTCTTCTTAGCAAGCTCGACGGTTTTGAAATCAAACTAAACATCCTCTTAATTGCAACGGGCTTTTTCCACATTAAAATAAAGACCCCCGAGACCTCTAGAGAAACATTTCTTGAGGGAAAACTCGGTATGACTTTCTTTGAAACTTTTCAGTTCATCTGCCAAAGAAGTTCCGAAGCACTGTTGGAAATTTTACAAGATTTTAATTTTTTGAAGAAAATAATGAATTAAATTTTGCTTTTTCCAGCGCACGAGGGCAGCAATTATATAGTGTATTCAAGGAGGAGATCCATCGTGTACTCGACTAGATCGTCGCGATATTTATTTGGTTGATTGTTTAAGTGCTAGTGCTGCTTCCTTGAAACACCAATATGAGGACTTGTGTGTTTTTATATCTGTTCTTGTTGTAGCATTCATATTTGTGTTACTCAACACAAACAGAATTTTCGATTCAAACACAAATCGCTGGCGCAATCTTTTTTATAATGCACTTAATGATTGCTGCTTTCCTGGACTTTACAGCAGCACTTAATTTGTTATTTTCCTTAAAAAATTAAAACTTTTAAAAATTTCAAATGGTGTATTCAGTTGTTGGACAGGTGAATGAAAAAATGAAAGAAAGCCATACCAGGTTTTTCTTTGATAAAAATTATTCTAGCCGTTTTGGGGAGGCTCATTCTGATTTCAAATATGTTAAACTTGTTTAGAAGGATGTCTAATTTGATTTAAAAAGTGCCCAGTTCAACGTGAAAATTGTATATAGCGATAGCAGTCTAATAGACGTCGTTTTTCACATCGGCGTTGTTCACTTTGGTTTCAGAAGTGTTCAGCATGTTGATAAGACAGTTTAAAAGGAAGCACATCCGCTTGTCTGTCGACCGAGCCACGCATCTGTATTGAATTTTTCCTGAGTTTTCGTCACTTTCTTGTCAGAATGTTCAGGTTCATACCAGCGTCTCTCACTGGTGTTTCAACTGCAACGCTCCGTCGGCTACTTCATCTTTCAAACATATCTGCCTTGCGTACTGATCGTGATGCTCTCCTGGGTCTCGTTCTGGATCAATCACGAGGCCACCAGTGCTCGTGTAGCTCTGGGTAAGGGAACATTGCTGTCGTCATACGGTAGTAGTTCTAAGGAGAGGAGCATCAGCAGATCGCATCCATTCCAGGCATCACCACTGTACTCACGATGACTACTATTTCTACCGGTGTGCGCCAGTCATTGCCTCGCATCAGTTACGTCAAGAGTATCGACGTGTATTTAGTGAGTCTGCTACTGAGCATGAGCTATGTACGCTGACCGAAGAAGTAGGGTAAAGGACAAATGTCGGTGTTGGTCAATCCCTTTTTGGGATGCGCCACGCATTCTACTGCTATGGGATGTCATGGAAACAATTTGAATGCCTATTAGGTGCATACATACAGTGACTTGCGGCGGCCAGCCGCTGGACAGACAAGTCAGTTAATGCTAGTAATATAATGTGCCACACGAGGTTTTTAGGTGGAATTCTTTAGTCAGCAGGGCTTGACGTTTCGACATTCCGTCATAGTCAGAAGCCTCACCAATAAGAGCTGATGATCGCCTTGTGCTTGAAGACTAGTAGGTGCGAATCACCCGATGCACATGCCGATCATCAGCCCTTACCATTAGTGGTGGATCTGGGCCGGAAGAGGACGGAATGTCGATATGCTAGTACTCGCTGAATAAGGAGTTCCACCTAAAAACTTCGTGTGGCACAATACATTACTAACAATAACAACTAACAATGCCGCGGTTTCAAGGAAAGAGAAGTTGGGAGCTTCCTGAAGACAAGTCAGTATTTTACCATTATCGGGCAGGTCTGGGAGCAAATCACCGACTAGACAGAATTGAAGGCTTGATTGGCATGGGTTAGCCCCCAAGCTTAAGGATAAAGGATGGCTTTCATCCAACCTTTTAGGGATGGGCCACGCATTCTACTTCTGCGGAATATCAAGGAGACAGTATTGAGTGTGGACCTATACGGTGGCCAGCCGATGGTTTATTCTTTCTAGACAAATTTGTTCTAAATGCCTGACCCCGGAGTGATGGAAGACTTCGTTGACATGGGTGGGAACTGAACCAAGATTCCTCAATTCGAGGTACTTGCGACAGTCGGTGCCTCTTCCGAATGCTCTACCACAAACCCGTACACTATTGCTAAGCAACACTGCCCAATAATTCTTACATGCCGGTCATTCTACAGCCCGCCATATTCGTGAAAAACAGTGAATTCAGCCGTTTAGGTAATGTGTTTCGTGTTCGTCTTCGCAGCCCTGCTCGAATATGCAGCTGTAAACTATTCCTACTGGGGTCGGAGAGCTCGAGGAGGCGGAGAAGAAGGGTATGTTTCCTCCTTCATCATTGGAACTAGTCCAGACAGTCCTATTTGAGCAAAAAACGTGCTCATTTTCTAAATCTTCCTGCGCAGAAAACTATTTCATTCTATTTCAAGAATTGGTTGAATGTGTCACGCACTGTAATACATTTCTGCATTTCAGATGGCCAGTCTGCAACGCGAACAAAGAAGATACCGAAGGTGCAGTCAACATGAAGAGCTGGGGAGTACCGAGCAGCCTCATAAATGTACGCCATCTATGCCTATTCTCCCTTTTACAACAATAGCTACAATCTCGCAGGGACGCTTGGTTGCGATCAAACTTCATTTCATATGCACTGTCACTTTTATGGCCGAATAGCAGTAATACTGTTTAAACAAAATAAGCCATTAACGCGCTTCACCAGAGCCTAATTTTGTTTGGAGGTTAATGGGACTACCGTAGTTAAAAGAATTTCAAGACCACGGTGTACCTTGGCTCTCTTCACTTGGACAATGTCGTCGTTGTAGAGTGGTGAAATTTTGTTCTTGAATTCACTGTACAGCTCTCGAAGAACTCTGATGCGCTGAGCAGGAAGGCCCTGTGGGGGTAGGGCTTCGAGGACCGCTTCAGTCTTGACGGAGTCGAGTGCCTTCTTCAGGTCGATGAACGTAAGGCACAGCGGCAGCTTGTACTCTCGCAACACTTCGATGAGCTTCGTAATGGTGTGTATGTGGTCGATCGTGCTGAATCCTCTCCGAAATCCTGCTTGAACTCATGGCTTTCCTTCATCCAGCGTTCGCCTGATCCTATTCAGGATCACTCGAATGAACAGCTTGTAGACTACGGACAGCAGGCAGATCGGGCGATAGTTGCCAATGTCGTGCACGTCTCCCTTCTTGTACAGCAAGACGGTCCTGCTGGTCTTCCACTGAGATGGAACCTTGCACTCCGACAGGTAGCGCGAGAAGAGCCGCGCCAGGGTGTTGATGAGCGCTGGCGGGAGGTTCTTCAGGTGTTCGGGTCTGATCCTGTCGGGACCGGGTGCTGTACGTTTCTTCACCGACGAGATGGAGTGTCGGATCTCGGAAGGGAGAACAGAGGGAACGACGCACCCATCCTGCGGAAGATGGCATGGGGCAGGTGGACGTGGCCATCGAAACCATCGGAGAAGTCGTGGAGCGGAGTATGTTTAAGATTATTCTTTTGGATAAAATAATGGTCTGTTCCCGACGTAGAATGATATTCATCATATTGTTCATCATACCGTGCAGACGTAAGTATGACATTATGTGGTATAACCAGCTTCATTACTCCTATTCTTTTTCATTACTTTTTATCGTTTCCTTGCCGTTCTGCTTGTGGAAATCGTCGGCTTCCAAGATTTGTTTATATATTTATTTTTTTATACATTTATTTATAACTGCACGCGAAAAATCACAGCTGCTTCCTTGTCTTTCATTCGACACCACTTGATTCTCGCAGCACCGCATCGCTCGACTTGCTTCAGCCTCGGAGGGGCGATCCTCAGAGTGCAAATCAGCCAGTCTGCGGAGCATACGCAGAGAAGAAGTGATAGAGTCGCTCCTTAGCGGCGACAACGATCTTCATCAATCGATCGTCAAAGCGTTCGACGCTTAAAATCGAGTCACGAAATCGTTCGGAGACGATTATTCCGACACCACTGGTGGTCCTGGGACTTCCACATAGAACGGCCTTGAAGCCTCGTCCTATGTCCCTTGACTTGCGGTAGGACCACCTCGTCTCCTGCACCGCACAGAAATCAACTCTTCTTCGCTCCAGTGCTTCAACCAACTCGCACGAGCGGCCCGTCAACGTACCCACGTTCAGCGTTGCCACGCCTTTCCTGCTTACGTTACGGGACTTTCGGACTAGCTCAGGTGCCCCCCGATGCCGTCCTCGCAGCAGGGACCCTCCATACTTCTCACACTCGCCGGGCTCTGCGAGCGCGCGTCGGCTCCCGCGGACGCCGTAGCACTATCTCGAAAAACTTGCAATGTCATACATCATGCGATGTGACATGGGTGTTCGTAGGCCGGCCTGTCAGAAGGGCCTGTCGCCTGCAATCGAATATCCGTGTTCGGCTAAGCTCGCAAAACGGGCAGTTTCCAGTGGCACCACGTGGAGGAACGGACATCGCCACCATACATTTACTTATTTACAATTCGTAATAACTGATAAAAAATCCTACATAAATCAATGCAATACGATGACCGAGAATGTATAGCGGGTGACGTTGAGGCCCTATTTTAAAGAGCATTAAGTCACTCGCGTGTTCACTATCCCTTTCACGACATTGTCCAACGATGTCATCGTACTTTTTTTTGGCGCGTGGGACATTGTCCGACAACGTCGTCGGACACCGTCATGAAAATAGTTTATGGGAAGTTATCCAACATTTAACAGTACAATATTAATCGCTGAGTCCACTGATATCTACGGTCGAGGTGCTATATGGGAAACCTCTTGGTTACTGTTTCATTCATATTTATTTATTTATTATTTTATTTATTCATATTCACTCGTCGTTACAAAAAAAAGACAAAGACATATGGCAGTCGCGCGAAAATCACTGTGTCGTGAAAGAGCTATTCAACCGCTCCGCTGCAACCTCGGGCCTTTCCGACGTATCCATAAATATCCCTAAATTCTGCCTTCACGACATATTTCAGCATGACGCTAGAATGAAAATCACCCCTGTTAACAGTCTCGATCCTTGCTCTCTGTCTCAAGGTTTTCTACTCACTGCACAGTGCTTTCCACTTTTGTAACAAAGAACGCTTCTTCTAGCAATTTTCAGGACCTTCAGCAGTCGGGTTCTGACCCACGAACGCCCGACTTGAACTCGAACACCTCAGTCGTCGACGCACCACCAGCACCACCACCTCCTCCAACTGCGCATAGAAAGCGGCAGTCGTCGAGTCCGATACCGTCGCTGTGTCCACCTGGACCGAATGGCATCGACGACACACCAGACTATCCCCGATATGCCCCAACAGTTCAGGGAATGAGGACAAGACAGTCGTTCTCGGCCAGGTTAGTGCATGCTGCTTCAAAAATCTGAGCGCCTCAGATGTGGTGGGCCAAGTCGAAGCTTTTCCTTAACCTCGACTTGGCTCGCTGTGGAAGTTGCTTTGAAGCAGAGTCGAAGTCTTGAAATATTCCATTCAAATAGTTTGTCAACATTTAGGTTAAGCCACTTACAAGGGAAGGGTCTGAAGCGTATGTCTGAACGGGGAGAGTGAGTCATATAGGAAGAATCCACTCCCCTCATTTAGTAAAAAATGTGTTTCTTTTTTGCCAAGTCGTTAAACCCCAGGAGTAGGGGTCCTTGAAGTTACAATGGAGTCGGCGTCTCTTGAGTGCGGAGGTCTTGTACGTCCGCGGTGCCTCTGCCGGCGAGCGGTTCGGAGCGCAGTGGATGGTGACGTCGCTTGAAGCGAGGGAGGTCGTGGGTTCGATTCTTCCGCGTTGCTACATTTTTGCATTTCCACTGATTGGTTAAGGTTCGACGGTCTGAAGTCTATATCATTTTCAAGCGTTTTTTACGCATTTCCAGCTCTATGCTGTGGAGAGCACTTTCTTGCGACATGTTTATTACTGATCGGTTTTTAAAGCAAAAGCAATGAGAACGCCATTCAGCATAATGTTGAGTAAACGTTCAACATCAGTGATACTCGGGCACAAAGCGCATGAAGCAGAAGCACTGGTCACAATACGGACAGCGGCTACAGGCTCCTCACGGTTTGCTTCCATATATTAGGGGGGGGGGGGCAAAAGTAATGAGACTCTCCATGCCGTGTCCATATATTTCGTGATTGCAGTCTGGTTTCGTGCTTATCGTATTTGTATGTTTGTATGCTACTTAATGAAGCCCATCTGAGAAGTTACCACTTCCGCCCTTTCTAGAAGCATGCCAAAAGCCCAGTCTGCCTCATGCCGAAACCCCGGTCTGACGAGTCGACCTGTGTCGCGCAAATCTCGTCCAATTCCCAACCCCGAGCAGCCTGGACTCAATCTTACCGCAAGATGAGAAGTGCGTCTTCTACCTTACGCCTGCCAAGCAGCCAGTCTGGGCGAGGCCTGTTGACCCGTTACCGACCTTCGTTCGGCGAGATGTTCACGGCGAGAAGCACCTTCAGAGCTTTCGGGTCTGCGCCCATAGACCGGTATACTGGAAGCTGTTTACCAAAAGTACGACGATGAACTCCAAAGCTACGGTAAACGAAATAGAAGAGATGGGCCGTCGACTCGCACTTATTCGGTCTCAGCGCTTCAAGAAGGTCCTCCTCTTCGACAACGCTGTACCCCATCGGGAACAAGTGACAACGGATAAGCTTGCCCAGCTTGGGCTACGTTCACATGCATCACCCACCGTATTCGCCGGACATCTCTCCATGCGACTGCCACCACTTCTTGGGCCTACGGGACTTCCTGGTCGGAAGGGGCACAAGAACCCAAGCAGTCCTTGAAAACCATATCGAGCAATTGATCAACACCAGGCGCAAGCAGTTCTGGAAGGATGGGATCAGGAAGTTGGCCGAGCGATGACAGCAAGTCATTGACCTTAATGGCAATACATTCCTCAGCATCGTTGATTTGTAATTGAGTTATAAAGAGATAAAGAATTTTTTGCAATTTGTCTCATTACTTTTGGCCCTCCCCCCCCCCCCCCCCACCCCCTAGTACATATGGAGGACCAATGACATCGGCTCCATAGACGAAATCCAATTGAAGACATACCTTTTCCTCCGAAACAAGAGTTTCTCCCGAAAACGCCATCACATGTCCACTGTTTGCTAGCCTTTCAACGTCTATCAGTTCTTCGCTTCCTGCTTCTTGCTTTCTCATGTTCTTCCATCACTTTCCGCTGTTCCTCTTCGTCAACTTCAAGTTGACGTACTTCGAAGTCCTTGAGTATGCTCCCCATCTGTCCGACCAGCTTGATTTCTTCTCTCGAAGGCTACTTTTCTAAAGGTGGGCCGCACTTCAGTGTGAGCGAGTGTATCACCACTCGAGCATCAGGTTTTGTGTTATGTTTTAGAAGACCTTAAGCAGACCTCTCATTTCCAGGTGACAGGCAAAGTTGAGGAAAATTGTGTATCAATGGCTGTTCAGGTCAATTTACAAAAACCAAAGACCTTCTTTCACATTTTAACCACATGTGAGAAACAAACTGTGAGGAGCTTGTAGCCTTTATACGCTGCTGTATTATGACCAGTGCTGCTTCATGCACTTTGTACCTGTGTATCACTGGTGTTTAACATTTATACATCATCATGTTGAATACCAGAGCATGGAGCTGGAAAGTTAAGCAAAAAACTTCTGAATATGGCAGAGACGTCAGAATCCTTCAAATCTCAACCAATCAGATAAAATGCAAAAACACAGAAGCGCAGGTGGATCAAACCCCCGAGCTCCACGCGCGAAGCAATGTCACTATCCACTGCGCTCCGAGTCGCTTGCTGTTAGACGCATCGCGGGTGTACAAGACCCTGAACTCGTGAGACGCCGATTCCATTGTAACTTCAAGGACCCCTTACTTCTTGGGTTCAACGACTTGGCAAAAAACAAACACATTCTTATACTAATTGAGAGATGGGGACTCTTCCTATATGACTCGCTCTCCGCGTTCAGACATACGCTCCAATTTTTTCCCTGGTTAGTGGTTCTACTCCATTCTATAGAATTAGACTTTGTTGTTGTTGTTGATCGAAGGAAGTCATACAAGACAGCTGTTGGTTCGAAAACGCATGCAAAATACTTTTGAAACCACATTTATTGATTTATTTCTAACTCCGCTTTGTCAATTTACTGCCATATTTTTTCCTCTTACAACGGCAATAATTGCCAGTGGACAACGATAGTGTACAGTCTTCTTAACCCTTTCCTTGAGACAATTTATTTCGATTGCATAGGGTAACGCATTAAGCCCGACGCTACACAGTCTCTCTGCGGAATGCGCCACACGTTCCACTTCTATGGAATGTCGCGAAGGCATTTGACCTACGCTTGTGCTTCACGACTAGTCTGGCACTAAATCGTCGATTCCGGAGAGATGGAGGGCTTGGTCAGCCTGGGAAGGTCTTGAACCACAAACCTCGGTTCGGATTCGACAGTCGGCGCCTCCTCCGACTGAACTATCACGCAGTAAAGGCTCTACAGCTCAATACGCAGACGTTGACGTAGACTGAACGAGAAGTGAAAGTTTCACCACAACAGGTTTCTTGATGCCATCGTTGAAGTCCTACATAAACAGCCTGCGAGAAGATCAGTTCTTTGATGTAAAACACGCTATAAAGGATAAAGGCCAGCGTTATTCCGTCAATATTGATTTTTAGGGTTTTTGTGAATGGATGACCACGTACAACGAAGGATAAAAAGGATTAAGGTCGGCAGTAGGGAATTCCTTTGTAGAATGCGCCACAACCCTACTTCTACGAGATGAAGGCGATTTGGTCTACAACGAATGACTTGCAGCGCCCAGTCAATCAGCGAGACAGTGTTTACCTCTCTCAATAAAGTCCAATATCAATTCGCCAACTCTGTACGGATGGGAGAACCTGGACGGCCTAGGCGGGAGTTGAACCACCAACCTCGATTCGGAGTGCGGGCGGCAGTCTGCACTTCCTCCGACTGCGCTGCCACTGCGAATTTAATCAAAACTTTTAAGGACTTCCCTCCTCTTGTTCTTTGGTGCGACCTGTCTGAGCAAGACCTTTCAAGATTTTTGAGTCCAGCAGCTCGATTTCAAAGCATCTCGTGGCATACGTCTGTTTTGAGTTTCTTAGGCGATTTCTTTCCAACACAGCCCCAACTGTCGCTTAATTATAGGCTTAATTACAGCGTTTCTGTAATGTTGGCCGTGAAAGTCTATGGCATAAAACTAGGATGTTCTGCTGTCACACAAAGTGGCCTATATCTTTCTTTAGTGAGATTTTTTTATCTTTTTGACATGTTTTTCCAGAGTACATGTGTAATGGGACCTCAACCGAATACTCCCTCGTGGAAGAAGGAGCTTTAACCTTTTTGAAAGCGAGTACTGTCTTATACTGGAGTTATTTTTGTTAAAACGAAGACTAAAGTCAGCTGACCGGCATACTGTAATTTTCAGAGTCTTCATAATTTTAACCTAGCTTTATAATTGACCTAAGTTACATTGAAATATAAACATTGTAAACAATATATACGTTAAATTATAAAACGTAAAATATAAATTTAACGCATAATATAAAATTCTTTTTAAGTAGTTCAAAGTCTGCTTAATTGAAATGAGTAATTTGGCACATTCAAAAACGTTATAACACTTCCTCTCCACTGATGAGCCACCAGGAAAATGTTTTAACAAAAAGGTTCGTCTGGAGATAGGCGGCGATACGAACCACTTTTGAGAAAGAAAAATGTGTAATTTCATGCCTCTTGCTTTCACTTTTCTTTAATTAAAAAAGGCCGGAAAATTTGCAGCATTACAACGACGTATTCCTTCGGTAGGTGCGTGATAGCGCAGTCGGAGGAGGCGCCGACTGCTGCGTGCTTGAGTTCCAGGTTTCATTTTCGGATTTCCCTCTCAGGCCAACCAAGCTTCCCATATCTCTGGGGTAGATGATTTTTTGGCCGCAAATGTCTAGGAATGACAAAACGCTGGCCTGCTCACCGCTTGGTGGCCGCAAATCATTGTATATCCAGATACGTATTCAAATTGCCTTCACGACGTCTCGTAAAAGTTGAGTGCGTGGCGCATCACCAATCGGATTGACTAACATCGTCCTTTATTCTTTGCCCTCTTTGCTCTACGCAAAGTGTCTCCTACAACATCGAGACTGAGCTTTCTACAGTGATCCTACGTTTCTCCTCTTCAGAACGAGACGGCGGCTACGAATGACGAAGATGAGAGCGGCCAGCATGACGACCTCGCTACATCGGATGGGCAAGCGCGCCCGGAAGGCGCTGCCCAGCATTCGAGTGCGAGACGTGAACGTCATCGACAAGTACTCGCGGATCGTCTTTCCAATCTGCTTCGTGATCTTCAAGTGAGTCGAGTTGAGGCGAAATTTTTCAATAGAAAGGATTTCTGATATAGGTCCTATTCCAGCATATTCTACTGGGGCTACTACTCCCTGATTCAGCTGTAACTGACCGGTATCTGCACGAAACTGCATCAACGTACCTGCTCAACAAAAGCAACATTAGTGTTTTGAATTGAGAATAAAGGTTGAAATTGACTGTATGGATACCACTTGTCTTTTTGTTTCACATGGAGTACTTATTCAACGAAATTTTTGCTCACACGTCACCCATTTCCTGTGCCGGTTGTTCGATATTTCGTCGAAGATGCCAGCAATGCCTCCATTCGACCTTTTCGTGTGCCAGACTGGCTCAGGGTTTTATTTTCACTTGTGGTGCAAAACAGGCGTTACGTTCCTCGCCCAGAGCTTCCAGGGAGTCTGACCTATGCATTTCGTAGACTTTTGGTGTTCTTTTCAAGCTCCTTCAGACAGCTGCGCCTCTCGGTGAGTGTCAGCTGGCGTTGTGCCTTACGTTCTTCGACCTGAGAAGGCATTCGACTAAGTCGAAGCTAAAGTGGTCATAGGAACCCTGCTTACTCAGGGCGTTCTTACGCAGTACATCAGTGTCCTTAGAGATCTGTACAGTGGATTCACGACCAAGACCTCTCCATTCTACAACGACGCCGTCATCGATGTGAAGAGGGGGTTCGGCAAGGGATACCATATCCCGGGAGCTCTTCAGCGTCACCCTCGGACACGTCATGCGCGAACTAGAACTTGAAGACATGAGAGTGAAGGCCGACAACCGGCAGATGTACCATCTTAGACGACATCGCGCTCACAACACTGAGCATCAGCCAGGCGGAGCCAATGCTGGCCGACTTCAATCGTGTATATGGGAACGTTGGACTGCAGCTGAATCTTACGAGGACGATGTTCATGAGGAACGGACAAGTTTCTGATGCCCCATTCTCGCTCAACGGAACGAACATTTTCCGAATGCTCCAGCTACGTGTATCTGGGTCGCGAAGGCAATATAGCCAACGACCTAGCGCCAGAGCTGAGCAGGAGTATACCCGTTGTACGGATAGCGGGAGCGGTACAGATAGCGAAACGTTGGAGGAGTAACTCCGCGATTTTACATTTGTACACAATTCAGGATGGTTCAGTGGTTAATCATTTATATATATAATATGGTGGGATATATTAGGTTGTAACGAAATAAATGGCACTGAACCACTGTGAATTTAAACAGTTAATATCTCGGCTTGTAGGCAAGTTTATTAATCGAAATAAAAACCTTCTGATTCTACACGTCCTTGCCAGCGTGACACAAGCTTTTTTATCCCAGTAGCATAAAAATCAGAAGTTCTGGAATTGACGAAATCTTCGAAGGCACTTTCGGCATCCTGTTGGTATCTGAATATTTTCCCTACCAAGAAATCGCCAAGATGCTTGAAGAAATGGTAGTTTGTTGGGGAGAGGTCGGGAGAAAACGGAGGATGTGGTAGAGTTTCAATGCTCAGCTCATTCAATTTCTGCAACGTCATTCGTGCTACATGGGGGCGAGCATTGTCGTGCAGAAGGAGAACCCGCCTTCGGTTTACCAAGGCCGGCCGGATATCCTTCAAGTTTTTCATCATTTCTTCAATTTCAATGCAGTACTTCTCTGCCGTGATGGATTCGCCGAGAGGGAAGAAGCTGTGGTGAATAATTCCCAGCGCATACCACCATACTGTCACCATTACTTTGTTTTGGGGCAATTCCGCTTCGCAAAAACCTTGGGGCTCTCATCCTGTCCACCCACTGTGCCGATCGTCGCCTGTTGCCGTACATTATCCATTTCTCGTCACAGGTTACGATGCGATCAAGGAATGGGTCCTTTTCGTTCCGTAGAAGCAGTGCGGACGAGATCTCATATCGTCGGTTTCTTTGCTCCTCAGACAGCTCATGAGGCACCCATCTTTCCAGCTTTTTGGTGTTTCCAATTTCCTTCAGATGCCGGGCAGCTGTGTTGTGACTGACGCCAAGAACCTTCGCTATCTCCCTGGTACCTTTGTGTGGATCCTCCTCTACCACATCTCTCAGCTTGTCCTCATCAACATCACTATGCCTCCCACGACCTTCATGTTCTTCCAAGCTCTCATCTCCATTCCGGAACTTCTGATACCAACGATACGCCGTCCGAATTGTGGAACATCCTTGACCGAATGCGGCGTTGATCTTCTCGTCTGCCTCCTTAGCTGTAGTGCCCAGTTTGAATTCATACAAGTAAATGCCTCGGATTACCCTTTTGTCCATCTGCACAAAAAGTCAATAAAACTCTAAAGTTTTCCCACTTTTACATAGAAAATTTGGTACTCACCGGTAGAGCAAAGTTTGCGCTTCTGAATGATATGCCACATGTTACGGTTTGTTCTTGATCAAACGCGTAAAGGCGCGCCAAAAAATGGCGCGAGCCAGTGCCATTTAATTCGTTACAACCTAATATATATATATATATATATATATATATATATATATATATATAAGAGCAGGAAAGGAGATAGGAGTATTCTTCACAACCGCATAGGACAAGTCTGGCGTACACCTCTATCTTCTGGCCATGGTGACCTGATCCGCCCACGCACAGTGTGGACGGCTGAGGCCTCTTCTTGTAGAGGCATTGTCGTCTCCGACGATAAGGAGGAAACGAGCGGCTTGGGGAGCTTTCAAGAGCGTCGAAGAAGTCGCGAAGAAGACGAAGAACGTCCGACTCCGTGCCCACCTATTCCACTCTACTGTTCTTCCTGCCCTAACATACGCCTCAGAGACCTGGGCTATACGAAAGCAGGATGAACACGCGATCAGCGTCGCGCAGTGGAGAATGGAATGTAAGATAAGAGAGAAGATTCCCAAAGTTCGGAGCTTCGTCGACGTCCGCCCGCTGGACGAGAGCCGCCACCCAGGATTCCGCGGGATGTCAAGAGAACACCAGGACGCTCATCAACGGGCGGAGTGGCGTTCTATCCCCCGCCCTTTAAACAGAGGCGGGGCAAATGTATGCGTCTCCACTATCTCGTAAGGCAGCCACTGGACTCTCGAGCAAGCCCAGGGGTTGGGGGGTGGGCGGGCCAGGGGGACGAGGGGGTAGAACGCTCGTCCCCCGTATCGTATTAGAGTGGGCGTAAGCCTGGAGAGTAGGCTATGTATCCTTTCCACATTTGGCAGCTAGCCAAACCAGAGATGTGCTCCGGTTGGGCGCAACACGTGGACGGGGGGGGGGGGGCAGTCCTTGGCTTCGACCGCCTTGAACATAGCAGTAGGGTTTGGTGACGTGGAATTTCCCCCATTGTACGCGTACGTACGTGTAATGCAAGTTGCACCGAGAGGGGCCTAGATCAAACTGCTAAAAACCCGTAACTTGTTCGAGTACTGATGAACTGCCCCCCCCCCCCCCCCCGTCCACTAGTTGCGCCTCCGGTTGTCCTTAGCAATCTTCTCCGCTCGATTTCTTTATTCTGAAAGCTTTCGGACAAATTCCTTGGATTTCATGGAGAAAAATGATGGTAGACCCCTCTCCGGACTTGCACCTAGAAGGAGGGAAGTTATTCCCTCACCTGTGGCCGCGGTTTGAATTTGCAGCAGAGCGCGAAATCTACACGCGCGGGGAGCGACACTATGACTATCCAACCAATGTAGCAAGAGGCGCACCACATTTAAAGAAAGTGTAAGGTCTACAGTGCTGCTGAAGTTCAGTTTGGTGCCGAAAATGGGGATAGAAACGGCAGACTTTTCCTCATTCGCTTACGATTTCGCGCGCATTCGCAGTGGAGCGCACTTTTCGCGCTCGCAGTTTTCCGTGGATTTTATTGTAGTGGCTTCAGCTTATTAGGTTTTCGGTTGACTGCCTACGTTTCTTACATACTCAGGGTGTCTAAAAACTGCGTCCTTTTAGGTTGAGGCCCGTTTTGCCCGGGACGAACTATGACGGACACGTAAGTATTACATTTTTTATTTCGTCGACTATTTGGGGTTAGCCGTATTTGAATGAATTGATTCTAGCTCCTCGTACTACCTTGCGCATTGGTAGTCTACTACAACCAGAACTCAAGGAATAGTATAAGCAGACACAATTGTTTCAGGGAGTCATCATGGATCTGTCCGCTGTGCTGTGTGGGCACTACCTCAAAGCACGAACTATCGCACCATGTCTGTACTCATCATCTAGGCTACAGGTCAGTTTTAGGTCGGCAAAGTTGTGCAACTCTTGATCTCTCTTGGGAGCAAGTAGGCTCGGGAGGGGGGGGGGGGGTTCACCATGGTAATCACATTGGTAGGAAAGCACATGCATGTACAGTTACACAAGGCCTAGCTTAGTTCACCATAGGTGTAGGACACCAGCACCACACTATTTTTACTTTCGTACAGCACAAAACATTGTACAGGCCTTTGAAGTACTACACGGTGTTCCCCACCGATCCCTTCTGGCTCCTTCTTTTGTTGCAACGCCTAGCATAAATCAGGAACAGGTAGAAGTGGGCTTCGCTGAAACATTCCTGATTGCACCACGCATTTTTCGTCTCTGTCTCACTATGTAGCGATGTTTGATGTGCTGATTGGTCCCACGAGGCGCCGTTTACATTGTGTTGGGTCAAACAGCGCGTTGGTGTAATGGCGTAGGGCATTCTGCCCGTTTAGAAGGTGGTGCGGGTTCAAGACCCGTCGGAGTTGGTTCCATGCTGATATCAGCGGCCGGCTCATCCCGATAGGCGTGTGAGTGCTGATCGATCCCATGAGGTGTGGATGTTGCGTTCGATCAAACAGCGCCGGTGGTGCAATGGCGTAGAGCATTCCCGCCCGGTCAGCGTGAGGTGCGGGTTCAAGTCCCGCCTGGCGCTAGAGTTTTGATCACAACAAAACTTCGTTGTGAGATCTATACTTTCACTCTGCTCGGGAGCCCATGGGCCGAATTCATCAACGACTAACGCGCAGGTATAGGGGTAGAGCCTGAAGCCTGCGTCTCTGACTTCTGCCTTATCTCTGCCTGACTCTTGTCTTATCTCTACCTCTTATATCCCGCATACCCACGGCTTTAATTGTTGATGAATCCGACCCCATTACTGCTAAGTAGAGGGGACTCAAACATAGATATCTTGTCACACCTACGAAGATTTCTTTACATTTTCCCCGAAATTGGTAAGACCCGTATCGGCAAGGTGCTTTATCTCCTTTCTGCATGTAGTCGATAGAGCGCGCCTATTGAGATTGCTCCAGTCGATCCTGAATCCTATTCCACGCAGGTGCAAAAGTGCCTTTACTACCTACGGTGTCTGGTAAACGGTAGAAATGTAACTTGGTATAGATACTATACGGTGTTTTAATCAAGTATAGAAGCAGTGTTTCTCAATTTTTGTCTCCAGTTCTCACCACGGACCTGATATTTGTGTACTTTTTAATGCTTGCCGATACAGTTACTACACAGAGTCAATTTAACAAAAACCTGGTTATGTCTCTAACGCATTTTTGGTCACTGAAGAAACGTCACTGCCTTCATCTATTGCAGTTGTTTTTACTAGCTTTCTTTTCTTCCATTTCTTTTATTGCGCATGTCTGGTTTTTCCTACCCTTTTTCTCGAATTTTGAGCAGGACGTATAAAATAAATAAATAACTAAAACCTCATACAATATAGATTTTGAGGCGGTGCCACGACCTGTTCTTTTATATCTCTTAGAATTGGCCCTTGCTTTTCTTTAACCCGCGGTTCTATTCTTTATCGGCCTTTACAGCTTCATAAGTGGCTTAACAAAACCTCCATGAACCAAAATCAAGCTGTTGGTGGGAGACAGACGGTGGGCAACCATAAATTCTCGTCAGTTGGGGTAATTATGAGCCACGTCATGCGTCTTGGATTAGGCTAGAAACTCGCTTCAACATCCTCCTGCCCTCTTTACTCAAATATGTAACTTCGATATACTAGGCGAGCAGTTCATCAAGTGTGACTAACGATGCTAAGTAGTTTAAAAAGATTGTACACCCCCGGACATTTAAAAACAATCCCTGGGAACGATACACCGCTCTTTCGCGCTTGACAGTATTATTTATTTATTTATTTATGAATACGTCGAAGGACGCGCCACATAAGGGAAAAACAGAAACAACAGCAGAGAGCAGACGAACGATCACAACTAATCTTGGCGGATTTTCCATGGAAACAAGCGTCGTCCACCTATCAGTAGGTAAACACTGACAACAAGAACTCCAAAAAAACGAGAAAAAGGGGAGGTGCTTAGTGTGGAAGAAAGGGTAGGAAGGTAAAAAAAAATAAGCATCTTTTTAAAGATTATTGTCTGCTAATTTTCAGAAAGTATCAATGCAATTCCTGTCGCGAGCTGTTTTACACAGAGGAAGAGCGAGAAACTCATTGCCGGAGGAAGTCTCATGTTCATACATTTGAGGTGGGTGTCATCCCATTTTCAGACCAAACTGGTCCCTTTATGTAAATTTGTGTTGGAAGGTGTTCAAATCCACTCGAAAAATGTTAAAAAGTGTAATACGTATTGTGTCTTCTTTGCCAAAGAGGTTGTTAGGTGGAATATTTATTTTGGCCTGACGTTTCGACCCTGTCGTCGTCTTCGGAGGCCCAGAATTCCACCGCTGGCGAGTAGCGATTGCGCTACCACCCAAAGTTAGTCGATGACCAGTAGCGACTAGTACTTTGTTAAAAAGTGTTCAAAGTTTGGCGTAGAAATCTGCTATAGTACATTGGCCTCGTTTCTGAATCGTAATATTTAAAGGTGAAAGTGTCCCGTTACTGCGAACTCTATGTCAGCCAGATTGTAAAAGACGCCGAGTGGTCGAGGATTTATGGCATTGATGCAGTTATTCAGCAGAGGAGCAAAGCAAGTCTAGCATGGTAAGACGGAAGTGCTTCGTGTCATTGCTTTGGCTTGGACTTCGTTTTCTTTAAAACTTTCGATTGAACGTTCATGAACAGCGAACAGCTCCTAATATTAGGTTGGCAACTAATTTCGTGGACTCTCAAGAATCTTCAGCAAAACTCTTTATTAACAAATAACTAATGACAATCTTTAATTAAAATAAGATCCCTCAGAACGCAGAAGTGCTTCTCATATATCAGGTAGCTGGTCTATCCCACGGCCATAGAGTTATTGTGCTTTTAAGGCCAAAAATCTTTGGAGGTGCATTTTGACCCGGTCCACATTATTAAATCGTCTTCCAACCAAGAAGTACTGCACCGAACTAAAAATGTGGTAGTCACTCGGCGCAAGGTCTGTGCTGTAAAGTGGATGAGTTTGACACTTCCAGTCAAGGTCTTCTATTTTTTGAGGCATCCGGTTCGCTACGTTCCCTCCGTTTGGTGGTGTCAAGAAGGTATTATCTTCTGGGAGCTCATCAAGAACGGTTCCAGCATTACTGCTGTAATCTACTCTTCTCAACCAGGCCGCGCGCAGGCTGAACTCCGCTGGAATCGGTTCAGACAGATTTTCAGAAGCGGAATTATCCTTCAGCAAGATAACGCCAGATCACACGTCACGAATCGGGAGCTTCAAAAAATCGAAGACCTTAGCTGGGAGCGTGTAACTCACCCATCTTACAGCACAGGCCGTGCGCCAAATGACTGGCACCTTTGCAGCCCGCTGCAGCACTTCTTGGTTGGAGGACGACTTATTAATGTGGACCATGTCAAAATGCACCTCCTAGGATTCTTGGCTGCAAAAGCACAAGAATTCTACAGCTGTGGGAAGGGCCAGGTAGCTGATAAATGGGAAGCAGTCCCACGTTCCAACAGATCTTACTTTGGTTGAAAACTGTTATTTGTTATTTGTTTATGAACACTTTTGTTGAAGGCGCTTGAGAGTCCACGAAATTAGTTGCCAACCTAATATTTTTCTATACGAAGAAGTGTTTAAATTTCTGAATTAGAGTGTTTTATCGAAACGCAGTCTGGAATAACCTGCTAAATCGGAGTTTTCTTCAGCTAATGTAGAACAAGTATCTTTTGGTGATTTCAAATTGCTTCCATTTATGTTTTAAAGGCTGCTTGGTAACCGTTGAATTGTTTATCCGCGTGCCTTGCTACGTAGAAAATAAATCAATATCTCTTTTTATTTTTTGGCGAGTTTCCTAATTTCAGCGACTCGGCCATGAATAAGCTTCAGAGAGCTTCGAGTGCCGTGAAACGCAGTATTGATACGCCGCCTGTAGATCACTCGTCGCCAAGGTTTGTTAGTATTCCTCTTCATCTTTGAGCTCCATCTTTTGGTTCAATATAGGGCTGACACACCGAAGACTGAACCAATCAGAAGGAAAACGACTTCTGTGACTAAAGATGGAAACGGCGAAGGTGCATTCTTTGTATACCATTTTCACGTGAAATTCGACATCTTCAAATCAACACTGTAAACCAAATGAGACACTTCCAAGCAAACTTGACGCTTTCGAGATCAGGCTGAACATGTTTTGAAGTGTAGTACCATTAGTTTTTTTTTAGTGCTAAAAGAGATTACGCCATGCAGTCGTCCAGCTCTTCGCGGTTTTTATTGGATTGCAAAAATTCTGATTGTTTGGAGTTACACACTTGTCAACGGTACAGCAAATGCCGCTTTCAAGTAAGCAACACTTACATTATCAAACAAGTGAAAATCGCGGCTATTTTGACGAATGCGCGATGCCTTTTTGTTTTATTTAAGTACGCTAGAAAATTGCTGCTTTTTGTGCTCTAAAACAAGCTTGAGGCCATTATTTTTCCTCAAAAAAGTAAAACTTTAAAAGTTAAAGGTAGCATCAAGCTTGCTTAGAAGAGGCGCAGTTAGGTTTGGAAAGTGTTCAGCTTGATTTGAAAGGTGTCCAGTTTGCTTTTTAAAAGTGCCATTCTGATTTGAAAATTGTATATATATCAACCATAGATTCTAGTGCACGCAGTGATATCTTATGAGTTCACAATCACCTGTTTAGAGTCACCTAGTTCAGCTAAAAAGCAGCCTCATGGAAAGGGCATCGAAAGAATGCCTCCTGATGATTGGACTAGAATCGAAGTGGTGGGTCTCTTTTTGTTGGCTATTTCTCTTATCTTCTTATCGCGCCCGTAACTTTGGCTCAGAAATGACTAATGGGCTCTCACCGTAGATGCAATGGTGCATACATGGCTCGAGTATGCTCTTCTATTACTCGCTACATTTAATTTTTTTCAGGATAACACCCCAAAACCTTCATATGCTTCGCATTCATTAGACGAGGAGCTGCGAACTACACCGCCCCAAGAACGTTGCAGGCTTTGCAATAAATTGACATCCTATGACTATGGTACGTTATGATGCTTTTATGAAAGTTTTCTAATGGTAGCCATCTTAAGTAATTAATCACTACACTTGGCATCAACACCTCCGCTGCTGCGGGCGTTTTGTGCTGTTACGTGGGACTACGCCATTTCTAGCGTTGCCTTATGAAGGTACAGGGTCTTAAAATTACGTCCCCAGTATTGACCGTTATAAAAACGAACGAAAAGGGATTGAAACGGGAAGTTTTAGTATACCCTACCAATATATTTATAAGCACAATTACATAACTAGATCCCAAAACGACTTCCTCTGGCACGCACACAGGCCTTCAGACGACCTGGAAGGCATCCAGCGTGGCAAGCACGTATTCCATTGACATTTCTTCCCATGCCTTCAGAGGGCCTTCCTTCAGTGAATCGACTGAGTGAAGTTTTTTTTGAGTAGGCCACGATTTGCAAGTAGGACCGATTAAAGTGGTCCATAGGGTTGCGGTCGGGGCTCTACGGGGCGGTTTTCTGGGCTGGTAAAGTCAGGAAGCTTGTCGCGGCACAACTCCTGCACGATTTCCAGTTATGAGGAGGGGCCGAATCCTTCTGGAAGACGAACGACTTGTACTTGAAGATCGCGCTGCACTAGGGACCAACGTCTTCTCAAACATCTTCCAAGTAGATTTTGGAGTTAATTTTCTCTCTCTTTTTGACCAAAAACAACGGCGAGATTTCCGCATAGGTGTGTAAGCTGCCCAAACCATGACTGGTCCCGGATGTCCGCAGCCTTCATGGATTATTCCCGCTTCGTTGGCTTCGGCTACTGATTTGACAAGTACGCCGAGTTTCTGGCTGTTCAGCGCTGCTTCCACAGTAAGGTTTAAGGAGATGTTGCTCACAAATGCTCCGTTGATGTGCACTGGATCATGGGAACCCTCGGAGGATGAGGTGCCTTTGTGTAGCCACTCAATATCGCACTGGATATTTAGCATTTGAGATCTGGGTGAACATACCTAGCGCGCGAAACCAAGCCAGTACATGGTTGACGCGTAGGTCAAGAAAAATGACAGGTCAAACATGTGGGAGCGTAATTTTGGGACACCTTGTAGACGAATTTCATCGTTAGATCAGCAAGTTAAGGGTCGAAACATTTTTCAGTTCTTCGAAAAGACCACGTGTCGTCCGAACATTTGCCGAAAGATCACACTGAAGCTGATTATGTGGAGATTTTGTGCGAGAAGGTATCCTTCTGAGTTTTCCGATCTTTCACGTTTTCCTAGCTCTACATATACATCCGTGAGCTTGTTCAGATGAAGAAAGCTTATCCAACGTTGTCGTATAGCGATCTGCAGTGTCAGCTTGGTGGTTGTTTCAAGGAGATAAGGAGTCAAAGTGCCAGGTACGTTTATTTAAGATTATTGTAGTGCATCATAACTCATTGATGTTTTTCCCTTAGGCGTTACCACGTCCTGCACTGCCACTTCAAAAACCAGCTCGACTGTCCCATAAACTGTGGCTTCAGCTCAAACGAGTTCCCGGTGGTAAACAATCACCTGAAGGTGCGATTAGATTCCAAACGTCTTCTGGTGTAAAGATGTTCTTTAATTGCCGTGATGTTTCCAGACTGACCACGACCTTCGCAATGGTCATAATTCTATCGAGGACCAACAGGTCCGAAACCGATTCAAGAAACAGCAGCAGCAGCACAACGTATTGCTCAGCAATCTCATCCAAGAGGCGTTTCCCTGTCCAGTTCCAGAATGCTGCAAGACAAATACTCAGGTGGGGCTATAGTTCTTCGTTACCACACCCGTCTGGGAACGAAAAAAAAAAACTCCTGACGTATCCATCGACTGGACACTGCAAGTGTAGGCCAAATGCAGGGAGTCTCAAAAAATGTATACAATGTTTGAAAGGTGGTAACTTTGCGATCAGTAATGGTGCTGAAGAAATTGAGAGCTCATTGGAAAGCGTAAAAATGGAAATTTTCTGACATATGGGGTAGGTAGGAATTCCGTTACGCGCTTATCTGATTTCTTGCCTTTTACACTCGATTGATTGTGTTTTGCTTGAATACGTGTCATGAATTCTCCATAATGCGGCCTTATCGATATATATATATATATATATATATATATATATATATATATATATATATATGTGCTTCTTTTAAACTTTAAAACTTGAATGCACCACAGATCGCGCAAAATGCGTAGTCATAGAAAATGTAGGTTCTGTTTAAAAGGTCCTAACATTCAAGTCAGTTTATTTAAGCCTCAAGTGGCTGGTATCGAGGTTGTAAGCTGTTGCAATAGTGTATTCTTGCGATCAAAGCTCTAGCGCCATGTGGTAAAAATGGAAATTTTCTGACATATGGGGTAGGTAGGAATTGACCGCACCTCCTTCTGACCGAGCGAGAATGCTCTACGTCATTACACCAGTCAGCAGGAGGTGCGGGTTCGAGTCCCACTTGGCGCTAGATTTTGAGCTCAACAAAACATCGGTTGTAACATTGCTGCCAGTCAAGTTTTTGAGATGTTTGAGACCCACGTGAAAGCATGGGACAGCGAAAATTCTGTGACGTGCAAATGGTCATGATTGCGCAATGCACACGTCTGAAACATTTCATTTCATTCTCGGCTGATTGTGCGGGGGCTAATGCTTTTTACGTAGTCTTCTCCTTCATTGACCCGCTGAATTTTCGCTATCCTGTGCTTTCATATGAGTCTCGAACATCTCCAAAAGCTTTATTAGCAGCAACGTTAGTCTCTCAAGCAGTACACGCTTTTTTGAAGAGACCCTGCATTTTGCCGCAAACTGTAGAGCGTGTTATAATAAGTGTAAACTTGAAAAGAAGTACAAATCAATCGATACGGCTGTTTTAATGAGAAGTTATTAGAAGTATTCAAGCGAGTGTAATGTGTACGAATTCAGAGTGCGTGACGTAATCCCTACTGCTCATACGTCAGAAAATTTCTATTTTCTTGAGCTTTCATATGAGCTCTTAACTCGTTCGGCAGCTTAACTGTTACCACTTTTCAAACAGTGCTTAAATTTTTTGAGGCACCTGTACAAATCGAATGGTCTACGAGTTATTCCGTAGAAGTAGAATGCATGGTGCATCCTGAAAATGATTATTCAGCACCGCCCTTTACTGTCTCTTCTGATCTTTTTTGATGCCATTTTGAAAATGTTCGTGGCACCTTTGGAATATTTTATAATCTTACAGAGTTCTGCTGACCGATCCGAAGGGGAGACAGTGCAAAGCCTAATTGTGAAGCTTAGTCAAAGCAACAGAAAATTCCAGGTGAGTTGCTTTTATTTGCCTTACAAGTATTAAATGCTATAATGGTGCAAGAATTTTCAATCGTGAACTTCTAACACGCAAATCAAGGAACAAAAGTGACTTCCTGCACAAAATTCTATATTTTCTCTTGAAAAATCTCAGGCTAGGCTTTCTTTACATAGAGAAACTTACGAAAGTTTTATAATTTACTTAGCGAAAATGAAGATATCCCGGGACTGTCTGTTCAAGTTCTGTTTAAAATCGTTTTGCTCACAAAGTGTTTCGTTTAATTTGACAAATGCAACGCTGTTTAGACTTATTTTGTTCTTGTAGGGCAAACTATTTTCTCTCAGTTTCCTCATATGGTTCTTCTAAGTGTTAATGTTTCTCTGACGTTCTTGTTTGTCATCTTTTGTTTCGATTGCTACTTCATGCTGCACGTCAGTAATTAAATAATTAGATGAATGAATTTTTTAATTTGTTATTGATAAATGACAAAAGAAGTAAATGCAGTTGGAGGAGGCGTCGATTGTCGCGTGCACTGATTCAATTTTATTTATTTATTTATATTTTTTTCTGTACGATGGGGCGCGTGTAGCGCAGTCGGAGGAGGCGCGACTGTCGCGTACACCTGATACCAGGTTCCTGGTTCGGATTTCCACCCCCCCCCCCAGGCCAACCAAGCCTTCCATCCCTCCGGGGTCGGTGAATTAGTACCAAACTTGTCTGGGAAGGATAAAGCGTTGACTTGTTCATCGGCTGGCCACCGCAAGTGATTGTATGGCCAAATACGCATTCATGTCGCCTCCGCGACATTCCGTAGAAGTAGAATGCACTAGCGCATCCCAGAAGGGATTGAGTAACGCCGTTCTTTCCTTTTATCCTTTATCTGTACGATGCATAAGGCATCCGTGATATTGAATGCAGTACGATAATAAACTATTATCAGCACAAGAACACGGAAGTATAAACACTCAAGGGGATTGCAAAAACTGTTGAATACTCATAATTGCTCCTTTCCATGGGAATTTTTAGTAAAAAGTTAATGATTTTCTCGGTCAAATGCAAAGGAAAAAGAGGTTATTGGTTCGGGCCCAGACCAACCAAGTCACCTACTCCTCCGGGTTCGGTGAATTGACACCATACTTCTCTTGGAAGGATAACGCTTGTTATCGGCTGGTCACAACGAGTCACCGTATAGGCCAAGTTCTTTTCAAATTGTACCCACAACATTTCGTAGAAACCGCATCTCAAAGAGGTTTGACTAACGCCGTCTTCTATCCTATTTTCCTTTCAAAAGATCGATCTCTTTCCTGTGATTTTGAATGTTTTATTGTTTCAGAGACCACCTCCTAATCCGCTTCGAAGGCGCTCTCCTAGTTCTGGCTCAGAATCAGACTCTTCTAAGCCGAATGAGGTTTGTTTCCTTGCCACTTCTGATCTCATAGTATCCTATTTGGGACGAGCCGCGAAGGCTGGGACACTTTGTGTGTTTATGTACTCTCCATCTCCACCGAGACAGCCTGTGAAAAAATGCAAGCATTTAGTGGGATACTGTGCTAAAAATTCGAAACAAAAAACTCGAAACCCTGTGCAAAACACGGCAATCGTAGGGTTTTCCAAGAACTTCAGGGAAAGCAGGCAAGGTTTGCCGGCTTCTCAAACTAAATAAAATTGCACCTGGAATCCGTCGTGTAATGAAGATCTGTGTGCTGCAACATTTTTTTGTGAAGGGGAATGAACGTCTATTGAAATCCGGCAATTATGTTTTGCTCAACAAAACCATTATAGAGTAATAGCAGCCAAAATTCGCAAAATGACGACGGCTCGAAGACCAGAGAAACCCAGGAAAGCTCAGAGTTGACGAAAGCGTCAGTGACCTCTACTGCTAGCAGTGGCACTACCAGCAGTAGTGGCGATGATGAGTTGGATCGTGAAATGAGCAAGGCAAGTAGTGCAAAGGTAGGGCCTGAATGCATTCAAAGTCATTCCTTAGGACCTGTTCATACTCCGCGACGGGGGCGACAGGAGCGACAAAGCAAAGCATACCATCGATTTTTCCCAGGCAACGGTCCGGCACTGATCAATACGTATCCTTCGCCCCGTCGCTTCCGCCTCTGCCGTCGCGAAGTATGAACAGGACTTCGAGCATCTATCTTAATCGATGGGGAGGGCATGCGGTGATTGCCTCTCCATTCCCTGCCATGAGTTGCTACGACAGCTTAAGCTGCTCTCTCATGCAAGAGCTTTTATTTAAGTTGACGACATGTGGGTGTGCGGCATGGAATGACGCACGCAATTAGCACTTTACGGTCGCCCTCTCCCGACTAGGATAGACCCTTTCTTCGCTTTTTAGTGATAAGTGACGTTAGTGAAAGGGCTTTATATTATCGAAAGAACACAGTGAAGAAGGTGTTGATGAGAGCTCTAATTTAACCTTTTTTTCAAGAAAAGAAGCAAGCATCTCAAGGAGTCGTTACAGAACAACCTCCTTTCTGAAAATGAGACCGCCGCCAAGCGGAGAAGGGTAAGTGGATTTCACAACAACAACAAAAAAAGATCGCTTATGCTCACAGTTCGATTTTTCAATTTAAGATGGTTTCCGAAGAGTCGTCAAGCAGCTCATCAAGCAGCTCGAGTTCTTCACAGGAAACCAGCGAGAAGACTAGAAGACCACCATCACCTAGCGTCCGCGCAACGAACGAGTCAACTCGAACGGAATCTGCGGAGAAACATCATGCTCAGGATTCAGATGATGTCTCAAGCACGTCGGGCTCTGACACAGGAGATGACAGACAGGTTCCTACACTTTTTGTGTGTACGTTTGCTTCAGTAACGGCGGCGGTGGGAGCAGGCTATCGAATTCGCTTTAATTTCGTACCGAATTACCCTTGCGTGAAGGAATGGCTATAAGCTTAGTGGTTTAAACGTGGGTTTATTTTTCTTCTAATGGGGACTTTGGTGGTGCTATTTTTAGGAAAATGGAACCACTAGGGTGACGATGACGTTTGGTGGGATAGATCTTATCTCTAACACTAGCACTTCGTTCAGGCCTCCGAAGAAATGTAAGGCCATCTGGAAATAATGATCCACCATAAAAACCTCGAGAAGCGAAAAGCATATACTGACAGCATTTAGTACAAATGGCGGGTTCTATGAAGCTGAGGCCTCTCAACTATGTTAGTGGATCTAGAGAAGTAATCCAGATTCTCCTTCAGGTTGTCAAATCGGAGTGCACTCCTCAGAAAACCGCTAAAGCCGCAAAGGTTAGAGCTGCAGTAACTCCAGTCCCTGAGCCGGTGCTCCAGGATAGCGATGAGGATTGCGTAGCGTATTGGACTCCGAGCAGAGATCCGGCAGAGCTGCAGCCGAAACTCAAGTAGGGAGTCAATTTGAAGAATTTTCGTGCCCCTTTGAATCTTCGGAATATTAAGTGCTTTTCAGAACGCTTGCTATATCTGGAGTGACCGTACGAACCGATGGATATCGAGCAAGCTCAGACAGATCGATCCGATCTGCTCCTCCAGCAGATAGGCCGACAAAGTAAGAATTTTAAAAACCGTACTGCATCTTATTCGGGATATTTTATACAGTTCTCAACATTAACTGGATACATTTCAAACCAAACTGGGCATGAAAGATAAAAGGATGAGGGACGACGTTACTCAATCCCTTTTGGGATGCGCCACGCACTCCACTTGTACGGGATGTCATGGAGTCGATCTGAATGCCTGTTTTGTCATCAGCGCTCTATCCTTCCCAGACAAGTCTGGTACCAATTCACCGACCCCAGAAGGATGGAAGGCTTGGTTGGCCTCGGCGGGGAATCCGAACCAGAAACCTCCCGCAAATTCAGGGACATTGTGCATGCGTTAAATAATAAGCGATTCTGGGTTTAAAATCACTCTAAAAAATCACCTGCACACTGTGTGCAAGAAACGGTGAGCCTGTTTGAATTGCAACAAAATTCTGCTCTCTCTGACGCTTTCAGACCCTTTTTTTTTGGGGTGGGGGGCAGGAAATCAAAATGTTTAAGGCATGTCATATGAAGACATTGCGTCATGCACTCATTAGGCACATCGCAATAAACTTATTTGACTGTTAGTGTAAAAGTGCTGTTTGCGAGGGGTTGTGCACAGCTTATGATTCAGCAGAAACCGTTCTCCGCTGTGGAGCTCCATCTCTATTTCATTTGCACTACCAATCAAGTAGACATCGAAATGTTGGATAAGAGCGTGGCACAAACTTTTCGTCTAACACACAAACACATAAACACTACCTTTTAAAATAAGCTTGAGAACTTTAAAGGGTAAAGAATGGCGGTATTCAATTCCTGTTTGGGATGCGCCGTCCATCATACTCGCCCGAAATATCGTGGAGGCATTTTGAATGTCTGTAATGGACTGTACATATTCGAGAAGGATAGAACACTGAATTATTCAATGGCTAGCCACCGCTATTCATTGTATAGGCCAAATACGCATTCCAATTACCTTCACGACATCTCGTAGAAGTATGATGCGTGGCACATCCCAAAAGTTATTGATTATCGACTTTTATGCTTTATCCTTTATTTGGTCAATACAACGAATAAAAACTGACTTAGTGCTTGTCTGAAACTGTAGTTGAACAGTTTCAGACAAGCACTAAGTCAGTTTTTATCCCCCCCCCCCCAGACAAATCTGGAACCAATTCGCAGACGCCTAGTGGATGGAAGAGTTAGATGGCTTATGGCCTGTTCATATATGAAGAGTACTCCGCCATGGGACTGGCAAAGCATACGTATCGATTTTTCGCAGCCGATAGCTCGGTACTAATCGAGACATATGCTTTGCCCTGTCGCTCCTGTCCCGGAGCAAGAATAGCCCCTTAGGCGAGACCGAATCAAGAGTTAGTTAGAGGGGTGAAAGTTGCCGCAAATGGCATGTCGTTTTGGAGGAAATTAGACATTTTCTGCCACGATTGTGCTCTTTACCGTTGTGATGGGGTAGACTGAAGCGCTTCTGGCGTTGGTAGGTTTCCTTTAAATGGTGTCCCCCCCCCCCACCTCCCCCACCACCCTTTTTGGGAGTCAAAAAGCACAATGGGAATGGAAACTGAAATGGAAATATTCCATTTTTATCTAAAAATGGTGTATGTCAATGTGTATTGCTCAATATCCCACATTATTTTCAGAAGGTTGGCAATATCAGGAGTCTGCGTTCCGTTGGATTCAACGCCGGTGTCCAAAAAGTATGTATAAGACTGTAGTCCTCGAAATATTTAGTTGATATCTTCTTCCTTTATATCTGTAGTCCTCGAAACATATAGCTGATATCTTTTTTCCTGATAAAGTTTGTGTTGGTAGGGGAAGAAGTATGTTGTCGATTAATATTTATTTTTATTTATTTGTTTATTTATGACAACACGCGACAAAAGAAACACAGTTAGCGATAAAATACAGTGACATTAAACGCAAAAATGGAAGAAACGGCATATTATCAACTCTTGAGATAACTATCAATGAGCTTTTTATATTGGTTTAATGAAGATGGCAAAGGATGTTTCTTGGAAAACATCAAGAATTCTGAACCGTCCCTCAGTGTAAAAAAGGATGCGCGAACACAACCTTTAGCTATAGGGTAACGAATTCTAGCTATGCAATGTGGTACACATTGCACAGCTAGAATTATTTACCATTAATTAATTACCATTACTTAATTTTAATTCTTTACACAGTCCACCTTTGTGGTACAATGGTGGACTGTGTAAAGCTCAGTAAGTGGAAGTGCCATGTTTCCAGTCATCATTTTAAAAGTCATAATTAAATAAATCATAATACCTTGTTCTTGTTTCAGGAAGCGCTTCTCTCGTATTTTAACGCCACAGGTGAGTTCAGTGTTTGCTATATTGAAGCCGCCTTCAGTGATTTTCCCTCGTATAAATACTGTAGGATATTATTCAGCTTACCGTATGTTGTCTGTTTTATAGGAAGTGTCAGAGCAAGTGCAAAAGCGACGACAGAAGGCCCAGTGGAAATCAGAGACCGCGGTGAAATCTCGACAGCGTTCGTCGCGATCAAGGAATAGGCAAGAGCTTCTTTCTCATATCTTCTACATCAGACACAATAATTTGTTCTCTAAGTACCTGAGTTTGTTGAAGATCTTTCTGCGACACACATATATTCTCCTTGAGAACACCGAAATAACTAGTCTTCAATGCTGTTTTCAGTTACAGGATGACTTGCTTAGATCTTAAAACATCTACATTCATGAGCACTTCTACTTCATATGGTGGTCTGTCTAAAGCCAACCCAGTCTCTCATGTTAAATTTAACTTTTTATTTTTCTCTCCGGAAATTGATCTGAAAAGGATAAAACACGGTTGGACGAGGCGCCTACTCTCGCATGCTCCCGAATCCATTCGTCGTCCGGTGATTCCTCTACAGGGCAACCGACTCTTCCATCCCTCTGAGGTCGTTGAACTGGTCGCAGACTTATCTGGGGAGTGTAAAGCGCTGACTTGCCCATCGAAAGCCATTTTACTTGCCAGTTACGCAGTCAAATTGCCTCCGGGATATCCCGTATAGGTAGAGAGTTTCAAAGAGAGGTTTATTGCCGTCACCCCTTACCGTTTGTCATTTTATGTCTGACCGCGACAAGTCATTTTAGAAGCAAATACGCGTACAGATTGGCTTCAGAAAACCCCGTAAAAGCTAACAGCGTGGCACAGTCCCCTAATGGTCGGAAATTTTAGAACATAAATAGCATGAGCAGCATGCGCAGTGATAGATATTTTGGCTTAAACTTAACTTGCTGATAACGGAAGATTAAGATATTGTTTTCAGAGGCGCAGAAGCAAAAGGTGTGCAAAGGAGCAAGTCGGAGAGTGTCCATAATCGAGAAGCATTTAAGAAGAGGATGAAGGTGGGAGCTGGTTTTCTGGTACTCCTTTGGAGTGGCTGTTTTCTCGACTTGAGGATGCTTTCGGCAAGAATTCATCAACACGGCGTTCTGCTCTAGTATTTGGCTGTTCTTGAAGAAAGCAGATATGTGCAGGCGTATTCGAGGACTACTATTATTCAATATTCAAATACAGAAAGCCTGGTCTGGATCTTCATGACGGGTCCGTAACCTTAGGCCTAAAGTGCAGATGCCTTTTCGGAAGTTTCATTTTGATTTATTCGTGCCAGTGCAGCCTCAAGATAACAAAAGGGTAACAAAATAGCAAAGAAAACCGAAGTTAGAAAAAGACTAAAGGGTGAAAGAAAATAATAACAAAGTATAAGAAAGAGATTTAGTTCATGAGCACAGTATGGAAAAAGGGTGAGAATTATTGCATTCTCATGGCCAACTTCTGCTGGCCCAACACGAATGTGCAAAAAACCTAAGTTGTCCGCATTTTCGCTAACTACATTGGATCTCATCGAATGTCCTCGGGTAATTCGTTGATTGGGATAACGGCGATTTTTCGGACCCCGAAAATTTTGGATGATTCAGATAAGGGAGTGATTTTTCGGACCTCGGATTTTTGAATGATTCGAATCGGATAGCCGAAAATGATTTACTCGGATCCAAACTATACCATTTTCACGTCGAATTGGATACTTTTCAAATCAAATTGAACACTTCCAGCTTCCCAAGGATTTTGAAATCAAATTGAATGTCTTTCAAATCGAAACAGCTTCTTATGGTTAACCTACAGACTCTTAAAAACGGTTATAGTAATTTTTGTTCAAGAAAAATTTGCTATAAAAATTTTTGAAATTCAGCTGCCGAGTGTAATGATTTTATATATATTTTTTTATTTTTTGGGCAAAATAAATAGTTTAAGCTTTGTTTCCAAGCACCGCATGACAGCAATAATTTATTGCATTAAAAGACCAGATTGTGCCATGCGCTCGAAAAGCTCGTCGCGATTTTTATTCGATTGATAGTGTAAACGCCGCTTACCGGAAGCATCAAAGTGTGAAAATGTGTTTTTTACAACTGTTTTCATTATATCATTTACAGGTGTGAAACTCGCACTCGCATAAAAGTCGCGACATTTTGGACAAGTGCATGGCACAGTCTCCTTTTTTACCACGAAAAAATCTCTTCTGCCCTTTAAAACAAGCTATAAGCCACTATTTTTCCACAAAAAAGTGATTTTTATAAAATTTCAGACCATGTGTACCTATTGGGTTTATGAAATGAAACTTCAAAGGAAATTGTGCTAAATTCTCCATGAACAAAAAGTTAACCCTTTTGGAGAGTTTCCAGTTTAATATAGAAGAAGCTCATTTCTATTTGGAACAGTTCGCTTTGATTTCAAAGGTCTTAAGTTAGCTTGGAAGGGTGCCCAATTTGATTTGTAAAGTCTCCAATTTGGTTTGAAAAGTGTCCAATTCGACGTGAAAATAGTATGCACTAGCTACCTAGACGCTCGATTGCACTACCTGCTGCGTCGTTGGTACCCAATTTGCTGAATCATGCACCAGTAGCGTCTCCTTTCGCCTCTGTCGCACGCCGGAGTGCTCTAATGGGTCCTGCTCGCTCGAGGTATGCGAAGAGCGCCATATGGCTCGTTCATGATTTTTAGAAACAAATCCGACCAACTCGTTGGCATACATTTGATCCGAATGAATCATTTTCGGATACCGATTCGGATAACCGGATCCGAACCAGGGATGAGCGGATTAACCGTTATCCGTTATCCGTTATCCGGTATCCGGGGGGTTTTGGCCTATCCGTTTTGTTGTTCGTTATCCGGAGATTTTTTGCCGGATAACGAACAACAAATTAGCTGAATCTTAGCTTTGGACGTGGTGATGGGTGGACTATGTACAGGATCCTTCACGATTCCTGTACCATACTTATGTGAGGCCTACTTAGCACAGCATTGTTCATTCATCTCAAGTCTTGTGCTGACCAAGAAGGCATACAAACTGCTACTAGCAATCGTCAAAAGTGGAGAGCCGCATCCTGGGAAGAATTTTTTACCGCCGATCTTTCCATTGTACCATTTGTGGTTACACGATTGCAGTATGTTCGATTCGATTGCAGGCGGTAATGGCACCTTTTTAGCCATATGCTGTCGTGAATTATCAAAAGACCAGTCGTACGTCGGCCTAGCGGCCGCCTACGACTGGTTGGGGGCTTCGCCCCCAAACCCCGAGAATAGGACGCCATGGCCGCTACGGGTTTCCTATTCTTCCCTAGGCCTTCTGACCTTTATGTTAATCGAGATGGATCGATTGATCCGACGTCAGATTCGTGTTCAGCGACCTCGATTACCCCCCAGGGCCGAAGTTTCGCGCCACTTGAGCGCCATCCTCAAAAATCGATAATATCGATCGATATCGATTGATCCGACGTCAGATTCGTGTTCAGCTACCTCGATTACCCCCAGGGCCGAAGCTTCGCGCCACTTGAGCGCCATCCTCAAAAAAATCGATAATATCGATAGATATCGATTGGTCGACTTCAGATTCGTCTTCAGCGACCTCGATTACCCCCAAGGCCGAAGTTTCGCGCCACTTGAACGTCATCCTCAAAAAATCGATAATATCGATCGATATCGATTGATCCGACTTCAGATTCGTCTTCAGCGACCTCGATTACCCCCAAGGCCGAAGTTTCGCGCCACTTGAGCGCCATCCTCAAAAAATCGATAATATCGATCGATATGCCGGAGTTTCGTGCCGCCGACGTGTTCGGCACGTCTACGGCTCGCCAGGCACGGTTGCCGACCTGTTCGGCACGTCTACGGCTCGCCATGCACGGTTGCCGACGTGTTCGGCACGTCTGCGGCTCGCCATGCACGGTTGCCGACGTGTTCGGCACGTCTACGGCTCGCCATGCACGGTTGCCGAGGTGTTCGGCTGCCGCGCCCCATCTCAAGTGTGACTGACGGACAGTGTGACACACACACACACACACACACACACACACACACACACACACACACACACACACACACACACACACACACACACACACACACACACACACACACACACACACACACACACACACACACACACACACACACACACACACACACACACACACACACACACACACGCACACACACACACACACACGCACACACACACACATACACACACACACACACACACACACACACACACACACACACACACACACACACGCTTGCTGCTTTATATATGTATAGTAGGATACTGCAGTACAACAATGAATACTAGCAAAAGAAATAGGACTAATCCAAATACATCGAGTAAGCAACTTCTTCTTTGAAAATTTTAGGGGAGCAATAAACTACTAAACAAACTTATCATCGTGGGTGCTGAAGACATGTAGATTTGTTTTAATTTCTGAGTTTTTTTTTGTGAAACTTATCTGCCACATGGAGAACACCTTCGTTTTGGGGCTGGGTCGGGCATTCTTCCTTTGCTCCAGAAGGGATGTCGGATATTCTTTCTCAGATCCAGAAGGTCTGTATGTCATAACTCTTTGAGTGTGTGTTTGTCGTACGCAATTGCTTGCGGATACTACCCAAAAGTTAGTATTTTATCCATCCCAGATAATTCCGCGTTCAACTACATTGGATCTTGTGATGCTATAGAGCAGCAACAACAGTAACGGCTCATAGCATGTGTAGGATCAAGACGTTATGTGAAGTTTGTTTGGCTGGATGTCTCCTGCCTTCATATTTCTAGAGACATCGGAAGAATTGCTCTTCCAAGGACTATTCTATTTTTCAACTGCTCTAATTGAAAAAAAGAGTTAAGCGCAGAGTAAGGCTGATAAATAAGACAATCCAGGTCAAGGGCGGGTATGTTGCTGTGCGTTTGTCTTCCTTCGGATGGGCAGAAAACACCATAGAGCGTTGTTAATGTGGCGACTGCAAAACTTTTGAAAAACACTACTAAAATGTCTAGAAATGGCTTATAAATTAACAGTCTTTAAGTCCTGGTCTGGTTTTGAAACTAGTGCAATTTAAAACGAGTTTTAATTTTTGTTGTTTGTTCGTTATCCGTTTTTCCGTTATCCGGCCATTTTCGGGCAAAATTATCCGTTATCCGTTATCCGGTTTTCAAAATTTCATTATCCGCTCATCCCTGATCCGAACCATCCAATTATTAGGGGCCCGCGAGATTGCCCTTATCCGAATCATCCAAAAATCCGGGGTCCTCAAAATCGTCCTTATCCGAATCATTCAAAAATCCGGGGCCCGCGAAATTGCCATTATCCTAACCATCCAATTATCCACACTCTGCAGAAATGCGGTGATTCGCATAAAATCGGATAACGTGTTCAATTTCCTCGCTCCATTTTGAAATTGTGCACCTTGGATAAAATCACATTCAAAAGAAATCTCGCGCTCGCTGCTGAGTCATAAGTTTTCACGCCACACTGTGTAATAGTATCGTAGTGACTTTGAATACAGGGTGCGGCAAAAGTTCTTGGACTCTCCTGTGTCAGGCTCATTATATACGATAATCCACTTCGCTCTTCCAAACTTATGTGGTATTGTTTCATGAATGTTTTCTTATTCAAGATGACTGATGCAAAAAGTTAGCGCACTGCTTTGGACAAAGCTGCACATCGAGGGATTGCCTGCTGCGGACATCGATAAAAAAGGCTTGGACTGTGTGCATACAAAATTAATAAGGCGTAGTTTTCGACAAATTCTATGGAGACTGCAAGGCTAAAAAGATAAAGAACGCTCCTGTAACGTTTTGGCGCGGCACGCTGCAGACTCATTCCATTCACTGACAAGTGCGCCTTCACTTTGAGTAATTTTTCAACCATCAAAACGACAGAGTTGCTTCAAAGGGCATAGAAGAAGCAATCGGAATGGAAGAGTAGCACCAACATCAGGATATTCGAAGTCTATTATGATTGTTGCAAGAATAACAGCAAATGGGAAAGCTCCGCTGATTTTCGTGGAAAGTGGAGTCAAAACCAACTGTATGAACTACCTAGAGGACATCCTATAAAAAGAAATTCTTTCCTGGACATCTGAGTAAGAACAAATGACTACTGGACTTACCAACAGGATTCTCTATCTCCTCACAAGGCCAAAATGGTATAGAAGCGACGCGCCACAATTTTCCGGATTTCGTCTCAACCGAAGATCGTCCTCGCACACTCGCACAGACCGGACCTCAATCTGATGGAGTGCTCAATCCGATCTTTGTTGAAGAGTAAGGCCTGCGCAGCATCTCACATGGACACTGCTTTGCTTTAACGAGCCCTGAAGAGAGCCAGGGAGGAAATTGAGGAAGAAACCCTGTGTGTCGTCGTGGATGCATTCCCCAAGAGAGTGAAGGAGTTTTTTCCTGCAAAATATGGCTGTATTGAAATCGAACTTCTTTTTATATGTGCCTGGTCAACAGTTATAAACAATATGAATTTAATCCCATTGGCTTCAACACATCCACGACGAGGACGGCTACGCGCCTAGTGCGCGCGCCGGCCGGCTGCTGTTTTGACGCGCGTATGTGCGTTTATTATGTTTCTGTAGTGGGAGACGTTCTTGTCTAGTTACGATAAAGCCAATCATATTTCTGTTTACGTAAGCCCAACATTAATTTCTTACTACAATTTGCGATTTTGAAAAGAAATTCGAACAAAAACATTAACAAAGAAAGTTCTTCCCAAAACTCCGCCGTCCACTCAAACGCGTGGACACCGTCCGTCACGCCCTTTCCGCTGTCCACTCAAATGAGTAGAGATCGTCGCGAGTGTGTTAAAGCGGCCGTTTTGGCGGCGAGTTACTTGTGTCCAGGAACTTCTGCCGGAGCCTGTACATTTAGCACGCTGCCGAGCGTTGCGTCGATCTTGGCCCCTTTTTCTTCAAATATCATCTTGCGCTGCCGGGGACAGGAAGGACGGAGACTGAGGGAGAGAAGGGATTAAGCACGTGTTCTGATCGGCACTTTGCTATTTCACATTGTATAGCATTTGGCGCAAATTGGGTCGAGGGGGGGGGGGGGGGGGAGGGGAAGGTCACCATGTCGAGCAGCCCTATACCGCCCTTTGTGCTGCACGAAATTAAAAATGTTATCCAGCACTTGTGTGTCTACCATTTGGTGAACTGTGTTAGACGATTTCTGATCTAATTCGACATTTGCGTGGCTTTTATGAAGGAGAAAACCCACTGAATGCATGGTGACCCCCGACCAAATTTGCGCCATTTGATAATGGCATTTTTGGAAAGCCCGGATCTTGCAAGGAGAACCTCCGGAGTGGCGGTGAGCTTTTGTGATGCAACTTTTACAGGAAGTAGAGTCGCGTACGGGGAGTCCAAAACCATAGTTACTTTTTTCGGAACGCTCTTCTGTGGTCGAAAAAAAGACGTGTGGACGCGTGAGCGCGAAGCACGCGTGAGCGCTTGTGTGACCAGGAGTCAATTTGTCCACGACATAATCGGTAGGCGTAGAGAAGGGCCCCGGGTGATCATCAACATATCCAACCGCCACTCCATCGTATGTCAGACATGGGCGGAATACCTGAGCGATTAATCGTGCACAAATTGACCACGCAAGCCCATAATAATAACGATCAGATGTGTGCAAAAACGTTGACACCGAACCATCGAACCTGATCGATGCGCCTGGGAGGCGACACTGCTACCACTACGCCAACCGACCACATCGGTATGGGTGGCAGCAAGGCGCCATGAACTTCGCGCTCACGCGTCCATACGGTTTTTTTCGACCACAGAAGTGCATTCCAAAAAAAGTAACTATGGCTTTGGACTCCCCACACAAGAACCTACATCCTGTAAAAATTGCTTCGCAAAAGCTCACCGCCACTCCGGAGACTCTTCTTGTTAGAACAATTCATATTGGAATGATTCAGCTTTGCCGTTGTAGTGTTCTTCGGCCGTTTACTGTTCAACACCGTCGAAACCCTTAAAATTTTGTGTTTTTTTTCAGATTTGATCATCTTCCGTTAGTGAGTCGAATATCGTGAGTATTTGGAAATCCGAAGTCCGGGGTCAGCGAAATTGCCATTATCGGAATCATCCAAAAATCCGGGGTTTCGAAATCGTCCTTATCCGAGTCATCCAATTATCCGAAGATTTTCGATATACTCGTTTACTCGTTGGTCGGCGTCCAGATCAGGGATGGGCGGAAATTTTGAAAATTTTCCCAGAAAACAGAAAATCGCTTTCGTCAGGAAACAGAAATCAGAAAACAGAAAAGCCAAAAACGCCAGAAAACAGAAAAATCAGAAAACAGAGAACAGAAAATTTCTAAATTATAACACGACCTAATTATTCAATCCGAAGATCCATTTGTCCAGTAGCAAGTGCTTCTTGCACGATTAGAAATGTAGTCGTGGACCAGTGTTTCAACTTGCAAGCGTTTATAGAGTGGCTTATAAATGATGAATTTTTCCCATTGCATTCATACTAAAATATAGCAATTTAAGGCTCACTGACCAAATGTAGGTGTAATCTCAAAACAGACGATTCGCTAGATTAGGGGTCCCATTAGTAAGAGACTGCCCTTATAGAGCACCAAACACGGACTAAAGGTGTTTTGGATATTGGCTTGATATTTCACAGAACAACACGAGAGTGCGACTGAAGAGGCTGTCAGCACAAAAACTTTTGGGTGAAAGCGTTTATTTGAATACGTAGACGCTATCTAATAAGGACCAAACACACACCCTTTCCATGTATTATCGTATTATTATTCATCATACGTTCATATTATATTACATCTCGATTTGCTGCGGAGTGAGAAATGCACGACATTGGCAACTATCGCTCGATCTGCCTGCTGTCCGTAGTCTACAAGCTGTTCACTCGAGCCTTCCTGAATAGGATCAGCAGAACGCTGGACGAGGGACAGCCATGCGAACAAGCAGGATTTCGGAGAGGATTCAGCTCGATCGACCACATACACACCATTACGAAGCTCATCGAAGTCTCGCGAGAGTACAAGCTGCCGCTGTGCCTTACGTTCATCGACCTGAAGAAGGCATTCGACTCTGTCGAAACTGAAGCGGTCATCGAAGCCCTGCTCACTCATGGCGTTCCTACTCAGTAGTCACAGTGGATTCACGGCCAAAATCTCACCATTCTACAACGACGTCATCATCGACGTGAAGAGAGAGGTTCAGCAGGGAGATATCATATAACCAAAGCTCTTCAACACCACCCTCGAAAACGCCATGCGCGAACTAGAATGGGAAGACATGGAGTGGAGTTCAACGGCCGGCAATTGACCATCTTAGGTTTGCTGATGACATCGTGCTCATAACACCGAGCATGAGCCAGGCGGAGCGAACGCTAGCCGACTTCGATCGTGTATGTGGGAACTCTGGACTGCAACGGAATCTTACGAAGACGACGTTCATGAGAAACGGACGAGTTTATGATGCCGCATTCTCGCTCAAAGGAACGAACATCTCCGAGTGTCCAGCTACGTGTATCTGGCTCGCGAAGTCAACATGGCCAACGACCTAGCACCAGAACTGGGTATGAGGAAACGAGCGGTTTGGGGAGCTTTTCAAGAGCGTGAAATCGTGAAGAAGACGAAGAACGTGCGACTCCATGCTAGCCTATTCGACTCCACTGCTCTTCCTGCCCTAACATACGCTTCAGACCTGCGCTATACGGAAGCGGGATGAACACGTGATCAGCTACGCGCAGCGTGGAATCGATAGGACGATGCTTGGAGCAAAACGCTTTCGTCGACGTTCGAAGATCAGGGACGCTGTCGCATGGGCCAAGTCGTCGTCGTCGTCGAAAATTGGGTGGGCCGGCCATGTAATGCAGACAGACACCCGCTGGCAGGATGCCCACCAACGCGCTGGTACGAACGATATGACGCTCTTCGTGTCCGTCCGGCGAGGAGGATCTATTGGAGCACTCTGTCATGCGGCAAGGACGAATGGAGACGTTGCTGGTGCCGGTTCGAATAATTCGATGATGACCGGGACGACAGATGATAGATGTGACAAATTAAAAATTTTATGTATCACTATTCTATCACTACACCAGTGAAATCAAGGGTAACTAAAACTTTTCAGTCTCTCACTAATGTCTGGCAACCAAAAGCTGAACAAGAATTAGAAAAACAGCTCTGACAACGGCTCTGCCTTACGATCATTGGGAAAGACCAGCCAACAATTTTCAATAACCGGAGGTGGAGAATAATCCTACCCACAATTACTCTACGGCACACGGTTAGTTAACATATATTATAATGAAAAGCCTCTCAGAACACTAGTTTTCTAGCCTTTGCATAAAGTTCTAAGTAATCGTAGATAGTCTAAACTATTGCAGAAATTTAAGAGAATACAAAGCGAAATTATGAAAGTGGAGAAATGTCCTATGAAGGGACTCCATGTCAGCAGCTTCAAACAAACAAAGCGGCATAGTTTAGGGTGTATGGCGCAATTTCTACACGAGCAGATCTAGAAACTTACATGTTTGCAATTTAAAATACCCTAGAAACATTATTTTGAGATGAAACTCATGATTCTATGATACTATCTGGATTCTTTTTATTGAATTTCTATGTTTTCTGGCCAATTTTCGGCCATTTTCCCAGAAAACAGAAAAAATTTGCTCAAAATGGCCAGAAAATCAGAAAACAGAAATTCCGCCCAGCCCATCCCTGGTCCAGATGCTCTGTTGACATTCCGCAGAAACGCGTTACGTGGCCGGCTCATCTAATTAACGACAACTTGTCCTATGCGACAGCGTCTCTGGGTTCTGCTAGGATGCCAATAGGATGCCAATGAACGATTGCAATTTAGGAAGCACAGCCTCCACCGCAAAATGCGACGTCGTCGCGTTCGTCGTCGAGCGCTGCAAAGGGGAGGCCAAGCTATGTAGTACAAAGGGTAGGTAGTTGTCTCGAGCTAATTACGATTTACCGTTCAAAAGGAGGTACAGTATTCTAGGTGAAGCAAGAGTTGACCTCAAGCCCGCCGTCTGGTCATAAGAGTTCCTGGAGGGGCACGTTCAAGCGGTTCAGTAGCTAGCAGTTGCGTACTGTTTAGTTCATGCCTTCTTGTTGTTACTTTTCAGTTGGCACAGTTGCATCCTTCCTATCTGTTTTGTTTCATATACGGTTCTCCTCACCCTTGATGTTTTCTTTGGCACTATTTCCAAAGAATTTTTTTTACTGAGATGCTTCATAGGATGTGAGGTCCTTGTTCTTGTTGTACCTTTATTACTGCTTTCACTCATATGTCTGTATAGTTGATTTCTATCCAGAATTAACATTGCATGTGATTGTTTTACTGCACTTTGTTATAATACGGTCCTTCCTTGAAGATATTTGGTTTCATAAACATATTAGTAATCTGTGAGAAAGGGCACGTGATGGCGCGTTCGGAGGAGGCGCCAGTCGCGTGCACTCCCATTCAAGTTTCTTGATTCGGATTACCCGCCTAGGCCAACCAAGCGTTCCATTCCTCCAGCGTCGGTGAATTGGTATCAGACTTCTACATGAAAATAAAATACTGACTTGATCGTCCGCTGGCTGCAACAAGTCATTGTATGAGCCGAATACGTACTTAATTTGTCTTCGCGATGGCACGTAGAAGTAGAATGCGTATCGCATTCCAGAAAGTAGTTGGTTTAGCTCGAGGTGACACTTTTTTGACATGTCTTCGCTCATAGACCAAATTTTCAGCTCAAGTGAAGACTGCCGGAGTCTGCACACTTCCTATTGATAGCACGATGAGACTAGACTTTCAGGATCGTGAATCTCTAGACCTCTGAAGTCAACGGATTCGTGACCGTTGTTTTCGTTACTATTCTAGTGCTTAACCGATGTGGCCAGTAAGAAGTTCCAGATCTTCTTCTTCTTCTTCAGCGTCTGTCCCACTTCGTAGCGGGGTCCGCTATAAGAAGTTCCAGATACACTGGGTAAATACCACTTAGGCTCGTAGAGGTCTGGAGAGTATGCTAGATGTACAAGATTTTCCCGGCCTAGTACCTTCTGGGGACAGATTCATCAACCGCTTACCGTCCTTTAACGGTGAAAATACCGGCAAATCCCTCTGATATGACATTAGTCAGCATCAGGTGCACCAGGTTTGACGGTGTTTTTACTGTTAGAGGGCGGTAAGCGGTTCATGAATCTGGCCCTGGTGGGTCGATTTCGAAGCATGCGGTCGAGGAATAGCCGTACTACGGAATCTTTTCACGTCTTCTGACCAAACTTTTCAAAGCTCTTTTGCTTAATTTGTGAGGAGTTCATTTTGCCTGAGAAGTTGAACCTGTCCTAGTCGGGAGGGGCAACCGTAAGGTGGGAGTCTCGTCCGTCATCTTTTCTAAACTACGACATCACCAGAATCGGCATAATAAACCTCGTGGGCAGCTGGAGCTCTAACAAATTGAAGAAGCGGATCGAAGAAGCAAAGCAACATTGGTCCCCTTCGACTAGGATAGATCCGAAGGGATTCCTAATTTGAACTTGGATGATATTCCGAGTCGCAAGTCGTCTACACTAGACATGCTTTTTAACGAAGGGAAAACTATCTGAGGAGCTGCATCCACAGTGACAGGAACATGCATGTGATTAATGATAAGGGATCTTATCTCTTAGAGGATAGGATCGCGGTGAGCAGCTAATCATGAGCAGATTTACCCAACAGCGGTTGACGATAGTCTACGGGCTCATCTGCGCGGTGAGTCCGACAAATCGTTGTCCATTTTTGAGACCTAAAGCGTCTTGTTACCCAACTGTACTGTACAAGTGCTCCTCCGAGACGCCTAACGGCGTGTCTCGCACTTGCGCGCGAGCTTTCAATGTCATTAACCTACAGAAAGCAGTTGTTGTAAAATTTGAAATCCGCTAGCATCTAGATTCTCTCCGGACCGTCCAGTAACGTCGCTGGTTTGTGCTGCTCAGTGCTTCTGTCCACAAGGTTGCTCTGCAGCCCTTCTCATGCTCAACAGCCTAGTTACAGGACACCGTTGTCAGCCTTCCAAAATCAGACGTTCGCTACATAACGTCGGTGCTTTTTTTGTGAATTCGGACGCTCGTTGCATGACCTCGTGGCATGCGTTTTGGATTTGGACGCTCATCCAGCGACGGCGACGCGTCTTCTGATTCTGGATGACGCAGAGGTGACATGTTTTCTTAACGCGGACACTCAGAAACGCGCAGTTGCCGCTTTGTCAAACAGGAAGAGGCTGCGCTTCATCTGCTGCTGCAGCGTCCCATGTTGAATTCTGAATCCGAACGCACGCCAAACGACGTTGGTGACACCTCTTCTGAATCCAGACGCTTGTTGCGCGACGTAAGGGACAACCTAAAAATAAGGCCTGACCCTCTCTCAAACTTTCATGGCTATGAAAGAGACAGCATACAGTACCGTTTCGCGATTTTACCTTGATTGAAAATCTTGAGAGCCAATTGATATCTTTCTACCAGAAACAATCTGGAGCTTGTGGCTGACGTATACGTGGATTGCGTCTTCTGGATGCGTTCAAGGAGCATCGTTATCCGTGGAAAAAGGCCTCCGTAGTTCTTGGATAACCCCACCAAGCTGATGGTCGGTGTTATGAGTACGATGTCTCAGCGAAGCGGGGATGGTGCAGCTACCGGCCGTCGTCCTTCACTCCCATGTCTTCCCATTCTAGTTCACGCATGACGTTTTCGAGAATGGCGCTGAAGAGGGATATGGTATCCCCCTGCCGAACCCCTCTCTTTACGTCGATGAGGACGTCGTTGTAGAATGGTGAGATCTTGGTCGTGAATCCACTGTACAGCTCTCTAAGAACTCTGGTTTACTGAGTAGGAGCGCCCTGCGTGAGCAGGGCTTCGACGACCGCTTCAGTTGCGAAGGAGTCGAATGCATTCTTCGGGTCGATGAACGTAAGACACAGCGGCAGCTTGTACTCTCGCGACACTTCGATGAGCTTCGTAATGGTGTGTATGTGGTCGATCGTGCTGAATCCTCTCGAAATCCTGTCTATTCGCATGGCTGTCCTTCGTCCAGCGTTCGGCTGATCCTATTCAGGATGACTTGAGTGAACAGCTTGTAGACTACGGACAGCAGGCAGATCGTGCGACAGCTGCTGATGTCGTGCACGTCTCCCTTTTATACAGCGAGACGGTCTTGCTGGCCCTTTATTGAACTTAAATTGCGATATCCTAGCAGCTAGGGAAACTGTGTGTCTGGTCAAGTTCGACTTTCGATTAATTTTAGCGTGGTGTTCCTAAGCTGTTAGTTTATTCTTGTGCCTGTTATAGTCATTAACCAAGATTGGTACCAACTTTTTTATTCGACTTACGTTTCGGCTAGTTTCGCCCTCCGCAGAGTCTTGAACACCGATTATTATTACGACTATTCAGTTTCTGAAGAAGGCGAAATTCGCCGAAACATAAGCCGAATAAAACGTTTATGTTTGTGGTTGATCATGTATTTACACATCGTTCGTAACTAATGCCCAATTTCAGGTGTTCTTTCTGATAGTATTATTCAGCGGCAGATCCACGTATGACACCACAGAGCCAAAGCAGCTGTACAGAGGCAAAGAATACAATGAAGGCGACTTTCTGGATCTAATCAAAAACACTTATGGAGAGAGCAGAGTACTGTAAGTTAGTCATTTATACTTTTTCAGAGCCTATATGCGCACAGGTCTCAATTCAAGATAATACATTAAACAAATGCGGGAATTAAACGGCCGACAACAGGTTCTTTCATGGACAGAAGTAGTGGCCCATCGAGTAACTAATTCAGGAAAATTGGAGATATGGTTGTATCATGATGGAGAGGAGCTCAAGTCCAACTGAAGTGATGCATAGAGTTTTGTTCTCAATTAGTAAATGGCAATGGGTTAAGAAAGTAATAATAATAATGTAGACGTTAAAATGAAGAAATATCAACGAAGTAATTGGTTGGTTTCACCACCTTTCTTCAGACAATGTTATAGCATCCCCCTTTGTTTCGACACTGAGGGGAGAATTCGTATTTGACCTAATCGGAAGATGAGGGGGGCATATTTACGTCTGAAAACCCTTGCTTATGTTTCTATGAGAGCTTCAGCTGCTGTTCCAAGATATGAGGGCTTACCTTTAAATTTAGGGGGTATGATTGTGAGACATGGGATGAGGTCCGCAGACGCTTTACGGTTGCCCCCCCCCCACTAGGATAGGTCCGAGAATTCCTTCAACAATTCGAAAATAGGCTACTATCACTTGTAGAAAATCTAAAATTTAATCATTCGTTTTATTACAATTTTATGCACTGCTGAATGTTTATCCTTTTTTTCGTCAAATTGGACACTTTTAGGCAACTTTGACCAATTTTTGAAATCAAACTGAACATCTTCCGAATCAAAACAAGCGTCTTTCATATCAAGGTAGAGACTCTTCGACACGGCTAGAAGATTTTTCGGCCAAGGAAAATTTTAGTAGGACTATTTTTGAAATTTTTATTCATTTATCTCAATAAGCGTGCACAATGTTTGAAATTTTATAAAAAACTTTGAAGGGAAATAATGGTAAAAGCTTGTTTTAAAGTGCAGGAAATAGGCAGTGTTTTAGCATTTTGAAAGTGGGGATCGCGCCATTGATTTGTCAGATCGTTGCAATTTTCATTAGATCGATAATGTACAATAAATGTGGCTTACCTGGAACAGTCATGTTTGTGTTCATATAACTGTTGTTATTATAGCGTTCTCATCTGTACTGCTTTGTAATTCTTCTTCTTCAGCGTTTGTCCCGCTTCGTTGCGGGGTCCGCTCTTCTGGTGTCGTGACGCCACCTTTCTCGATCCTGTGCTTCATCAGGGTGGACGCCAGTTACTTTCATGTCCGTGTGTAACGTATCGGACCAACGCTGCTTCGGGCGTCCTCTAGGCCGCTTTCCAGATAATTGCAACTCAAGGCCAATCTTGCGGACGCTGTCTTCTTTCCCACGCAGAACGTGGCCGTACCATCGCAAGCGAGCTTCGCGCATCTTGTCCGCTATCGGCGCGACACCGAACTTCTGCCGAATGGCATCGTTGCGGATGCGGTCCATACGCGTGATTCCAGCCGTTCAGCGCAGCATCTTCGTCTCCATGATGCTGAGGCGCGTTTCAACTTCCTTAGTCGCAGGCAAACACTCAGCGCAGTACATCGTTACTGGCCGGATGAGTGCTCTGTAGATCTTCGACTTCAGGTGCTCTGGCATCTTCCTATCGCAGAGCACGCCAGTCAGCGAACGCCACTTGGACCAAGCTGCACTCACTCGTGAGTTCACTTCAACCATCAGACCGCCGTCAGACGCTATTGCTGATCCCAGGTATTTAAACACCGAAGTACGTGCAAGCCCAGTGCCGTTAATCTTAATGGAGCCGGACTCGTTTACGTCAGTCGTTAGGTACTCGGTCTTCTTGGCGTTCAATTTGAGTCCGAACATCGCCAGGCGGTCGCACCAAGCCTGCACTTGCCGCTCGAGTTCATTCATATCTTCGCTAGCGAGCATTACGTCATCAGCATAAAGGAAAAGCAACGTCCATGGGACAGGCTTCTGAAGGTCTCTCGTAATGGCATCCATGACGACAACAAAGAGCAGTGGAGAAAGCGCAGAACCCTGGTGCACCCCAACAGAGATGGGAAACTCCATTGAGGTTCCAGCTGCAGCTTGCACTCTACTCTTTGGGCAAGAGTAGAACATCCGCAGCCATTCTATGAGTTTCTCAGGTACGTTGTGTTGTCGTAAGGCGTACCATATAACCTCTGCGGTACGCGGTCGAAGGCCTTCTCCAGGTCGAGAAAGGCTATATGCACCGGCTTCTGTTTCTCGCGATGCTTCTCCACCAATAGGCGGGCGGCGTGTATAGCATCAATGGTTCCACAACCAGACACAAGGCCGCACTGGTTGTCGGAGAGCTTGACGATTTCACGAATTCGTCTGTCGAGGATTCGCTCGAAGATCTTCATGCTGTGCGAAAGCAAGCGAATCGGACGGTAATTGGAGCAGTCTGCAGGACTGCCCTTCTTCTTCCAAATCGGAATCGTCGTACTGTTGTGCCAACACTCCGGTACTTTCTTCTCCTTTACTACCTGGTTGAAGAACTCAGTCAACCACTCAGCAGGATACCAGAGCTTCGACTTCCAAACATCGGCTGGGAGATCATCCGGTCCTGTTGCCTTGCATGGCTTCATCTTCTTCAGAGCCGCTTCTGTTTCCTCCACGGTGATCTTGTGAACGGGACCGTGAACAGAACCAACAGAAGGGATGGCCGGGTGAGGAAATTCGATAGTGAAAATTTCCTCAAAGTAATCACCCCGTCGCTTCAGCGCCTTTTTGCGGTCTGTCAGAAGATGGCCGCTCTCATCATTGATGCCAACAAACTTTTCAATGTCCTCGGTTTGGCGATGGCGGCTCTTAGCAAGTCGGTACAAATACCGCTCACCATCGCGCGACGCGAGCTTTTTGTTGACATCACTATAATGAGTGGCTTTCGCAACAGCCACGGCTTTCTTTGCAGCTTTCTTCGCCTCCTGATACTTCTGCCAGTTGTCGGCTGTCTTTTCGCCGAGAAACACGTGATTAAGGGACTTCTTCTCTCGCACTTATGCTTTCACGTCGTCTGTCCACAGCCATGTCTGCTTGTCGTCTTTAGTGCCGAGTTCCAATCTTGCAGCTTGGCGTATCGCTTAGGTTGCTCTATCCTAGTTTCGTCGACTGTCGGCAACCGTACGCAGGAAATCACAGCTGCTTCCTTCTCTTTCATTCGGCATCACTTGATTCTTGCAGCACCGCATCGCTCGATCTGCTTCAGCCTCGGAGAGGCGATATTTATTGTGCAGATCAGCGGTCGATGCTGTGGGGCGACCGTCTCGTACGGCACGATCTTCGCGTCTGTGACAATGCTCCGGTCGCAATCCCTCACAAGGACGAAATCTGTCTGAGACTTGGAGCTCCCACTATAGTATGAGATGAGGTGGGGGTCGCGTTTTCGGAAAACGGTGTTCACAATGGTGAGATTATGCGATTCCGCATACTTAAGAATACGCTCACCATCGGCGTTACGCGACCCGTATCCGAAACCACCATGACAGCTGTACCCGTCCTTCGCAGCACCTACGTGCCCATTAAGGTCACCAGCGACTATGATAATAATAATAATAATATTTATTATCAGCAGCAGGTTAAAAAAAGAAGAAGTACAACCTCAAATTAAGAAAACGGTCGATAACTGTGGAATTGAACAAAATAATAATAACATAAAACAAGTGAAGAAGCGAGAGGTGAAAAGTTATATACAATCCATAACATGAATAAAACGGCACTGCTGAGTAAACAAGTCGGAACCACGGGCGGTGAACTGATGGTGAAGGGCAGTGGGCGGCCAGCACTGCAAGTCGTATATGTGGCGCGTACGACTCCGGGTACCAACTTAGTAGGCCCGCCAACAACACCAAGGCCGCACGTTACGGATCCGGGAAAACTCTTCTGCAGTGCTACTCCTCAGCTGATTCGATGTAACAGATCGTACGCTCCAGAGCTCCCGCAACAAGACATAGCATCGTTTCAACAACCGAAAAGAAAAGCTGCCTGAAATTATGGCGCAGCAGTTTATGTGAGTCAAAAGATAACAGAATCAAAAAAGATCCATCTGTTTTAGAAAGCCTTCAAGATGCCGACTGAAGCTATATGGAGATGATGACATCAGTAAACACGTTGGGAGCTGGTTCCATGTACCTATCACTCGGCACCAAAAGGACTCTGCATAAAGCTGCGTGCGGGCTCTTCCTGGAAGTAGTCGAAGACGGTGTCCTCTTGTTCTAATGGCGGACAGTGACATTATTAGTGGGAAATCACAGCTAATGTCAACGTATCCCATAAACAGCTTAAATAGAAAACTTTGGTCGTACAACACCCTTCTCAGTTTTAGCGAACTTCCACCCAATCGAGTCAGTCGCTCACGATAACTAAGGAAGAATTGACCGTTTCTTGCAAATATCTCTTTTGTAAATCTTTTTTGAACGTCTTCAATTTTATTAATGTACTGAACTCGACGAGAAGGAGACCACAGCGGCGTACAATACTCCAAGATTGGCCTAACATAGGTCACGAAAAGCTTGAAAAGTGTTTCCGTATTTCGTGTTTTGAAAGCTCGCAGGATAAAGTTTGACTTTGCATATGCCATCGATACTATCTTCTCAATATGCTCCTGGTACGAAAGTTTGTCGTTGTACGCAATACCGAGATCTCGCACTGACTTCTCGATGGCTAGACGATAGTTTCCCAGGTAAAATGAGCAGTTTGGAGGATGTCTGCTCCCAACGCACATTACTGCCGTTTTTTCAAAGGAAATGTCCAGCTTCCATTTCTCATACCAGTTTAGCAGGGCATCTAACGCCTTTTGAAGAGCATCATAGTTATTTATTGAAAAGATTTTGGAATCATCTGCATAAATAGTGCAGTGGACTTCTGAAGGAAGGCAGCTTGGCATATCGTTTATGTATAGCAGGAACATAAGTGGGCCAAGACAAGTGCCTTGAGGAACACCGCTGGTAGTTGGGTACGTTGCAGACAAAGAACCGTTCACAATAACCCGTTGGCTACGCCCGAGTAGGAACGACTGAAGGAAGCTTAACAGGCACCCACTAAGGCCGTACGCTCGAAGCTTCTTGGTGAGAAGGCAAAGCGGAATGGAGTCGAAAGCTTTAGCGTAGTCAACGTAACAAACGGTCACATAACCACCGGAGTCCAGAACTTGATTCCAAGTGGAAACAGAGGACATGAGAGCTGTCAATGTTGACTTCCTCTGTTGGAAACCGTGCTGATGTTTAGTAATTAGGTTGTTTTTATGAAGGTAGTCGTAAAGTTGTTTACAAACAATTCTCTCCAAGACTTTACTAGTGGAACAAGTAAGGCAGATGGGTCTGTAATTTTTTACGTCGGCTTTGCATCCTTTTTTAAAGACAGGTCTAACGAGACTGGAAAGCCACACAGATGGGACTTCCCCGTGAAGAAGAAACCTATTAAATAAAAGTGTAAGCACTGGCGTAAGACCCAGCGCAGCTTTCTTAAGAAATATGTAGGGAATTTTATCGGGTGAAGTAGATGTACGCAGTGGAATGCGAGACAGCGTTCTATAGACTAATTCACTGTTAATGTCCAAGTAGTCTAATTTTGCTTCGGTGAATGGGGTACAGACCATATCACTTTCGGTGCAGTTTTTGTAGACAGACTTAAAAAAGGACGAAAAGGCTTCCGCCTTATCCACCTCGGTCAAGCACGGTTCACCGTTAGAGTTCTTAATAGTGCCGATTCTATTTGTAGCTTTGATTTTGGTATTAACAAATTTGTAGAAAAGTTTTGAGTTTCTTGACTGGGCTATCTTCTCTTCGTTCCTTAAACTCAGCATTGCAAGTTCGCGTTTAAGTTTTCTAGAGAAACGAAAGTACTTTCCGAAACCAGTTATAAACCGAGTGAGACACTTTAGAAGCAAGCATGCGGATTTTAGCTGGATAAACAGTGTACCTGCTTTGTCGACGTAGTGGGATGTATTTTTCAATAAGTCTATTGCAGATTTCAAGATATACATCATAGCACTCATCAGCACATAAACATCTTTCAAATCTGCCGCGCCAATCAATTTTCAGAAGTTCTTCACAAATTGCGTTGTAGTCACCGTGCATGAAGTCCAGAAGCTGATACTGAACTTTTGGCAGCTGAAAATGGGTCAAGAAATTAAAATAGATGGCTTCGTGGTCCGAGGTGGAGAAGGGAGGAAGGACGCGTACATCTTGTACAATGTCAACGTTGTTCGTAAGCACCAGGTCAAGTATGTTGCCACCATGTGTAGGAGTTGTGACGAGCTGAGTCAACGCACGTCTAGAACAGAAGTCGCAAAAAACACGAGCAGAGCCATAGACGGATGAATTTTCAGCTGTCCAGTTGATTTCTGGGAAATTCATATCACCCATTATAATGCAGTTGGAGTTTTCACCAATTGACGCAGTAACTGCGTCTAGAGCATCGATGAAGGAACGAGCATCGCAAGATGGACTGCGGTAGATAGTTACTACATATGTGGGCAGTGGGTTTGAGAGAATACAAAGAATTAAACATTGGCAATATGCCGAAAAATTTCTTGATAGAATGAGATGATGGGGAAGAGTATTCTTAACTAAAGCCAGAACACCACCACCTGTAATGGATCCCATTCGGTCACACCTGTAGACCTCATATTTTGAATTTTGGGATAAAGTAGAGTCGTGAATAGCATCCGGTTTACACCAGGTCTCTGTTATGCTCACAATCAGAGGATTTGTGGATAGTAAAAATTGAAGGTCTGGAATTTTGTTACAGATTGATCTTGCATTGATGAGCACCACTGTTTCTGACGTTTCCGATAAATGAGGGAAGTTTGTGGCTTGAGAAGGAAACGGCGTGCTTAGGTTGTTATCACTGAGGAGGTAGCTATGCGGGGTAAAACAGGTTGGTGCATTTATGGGCTAGGCTTGGCTGGCAGGTATATGCTGATCGCGTCCAGTGCGACCTCCGACAGAATGACGTGTTTCACTCAGCCCATCACTAGAGGAGGAGGATGAACTCTGCGGGGCATCCTTGGTAAGCGGACGCCTAGGCAGTTCACGTGGCATTTTCAGTTTGACTATATTAAAGTCGCGCACAACGTATGCCAGCTTACCCTCTCTGGCGTTGAGGTCTCCAGCCTCCCTACGCAGGGCTCTGTCAACACTCAACTCCTCCGCAGTATAATCCCTACGGGCAAAGGAGTGGACAAACCGCTGCGTAAGGCTCTGGCGACCACTCCGCATGTGGTCGAGCAGGGAATCCCGAAGAGTCTGGCTTGGCAAGGAAATTTTGATTATGCGACCACGTTCGCCAGGCTTTCGGGGTTTCCCAGCAGAGTGGTGATGAGAGGTAATCCGGCCTTGTTCGAACTCACGGATCAGCTGATCGTCTCCCGACGTCTCGATAGCCTCCTTCAGTATTTCGCGGTCAAAGCGGCGGGTCGATTCCTCGTTCGATTGCTCATCAATTCCTAGCCACGCTATCCTCATTGACTTCTCATCGATCCGTCGACAATCTGCTTTCACCTTAACCATTGTTGAGTATAAGAGACTTTTATCAAGAGAGGTAGAGCGCATGGAGTCCAACTTAGCCTCGATTTCCGCTAAACGTGTAACTATTGCATTTTGTGTGCTCTGAATTGACTGAATTTGCGAGAATACACGTTCGAAGACATCAGTGATGGAACTCTGCATATTGACTGAATACAAACCAAACCTCTCGATTAGCTTACTGGCCCATAAGGGCATCACGTCCTCGCACTCAGCTACAGCAGCCTTCCTCGATTGCTTCGCCATTGTAGTACTTTGGCTGAGGAGGCAAGACAGCGCAACCGCTCGCGGCGACGGCCCAGTGGTGTATGATGACTTCTTTCGGCGGCACCTCTGCTGTCTTCTCATCAAGCAGGCTCCAAAACTCATCCTTGGCTTGATCGGAGCATACGCAGAGAAGAAGTGATAGAGTCGCTCCTTAGCGGCGACAACGATCTTCATCAATCGATCGTCAAAGCGCTCGACGCTTACGATCGAGTCATGAAATCGTTCGGAGACGATTATTCCGACACCACTGGTGGTCCTGGGACTTCCACATAGAACGGCCTTGAAGCCACGTCCTATGTCCCTTGACTTGCTGCAGGACCACCTCGTCTCCTGCACCGCACAGAAATCAACTCTTTTACGCTCCAGTGCTTCAACCAACTGGCACGAGCAGCCCGTCAACGTACCCACATTCAGCGTTGCTACGCGCGTCCTGCCTACGTTACGGGACTTTCGGACTAACACAGTTGCCCCCCACCCCCCCCCCCCCCCGATGCCGTCCTCGCATCAGGGACCCTCGCATACTTCTCACACTCGCCGGGCTTTGCGAGTGCGCATCGGCTCCAGCGGACGCCGTAGCATTATCTCGAAATCTCTTAAGCGTCATCAACCATGTGATGTGACATGGGTCTTCGTAGGCCGGCCTGTCACAAGGGCCTGTCGCCTGCGTTCGAGTGTCCGCGCTTAGCTTAGCTCACAAAGCGAGCAGTTTCCAGTGGCACCACGAGGAGGAACGGACATCGCCACCATCTGTACTACTTTGTAATTAATTAAATAATTACTAGTAGCTTAATTAACTAATTTTCGCTCGTAGTTTTCGCTATCAATCAAATCCAAGTCACGACGAACTAGACAAATGCATTGCGCGTCCTCCTAATTTAATGCGCTAAATTATTGATGGGGTCCTTCGCTTTAAAACGAAATGGATTATTTTTCCGTGAACGATAAAAATTTTAGAAAATTCCAAACAGCGCGTTAACTTTTTCGGTCAGACGAATTTTAGAAATCTTCAAAGAAAGTCATAGTAAATTTTTCTTGAGAAAAAGATCCTAACCATCTTGAAAAGCCTAAATTGAAAAGTATCCAGTATGGTTCAAGAAGTGTCAAATTTGTTTTTTATCACTGTAGGATGCAGAAATGAATTCAATTTGATTTAGAAATGGCATATAATTGGTTTGGTTACAGTGACTTAAAATTTCTATATTCGAAAGTCTTGAAACCTACGATTGTTGTGGGTCACAGTCTTCTGTGCCGCCAGATTTGTTAAGAAATTCTTTTTGCGATCGAGTTCGAGTTCGAGTTCTTCTGGATCATTACTTCTGAAGCCTGAAAAAGGCTTGAAGGATTCGAATTTGCGTATCCTGTAAATGAGTGCTGGACGACATTCTGGTTGATGGGATACGCACTTTCGAGCAATAGTTTAACAGGGGCTCATCCTTCTTCCTCTGGGTAAAAACTCTATGAACATTGGTGGTACTTAGACGTTCGGAAGTGATGTCGTCGTTTTCATATCGCTGTTGTCAGCAGAATACGTCGATAATGAGCGGCTCCTTCATGAAGACGAAGACTATGTATTCCCTGTATATTATATGACCGCGGCAATCCTCACTAAATTGACTTTGTTCGAACTCGACGTAGATGATAGGAATTAGAAAGCCACTGCTAAATAAGCCTGAAGCGGCTCTTACGGAGGTTATAAGCTGATGTTTGATGTTTTTTCAAAGACTCTTTCGTCAAGCGGGACTCGAACCCATAGCGTCTGCTTTCCGGGCAGAATGGGAGCTCATTACATTACATTGTCCATCGACTGGTCACTGCAAATCATTGTGTAGACCTAATCATCTGTCGTCCCGTTGATTATCGAGTTGTTCGAAAGGGCAGCAGCAACGTCTCCGACCGTCACTGTCGCGTGCAAGGTTGGTCCAATCGATGGTCCTCGCTCGAGGGGTACGAAGAGCATCGTCTCGTTTGTTCAAGGCTTTCACGAAGAAGTTCGCCCAATGCGTTGCTATATTCACTAGCGCCGACCTTTTTACTTTATTCTTTATGTACTTATTACTTGCAGGGACCAAATATGCTTTAATTTCCTCAGCTGCATGGAGATTAGAGACGACTTTGTCCACTTTGATGGGAAGTGAGCGAGAAGATTAATTGAGAAATAAATACAGAGTGCGCGAAAATTACCCGCCGCAGTCCGCAATTACTAGCAGAACTGGATTCCGAGCTCCACATCGGAATCTGTTATACATTTATACCATACGCAAATGCGTTCCAAGTTCGAGCTCATGAATGCTTACAGAGCAGTAATGACAAAGCGAAATCGAAGCGATCGGCCATCATCAGCCTGCACCTTTCTGATTGCAGCGCTGTTTTTATCGCCAATGCTTCAATAGTCCACGAAGAACGGTGTATGATGCCATAAAACGATACGAGGAGTTTAGGACTTTACCAGAACCTGACGAGGTAGAAAATTGACTGCTATCACTCCGGAAACGAGAAAAAGGTTCGCGAGCGGATTCGTCGTAATCCTCGCCGTTCGATGCAAAAAATGGCTCAAGAACTCAATATTTCTGCGAGCAGTGTTATAACCATCGTCAAGAAGAAGCTAAAGATGTGTCCATATCGTATTCAACGTGTTCACATGCTAACTGAGAGAATGAAAGCTCAGCGACTACGAAGATGCAAGAACTTGCTGAAGCGGCACGCGAATGGCACGCAATTGTTTTTTCTGATGAGAAAGACTTTACCCTGGAATCCACCTGTAGATCCTCAAATCGATCGCATTCTCTCACGGAATGTTCGAGCTGCTATCCGCGATGGAGATTGGCTGGTAGAACAGCATATCCGGCTTCAGGTATGGTTTGGGGTGCGATTACTTCAAACGGCAAGTCCCGTTAGTTTTTGTCGAAACAGCGTCAAAATTAACAAGGACGAGTACCAGAAAGCGATTTTGGAGGACGTGTTAGAGCGCTGGGCCGATGCACACTTCGGTAATGACAGATGATGCTTCCACCGGACTCTCTCCTCTGCGCCTGCACACAAGGCGAGGACAATTTTATTGCGCACGAAGACTGGTCTTCGAACTCACCGGATTTGGATCCTCTCGATTTCTCTGTCTGGTCAGTTATTGAGACCAAAGCTTGCTCTACTCGACACGCAAGTTTAGCTTCTCGGAAAGCTTCCCTGACCGAAGCTTGGAACGAAATGAACGAAGACTACCTCCGTGCCAAGTGTGATGCGTTCGTTACTCGTCTGAGGACTTATGTTCATAAGAATGGCGCCACATCGAATAACTTTGATATGTTTTTATTAGTAAGCGAATAAAGAAGTTATATGTTAAGTTTTGTTGTTAAATCCGCGTTTATGCTGAGGTTGCACTGTGATATTTTTGTGCGGGTAATTTTTGCGCACCCTGTAGATACTGCTGTTCGAATTGGTGAGCATGAGACGCTTTCAGGAGAAGGATCAGAAGGTCGGCGGGAAATGAAGTGAAACTACTCACATACGGATTTCTTAAGCTTCCCGAAAGTTGGTTTGCGTTTGAAGGAGGACATGAGCAGGTGTTCTCTACCCTGGATGCTTTCATCGTTTCGTTCAGAGCTTGTCAAGGGTATGGTGGACACCAGCAAATGGCAAATTGATTTCACTACGAAACCTAAAAGCACAGCTGGAGCGTTGATAGGTCGGAGCTTTTCCTGTCAAAAATAAAAAAGGCAACAACAATAAGTACAATCACCTGTCACCTGTATCACCTGTCGTCCCGTTGATCATCGACTTGCTCGAGCGGGCGCCAGCAGCGTCTCCATTCGTCCCTGTCGCGTGCCAGAGTGGTCCAATGGATCCTCCTCGCTCGAGGGACACGAAGAGCGTCATATCGGTCGTTCAGGGCTTTCACGAAGAAGTCCGACCAACGCGTTGGTGGGCGTCCTGGTGTTCTTTTGACATCCCGCGGAATCCAGTCTGTGACGGCTCTCGTCCAGCGGGTGTCTGCGAATCGCATTACGTGGCCGGCCCACCTAATTTTCGACGACTTGGCCCATGCGACAGCGTCTCTGATCTTCGAACGTCGGCGAAGCTCGGAACTCCGGAGGCCTTCTCTCACTTGCGTGAGTCGTGTCACTCCGAGCATCGTCCTCTCGATTCCACGCTGCGCGACGCTGATCGCGTGTTCATCCTGCTTTCGTATAGCCCAGGTCTCTGAGGCGTATGTTAGGGCAGGAAGAACAGTGGAGTCGAATAGGTGGGCACGGAGTCGGACGTTCTTCGTTTTCTTCACGACTTCTTCGACGCTCTTGAAAGCTCCCCAAGCCGCTCGTTTCCTCCTGCTCAGCTCTGGTGCTAGGTCGTTGGCCATGTTGACTTCGCGACCCAGATACACATAGCTGGAGCATTCGGAGATGTTCGTTCCGTTGAGCGAGAATGGGGCATCAGAAACCCATCCGTTCTTCATGAACATCGTCTTCGTAAGATTCAGCTGCAGTCCAACGCTTCCACATACACGATCGAAGTCGGCCAGCATTCGCTCCGCCTGAGTGATGCTCGGTGTTATGAGCACGATGTCGTCAGCGAAGCGAAGATGGTGCAGTTGCCGGCCGTCGACCTTCACTCCCATGTCATCCCATTCTAGTTTGCGCATGACGTTTTCGAGGGTGGCGCTGAAGAGCTTCGGGGATGTGGTATCCCCTTGTCGAACCCCTCTCTTCACGTCAATGACGACGTCGTTGTAGAATGGTGATATCTTGGTCGTGAATCCACTGTACAGCTCTCGAAGGACTCTGATGTATTTAGTAGGAACGCCCTGGGTGAGCAGGGCTTCCATGACCGCTTCAGTTTCGACGGAGTCGAATGCCTTCTTCAGGTCGATGAAAGTAAGGCACAGCGGCAGCTTGTACTCTCGCGACACTTCGATGAGCTTCGTAATGGTGTGTATGTGGTCGATCGTGCTGAATCCTCTCCGAAATCCTGCTTGTTCGCATGGCTGTCCTTCGTCCAGCGTTCTACTAATCCTATTCAGGATGACTCGAGTGAACAGCTTGTAGACTACGGACAACAGGCAGATCGGGCGATAGTTGCCAATGTCGTGCACGTCTCCCTTCTTGTACAGCAAGACGGTCTTGCTGGTCTTCCAATGAGATGGAACCTTGCACTCCGACAGGTAGCGCGAAAAGAGCCGCGCCAGGGTGTTGATGAGCGCTGGCGGGAGGTTCTTCAGGTGTTCAGCTCTGATCCTGTCAGGACCGGGTGCTGTACGTTTCTTCACCGACGAGATGGCGTGTCGGATCTCGGAAGGGAGAACAGAGGGGATGACGTATCCATCCTGCGGAAGATGGCGTAGGGGCAGGTGGACGTGGCTATCGAAGAGATCGGAGTAGAAGTCGTGGATGACTTTCTCCATGGTCCTTCTGGAAGAGGTGACGGTTCCGTCAGGACGTCGGAGAGCGGTCATCTTGGTCTTGAAGTTGGCGAAGTTCCGGCGGGCATTGCGGATGCTCAGCCCTGCCTCTGCTGCTTCAGCCAACACTTCCGCCCTTCTCTCCTTCAGATCTTCCTTTATCGCCGCTCTGCATAGCTTTGCAAGCTCGGACGTCAGTTGATAGTTGCCTGACGCTCGTGCTGCTCCACGTTGGCGTATCAGCTCGAGAGTTTCCGGAGACAGGCGTCTCTTGGTGGTCTTCAAGCTCTCGGCTCCCTTAGCACTATCGTGGAGATGGTGCACGAAGCGATCGTATTCCTCGTCGACGTTGTCCATGACGGCATCTTCCCAAAGGCCGACAAGAGAGGTGTAGAGATCCCAGTTGATGGTCGTTCTGGGACTCCTCTTCTTGAACTTCGCGGCCTTCTCTCCTTGACGCGAAAAGCGGAACCTCGCGCGAAGGAGGCGGTGGTCCGATCCCGTGTAGAACTTGGGGACAACGGAGACATCGGTCAGGCAATACTTGCGATTGAAGATGATGTGGTCGATCTCGTTGTGGAACTGGCCACCGGGGGATTCCCAGGTCCATCGTAGGGAGGGAGGCTTCTGGAACTGCGAGTTTCCATGGATGGTCTTGGTCGACATGATAAACTCAGACAGCCTTTCACCTTGCTCGTTCCACTCCAAACCGTGGGTTCCGATGTGAAGTTCTTCCAGCGACCTTCGTGGCCCGATCTTGGCATTGAAGTCGCCGACGATCACCTTGTAGAAGGTGTGATCTTCCTTATAGAACTTCTCCAGCTCCACGTAGAAGGCCTCGACGTCTTCGTCGTCGTAGTCGGATGTTGGGGCATACGCGACGAACACAGTCAAGGCTGGCACGGAGCCACATCGCTTCAGTCGCAGACGTCCGATTCGGCTTGTCAGAGACTCGTACGAATCGATGTTCATGGCCAAGTGCGTGTTGACGAGGACACCAACGCCGCCTACTCCCCTGCTGTCGCATGTTCCGAGGAACAGTTCTTCTCCGGAGTCGTAGGCGGCGTGTAGGGGGTGGTGTCTTCTCGTCTCGGTCAGTCCGATGACGTCGTACTTGATCTTCCTGGCTTGCATCATCAGGTCCTCGACGGATGCTTCCGATGCAAGCGTGCGGGCGTTGTAAGTACAGATCGTCATCCTAGTCCTTCTCAGTTTGCGCAGCCTGGTTAGGCCCTGAGATTTTAGCAGCCTCTCCGTACTCGTCCTTCCCATCGCTGCAGAAATGGGGGCTCTTTCGGGGTCAGGGGAATGAGGCCCTTTAGTGCTGCTGTGTTTGACTGGAATACAACACGGGTAGCTAGTCAGGCTCTGTCGTGCGGGCGGGGTACTCCGGGCAGCCAGCCAGACTGCCCGAAGGGACGGGGCGAGACTTAAGGCGGCCTCGAATCGCCTTACATGTACTCCCAGTCTACCGAGTGCAAGCTTTTGGCCGAGCCGACACAGTTACAATCCGCACAGTCACGGACACATCCACGCACACAGTGCACGAACATGCCGCTCCCACGCACAAGGAACGCATCGACCCGACACAGCAGGAGCAAGGAGTCCATCCCCTGCATCCCACCTGCGTCTCTGGGCAGTACACGGTCGCATTTGGTTCGCGTTTAATTCCCCTATCCACCACCCGGGGACGCGCCACGTGGCCCTGCGACAAGCGGCCCGAGATCCCTCTTAACAAGAGAGCCCGAAGGCTCTCTATCGAGGGAGATCCGTGGAATAAGTACAATAACAGTAAAAAATTACCTGGATGTTGCTTCTATTTTAACAGTGGAATTCAGACGAAATGTTTGCCAGTGGAGCTCTTTCGATAACGAGGAATTCGAATGCACGAGTGCTGACACTTGGCCTTGGAGGAGGCTTCTTAAGCAGTTACTTGCACAACAATTTTCCTCAGGTATCAGTGATTCCAGTAAATTTTGAAAGAATCATTGTTCTTTTATCTGCCAGTCGAGTACCATAGTAGCGCAGTCAAACGAGGCGCCAGCTGTCACGTGCACCCGATTTTAGGTTCTTACGATTAGTTCAGATTTCCTGTCCAGGCCAACCAAGCCTTAAAACTCTCCGGTGTCGGTGAATTGGTGAACTTGTCTGGGAAGGATGAACCACTGATTTATCCATCTGCTGGCTACCGTAGGTTATTGCATGGGCCAACATCGCAGTCAGATAGCCTCCACGACAACACGTAGAAGTAGAATGCGTGGTACCAGACGTTCAGCGGACTAGCGGCTACCAGACATTTTGTAGGGGCCTCGTCCCCAAACCTCGGAGACACATCTTCGCACCAGGTACGCTCGTGGCTCAATGTCGACGGCAGGTCGCCTGAACCCGGACGCTTGTGGGACGACGTCTACAGCACGCCTTCTGAACCTGGTTCGAATGCCTGGTTCCCTTTTACTCGTCCCTTACAGTTCAGCTTGCTAGTCCCTGTTACTTGTCCCTCTTCTTGGTCTTCCTTCCTGTTCCACCGCCTGAGTCCCTTCTTTGTTTCCGCTATTGACCCAGCTTACTGATTCCTTCTACTGGTCTCTCCTCGAGATCCTCTTTATGGTTAGAGCTGCCCTTTACTGGTCCTCCCACGTCCATTGCACGGCATCGACGAAACTTCTTCTGAATGTACGGAGGCCTGTTTTCTTCTTGCGGGATCCCCTGGCTGGTTCCCACCTCCTGATTCGCCTTTCCTGGATCCAATTCGTCGTCTCTTTCCTTGTCCCCCTATTGAACCATCCTTTTATTGGCGGTCCTACCATCTTAATGAGAGGACGATACGCCTTCTGAACCTGTACGCCTGTTTCGTGAATTGGCAACACGTCTTTTGAACCCGAACGTCTGTTGCACAACGTCTATGAAAGGCCTCGGCCAGATAGACAGACAGCCACTAGCTGCTTTATAGGTAGTAGGATATAAGGATCCTCTATTGTTTTTAGTGTTTGTATTAGGATATACTAAGCTTTCAGGAGGATGTTTTTGGGTGTAGTAGAGATAGGGACCTGAGATCTCTGAAACTGCAGATTCATCTTCATTTCTTTATCCACAATGTCAGAAATACACGATTGCTTCAATTGTTTTAGATGAGCATCACCAGTGTGGAGATCTATGAGCCAATATTGAAAATGGCCGAGAAATGGTTTTCACTGAAGACGGATCAGAATTACCAGGTGAAGCTCGGTGATGGTGTGCGTTATCTAAAAGACGCCGTTCAACGAGGTTATTTCATCACTTACTCCTGGCATTCGATACTAATGAATTCTGAAAAGCCAGTCTTCAGCCTTGTTTGTGGACACTTTTGTTAGAGTAGAGGAAATGTATGATAATGGGGATCCACCTATGTGTACGTTTGAGCAGCAGATTGATGATGGGCTATCCGGCTGCTGGATGGTCGGAAATGTCGTTTCTGACCAGAAAAGGAGATTCCTTATACAGGGTGCGTAAAAAGTATTGACGCAGTAAATGACGGTTGTGGAAATAGTATTGCGCAGTAAGTTTTAAAATATTCATTTCAGAAATATGGAAAATGATCTTGCGAACACGATAGAGTAACTCGTAATTGACATGGCTCCTTTACTGTGAATACAGGAGCGAAAACGACGGAAAAATTCATGAGCACGCGCCGCAAGTACTCGCTTGGATTTCGTCCCGTGCTTTTAACATGGTAGCCTTCTGCGACTGGTCACTTCTGTTGGAAGTAGCCCAGACCTCATTCTCCAAAATCGCCTAAAAAGAGTAATCCAGCGGATTCACGTTTAAGCTGTGTTCGTCTGAGAAGCTGTCCACACCTGCGCGCGTTACCTGTTTGCCGTTATCGGACAGAGATTGATAATTTTGGATTTGAACGTTATCGTGCTTGAACATATTGTAATCATCATCTGTTATAACAGAGCCGTGGCTGACGTTTAGGTTGCTGACCTCTTTCCTCACCAACCGTTTCGAACAGCGCCTAATTCTCTTGTTAAGGAAGTATTCAGCTGTCTGGGTAACAGACAAAAAAGGGCCACCGTAGCGACGATGGTCATGTTTCATCAGTTTTTTTTCGTGAGTGTTTTTGAGCACAGTACAGGAAACAAAAATAACACACAAAAACCTAGAGAGGTAGAAAGAGAAAGCTGGAGCTGAAACAAAATATAGGTGCGTCAATACTTTTTACGCACCCTGTAGAGGTGACGGAAGCACAGCGCGATCTATAATGTGCCCTTCTTCAGCAGCAATAGCTTCTCTTTAAGAAATGAATACTTTTTACGAAAAACTACTCAGAATCTGAATTTAGGAAGGGGAGAATAACAGGCCGAGTGGCACCTTGAGATGAGATGCATACCATTTTCACGTCAAAGGGATAATTTTTAGGATTTTTTAGGAGAATTTTTGTTCAAGGAAAGTTTGATATAATTTTCTTTGAAATTTTTTAATTCAGCTGCCCATGTGAGTATAGAATTTCTTACAAAAAATTATTTTTAGGAAAAAATAATAATTTAAATTTTGCTCCAAAGCGTAATAACGCAGCAATCATTTAATGCATCAAAAGAAGAGATCGCGTCATGCACTCGAGGAGCTCATCACGATTTTTATCTGTTAGATAGTGCCAATGCTGATCACATGAAGTATCAAAGTGAGGAGATGTGTGTTTTTCACAATCGTTTTTGTTGTATTGTTTACAGGTGTGAGGCTCAATGCAAACACAAATTTTGCTATCAGTCGAATAACAATCGCGACGCCCTACACGAGGACATGACATAGTCTCTTTTTGGCGCAAAAAAGACTGCCTTCCTGCTTTTTGAAATAAGCTTTAAACCACTATTTTTCTTTAAAAATGAGAATTTTATAAAATTTGAAACAATGTGATCACCTATTGAGCACGTGAGTTAGAACTTCAAAGAAGGTTATACTAAAGTTTTCCTTGTATAAAAATTGTTTTTCCTTCTCGAAGAGCCTTTATTTTAATGGTGATGTAGCTCGTTTCCATGTGGAAGCTGTTCAGTTTAATTATAAAATCTTTAGACTTGTTTAAAAGAATGTCCAATTTAACGTGAAAAGTGAATTTGAATTGAAAAGTGTCCAGTTTGACGTGAATGGTTTTCATTTTGACCTAAAGATGGGTGCATTTCTCGAGGTGTAGCTCCAGACGTTGATTAAACTTGTACTTGTTCCTTATCTTCAGCGGACACTTCTGGGAACAGAGTTGTGAACCAATTCCACTTTGTTTTGTTGGCTTTCTGAGTCTGCTAGTCGTAGCTCAAGTTGAGTCGAAACACCACTGAGGCCGGATTCATCGACGACTAATCCGCGGGTATAAAGTATAGAGATACTCAGCATGAAGCATTCATCTCTATACTTTATCTCTACCCCTTATATTCCGCATACCCGTGGGTTTAATTGTTGATGAATCCGGTCCCTGGTGGCGAACTAATGGTATCGCTGGTGGGTGGAGAGAAGTGGAGCTGTGAGAAGGAGTCTGTGATTCGGTTGTATGGTAACGAAGCATTTTCCCACTTCCTTAAGAAACCGCCGCGATCAACGCAAAGCTCTGTGTAAAACATCGTGTACATCTGCATCACAACTGTGTCAACGAATCGGGCTGGTCCCATTTTTGCCGCTGTTTTTTGTTGTAATTTCACGTGGAAGGCTTCAATTGATCGGTTCAGTTTTTTTTGCGAAGCACAAAAGAACTGCATCGCTGGGGAGTCGAATCAGGACCTACCTGCCCACACACAGCTTTTTCGCTTCTCCTGCGCTACCACTGCTAAGCAGTCTGTTGTTGGCTGGCTGTTCGTGGTCTGCTTTAGCAGAGCGATAAAGTGCAAATGGTCCCTCACTCCGCTCGATATTCGTTACAAATATGGAACACATATCTGTAACGGAATCAGCGCTCCAAGCAGCCTTTCAAGATGTGCAGGGTGTCTCGAAAAAAACATATGCACTGTTTGAAAAGTGATAAGTGCTCACAGTGAAGGCACTGAAGAAGTTAATGAGTCATATGAAGGGTTAAGAAAGTGGAAATTGTATGACATATATGTCATACGTATGGATTGCGCCATGCACTCGTCTGAAACCTTGCATTTTGCGCTCGGTTGATTGTGTTTCTCTCGAATAATTGCTATTATTTCCCCATGAATTGCCGTATCGATTGATTTGTGCTTTTTTAAGGCTATATCCTTACGCTTAGGTGTGACTTGCCAAGGATGTTGCTCGAGAGTGGTACGAAATTTACGAACTTCATACATACCACGCTATAACTTGGCTGGTTTTTGTAAAACCGCTCTTTCTTGCCCTCCAATAGTACCTTCGCACACAGTCTAATTGTAGGTAACCTAAGTATGAGGAAGAGAGATATCTTCTCATTATTTTGCATGGAAATGACTTCTACGGAATCAATGACTAAACATTGATGAGGAATGAATTTAACTCTTGGGCTTTTCTCAGCTAACAGATTTGTTTCTGGTATAACATATGCCTTCATATCATTCCTTTCATTGTTGTACAGCCAACCATTGTTTTGTTTCGCTTGTCAACTTTGTTGTTTGTTGTTGGCTTAAATAAACTTAAACATAAACATAGACAAAAGGCAGAAGTCCTTGTAGTTCGCCGTGGTCTCTTCTCTCGGGCAATTTTCGACCTTAGGCTTCGTGCATACTTCCCGTCGCCGCGAACGAATCGCGGCGATGAGTTTTGCAGAGCGACGCGAAAGAATTTGAACTTCTCTGTAATCATCGCATCGCCCGTCGCTGTGCAAGGAAGCGCGACGGCAATCCGTCCAGGACCAACGCTAAACACCGCACGCGGCGCGAAAAAGTATGCCATGCCCGCGATGGGCGCGGGAAGCCATCGCGCATGCCGACCGCCACTGTTGCGGCGACCGCGGCGAAGTTTGCTTTGACTACTCAACCGCGTGCAGCGGAATGGCCATGAAATGAGCGCCGCGGTGGCATCGTGGCGATGGAAGTATGCCCCCGACCTTACGGTCTCTTAGAAACGTTAAGTGCCTCGATGTACTTCTATCCGATATAGTTTGAGCGTCTCTGGAATCGTGGAAACGGACGGCCAGCGTTTTGATATAGCGACTACTACTGAAATCGTCAAGCGAAACCATGTTCACCTAGAAACGGAGAACAAGGCTGACCATAAGCGGATTAGAAGATGTGGTTAAAACGATTAGCACCATAGCAAAGCAGAAAAAGCGAGAACTTCCCGATAATGGACTTTCTGTAGCTCGTAACACTTCATGTGGACCACGCTGTATACACCGTTTGAAACTTTGCAGCCAGTAAAGATAATGAAGAAGTTAAGGACTCGTATGAAGGCATAAGAAAATAGGAATTTTCTGACATATAAATGATGTGGATTGCGCCATGCACTCGTCTGAATTCTTGCGTTTTACATCCGGTTGACTGTTTTTTCCTTTGAACACTAGTTATATTTTCTTCACAAGGTGGGCGTATCGAGTGATTTGTGCTTTTTTAAGGCTTAAAACTTAAAAACACACTACGGCTTGCAAAAATGCAGGGTATCCTAAAAAATGCAGGTACTGTTTGTAGGGTTCTTTACTGCTAGTGAAGTTTTTGAAGACGTTTGATACTTATATGCAAGCACAGGACGACGAGGTTTCGTGGCGTGCAAATAGTCAAGGTTGAGCCGAGCCCGGCCTGAAACCTTGCATTTCAGACTCGATTGATTGTAGAGGAACAGCACCCATGATGCAATTTGCGGCAAATCGCCTCTACAATTGGACGGTGTTTTCGAACTTTCAGTAGCACTTTAGGATAAACTTCTTCTTCTTGAAGGAAAGCCTAGAGTCGGGCATGACTCTTGTCATGAGCTCAGACTCAAAGAGAGCGTTATTAAAGCGATAGCGATATCAATAATGGTTGAACCAACAAACTCACATGTGGCGTTACTTCCAGGTGATTGTCAAGTTCTAAACGTGAAAAGAAGCGTGTGCAGGTCAACGTGGTCGACTAATAGCAAGAGTGTGACAAGCATTCAGCCGATGCACAATCAATCGTGTCTGAAATACAAGGCTTCCGGCGGGGGCATGGCGCAATCTTGACTATTTGCAGGCCACAGAAAAGAAATCTCGTTACACTTCATGTGAGTCTCAATCATTTTCAAAAGCTTTACCAGCTCAACATTTCAAATAGCACCTGCATTCTTCAGAATAGCCTGCATTAGTCGCAAGCCGTAGTGTATTTTAACTTTTAAACTTTAAAAGAAGCACAAATCGATTGATACGATCCCTTTCTGAGGAAATTATTACAAATATTCAAGAGAAACAATCAATCGAGTGTAAAATGCAAGGTTTGAAACGAGGGTATGACTCTATCCATACCGCTCATATGTCAGAAAATTTTTACTTCTTTAAGCTTTCATATGAGCCCTTAACTTCTTCAGTACCTTCAGAGTGAGCAAAGTTACCACTTTTCCAACCTATGTATACATTTTTTTGAGACACGCTGTATATCTCGGGCTAGATTCGTCAACCGCTTACCGGCCGGTAACGGTGAGAAGTACCGCCAAACCTACTGATACCGCGATTCATCAGCATGCGATGTGGTGAATTTGGGATCGAACTCTGTGTATGGATTACTACGTCGGCCGGTATGGTGAACCTGAGCTGTCATGATAACGGCGGTATCGCTGATGAATCTGTCCCTTCATCTCAAAGTGCCACCGTGATGTTGGGCCAGATTCATCAACCGCCTACAGACCGCCGGTAGCGGTGAAAAATAGCGCCAAACCTACTGATACCGCGATTCATCAGTATCAGGTTTGGCTGTAATTCTCGCCGTTACCGGCCGGTAAGCCGTTGACGAATCTTGCTCCAGGTATCCTTCTCTTGCTAGAATGAAGTTTGCTGCCTGACTAATGATAAGTTACAGGCCTGCAATTCGATGTGGTCATTCTTGACGCCTGCTTTATCGAGGCAGAAGAGGATGTCGTTTGTCCAAGCAAGGTCTTTCTTAATGATGAACCTATAACAAATATCGCGAAACTGATTGGAGATCAAGGTACGAACATAAAACATGCAGGGCGTCGCGTTCAAATCCGACAACTATCCTTTCTCTTTCCAAACACATTTATTAACAAAAATTACAAATGGAATAGAAAATTATTTTAGAAGCAAACAGAGGGATATGTCAAGAGTAGAATGTCTCAATATATCCTCCATCAGCCCAATGACCGCCTCCATCCTTGGCCTGAACGCACGCTCTCTTTGAAAGGGCGCTGTACATATTTGTGAATGGTGCTTCGGTAGCGGTGCAAAGGGATGAGACATTAGCGTGCCTCGTCTCGTTGACAACACTTTCGACTACGCTCCAAACATTATGGCCCAGCGGGTTCATATTATACCTTTGTCCTTGGGAAAAAATTTCGAATTTCGAGTGATCGAATAATATTCGATTTTCAAAATTTCGAATTTCGAATGATCGAATAATATTCGACTTTCAAAAAGTCGAATTTCGAATAATCGAATTTCGAATAGTCGAATATTCGAATAATCAAATGAACACTATTATTTACTGTCGTCACAAAGTGGTTGACATTTAATTATTTTTTATTACCCACTGTGAAGGAAATGGATGGCTGCTCCATCCATTTCCTTTACGAGACCAGAGGACATTAACAGCGGTATAATGGCAATGAAGCACGCTTTGCTTCCCTAAGAATTCGTGCACCGAGAAGAGAGAAACATCTTGGGTAGGCAGAGCTAGTTTGTTATAGGTCTTTCTCTATAGGTTGCTATCTTTCCTTATGGTATAGCGAAGCTTCCAAGTGGTAAAAGAATGATTATCATGGGCGGAAAAATGACACAAAGGCGATCTGGTGCAGAAAGGGCGCACTGGAGTCTCATGAATGGCATTCAGTTTGTGTTCTAGCTCCGTTGAAGAGAAACGGACCCGCGTTGGAATCTAATCTGACAAGACACTACGACTTGGACAGTGTTAGAGCGAAAATGGGGATGGCTCACTTTCATAGGAAACGGAGTATGACTGGCTCTTGTACTCCATAGCCATTGCTCTTCCTCTCTTCTTCAACGTCTTTACTGGCAGAAAGCAGGAGCTTTCTAGGCTCCTGAAAGTTCTACCTCCCTACCGCAGCCCCTTCGGCTCTAATAGTTCACCCTCTAGAGCACATTTTTAATTTTAGCTTTATCTCAGCAGAAGTGCCAAAAAGATGGAAGCATGCTTTTGTTACTCCTATTTCTAAGAAATGTCCCTTGAATGACCCTAGTAACTATCGTCCAATAAGCATCACGTCAATATTTGCGCGGACCTTTGAAAAAATTCTTAAAAAACATATTCTAGAGCACCTTGAAGCTAATAGGATAATCTCTGAAAACCAGTTTGGTTTTCTACAAGGGAGATCCGTTGAAACAGCAATGCTGAGTTCTCTTAGTGACTGGACTGAAGGAATGGATAATAAGAACCGTATAGATGTGGTATATTTTGACTTTTCCAAAGCTTTCGACAAAGTTCCGATACCACAACTACTTCACAAAATGAAAAGGTCGGTCTCCATTCTACGGTAACTAGATGGGCATGCAGTTTCCTTACAGGAAGGACGTATCAGGTCAAAGTTGAGGGGGTGCTCTCCTCTATCTTCAACGCCTACACTGGTGTACCACAAGGCGGAGTGCTTTCTCCCTTACTCTTCCTAATCTATACTTATGATCTTCCAGAAGCAGTGTCCAGGTTTGGAGTAACGTGTAAGATGTATGCAGACGATCTAAAAATATACAAAGTAATCAAAGAGGACCAAGACACTAACTGTGTTCAGTCTGCGATTGACTATGTGGCCAGTTGGGCTGATGAGTGGAAACTACCACTTGCACCCGAGAAGTCCCACTGCTTTGTAATTGGCGCCAAAAGCAATGGCAGGATTCCGAAGTACAAACTACAGAATGCTGCCCTTAAACTGGTAGAGGTTCGTGACCTTGGTTTTTTGATTGGCAAGAATCTAGCTTTTGATACACATTACAAATCCTTGATCAAAACGGCAAACTTTCGTACCTATAATGTTTTTAAAGTTTTGAAAAGTAACAATCCTGATCTTCTTTTGCGTGCCTACAAGACATATGTTCGACCCATAGTTGAGTTCGGAACAACTGTGTTTAATCCTGTTAAGAAGAAAGACATTGATATTCTGGAAAGTGTCCAAAACAATTTTACCCGTAAAGTAGTGATGAGATCCTTCGGCATAGACTATTCCTCAATACCAAATGGCAGAGAAAGAAACAGGATGCTGGGATTAAAATCACTTGAAAGTAGAAGGAAAACTGTCGACCTCAAAATGCTCTTCAAAATTCTCACCCATAAAGTACACGTAAACCCCACCGCATTTTTCCGAGGTCACTTGACTAGAACGATGAGAGGTAAGCTTCGGTTACATGTACCAGTTGCAAGGACCACGGTCAGATCAACGTTCCTGACCTACCGAAGGCTACGGGAGTTCAACTTACTACTAGCCCAAAACGATAACCTCCTAGGATTGTCTATGCATTCGTTTAGTAAATTGCTTTCCTCTTCAGCGTTTACGTGATTGTTCTATGTTAGTTTTTTTTCGATACTAGTGCCTTCAGAGAGTTGTAGTGTTTTTTGTGTTGTCATGTGCGTTGTATTCTTCCTTTCTAATATGTTCTCTTTTATATTGTTCGCGTGGGAACCTTCCGCGCTGAGAATAAATAAATAAATAAAAAATAAATAAAAATAATCGTTCCCTTGTTGTAACTGGGGTAGAAATACAAAACGAAGATTCTCCCGTAGTATACTGAAGGCAAAAATATCTGTGTACAGGCATAACCCTAATCACTTGCGATTCACGTGAATGGCCACAGCACGCTCGACGGCCGTTTACAAGGGAGCAAGTGCGCAGCGGAGGGCCGCGCTTGCAGCGCTTACTTCGCGTCAACTCACAAGGGAGGTCAATGAACCTCCCGTGGGAATCTTATAAGTGACCTATTGAGCGCTGTGGGGGATTGTCCGAGAGGCACCCCAGTGGTTTAAAACTGAATGCAGCTAAGGGACATTTTATTTAACGAATTTACCGAATTTACCTTTTTAACGCGAAAATTTTTCGTTAAACAAGTGGTCTTAAAAATTTACCGAAAAAATTTAACGCACACCCCTGCTGCCTATCGCCTCCCCAGCACTCTCTGCTAATCGAAGGTTTAGGGAATTGTACTCCCACAACTCCGGAGATCGAAAGCAGGTTTCGCCCAAACGTCGTCTAGAGGCCTAATTGAGGTGCTGATCGCAAATCTAGTAAACGTTTTTGCGTGATCGCGTGATTCCACATTTTCATGAGTGATCAAGTTTATCAGTTTGAGTACATAGAATCGCTTTCTTCACCTACGTATGTGATCAGACTTGCTTTCCAGTCTTCGACTTTGAGATGGAAAGTAGTGCACGAAAAATGGATAGTTTAGAAAAAGAAATGACAGATTCGTGGCAGCAGCCTAAATATTTTCCTAAGGCGAGGAAACTACGAAATCGGTGGTCATGACAACCCCATCCTTACTCACGAACACACACTATGAAATATCGTAAGCGGCCAAATTGTCGAAATTGGATACCATATTCGTGCTCAGCATTCAAAGTAGCAGTACAGGCGATGTTTGGGCGAAAAAAATCGACCTCCACTCCACCTTTGGAGTCACAATAGTACAACGCGGCCGGTTATTCTGCACCTTTTCTCGCACATACTCACCGTCGCCTATTGTGGTCGACGGTAACACCGAACGCGTTTGCCAGCTTCGTGATCAGAACCTCAGTCAACCCTCAGGACAACATTTGTACGAAATTTTATTATCTACTTACGAAGTCATGGGGATTAATTCAAGTACCTACGTTTGCAAAGCCCCCCCCCCTCCTGTCAGTGCGGGAGAGTGGCCGAGGAAGAATAGGCTGCAAGAAGACCAATAGAATAAATTAATCATATATGTAAATTTTAATACTCAATCAGTCTTAAATTCAATGTCCAAACAACGAAGTAGAATTAGAAATAACCTGGGGTATACATGAACTCTAAATCACTCTGACCTATAACAAACACAAGTGGAAAGCAAGCAACAACTAAAACAAGTAATAACTAAAACAATGGTAACAACAACACTAAACATGTCTTGTTTCGCCTCTGCCTTCATACAAAACATGTTTATAATTAGTCACCCCGAGGCTCATCAGTGAAGAAGGTGACTAATTAATTTAGTTGTTAGTACTGTATTTGGTGTTATATGCAAATGCTACAAATACTACGGAGTACAATACTACGGAGTGGGTCAAAGATGATGCATTTTATAAGAGATGCTAAAATTAGTAAAATTTACAAGAGAAACGTTCTCTATAGAAGACTGATCAGCACATCCCAGAGATGGACTGAAGCAACACATTTCGATCATGTTCGTAAATATGGTTAAAATGAGAATATGTTCTACATTTACCAAAACGCACAGCAATCCGTAAACAACTCTCCTAGATTCGAACCTGGACCTCTCCCCGCTATCCACGCCCCGACTGCAGTGAATGATTCATTTTACCTAATAAATTGTCAGATTTCTAACATCTAACTATAATTAAAGCTCTATAGCATCTGCATGTTAATTTCTGAGTATTTCAAGGCCATTCAAGGCGTCACTTTCGCCTTATCAGCCAGCACTGAAGTGCTACAGTTTTTTGTAATTTTTGACCTACCCAGATGCCCGCAGGACATTTGAAGACCACTACGGTGCTTCTTAGACACACCCTTATAACAAGCAATAGGTCATTTTGGAAATCTCCACGGGAAGTTCATTGACTTCTCTTGTCAGATTACGTACACACAATTCGGCGCACTTTGAGCGACGCGCGAAACTCAAACATCGTTTTTTATCATAAGGTCAGACTCCCCTGGTTTTCGAAGAAGAGTGCCTCTAACTTGTTAAGAGATTGATAAAGAATATTCGAATATTCGACTATTCGAATATTCGATATTCGAAGCCTTCGAATATTCGAATAAACGAATATTCGAGTATTGGCCACTTTCGAATATTCGAATAAACGAATAATTCGAATATTGGACTTTCTCGAATATTCGAATAATCGAATAATTCGAATATTGGACTTTCTCGAATATTCGAATAATCGAATAATTCGAATATTGGACTTTTTTCGAATAGTCGAATATTCGAATATTCGAAATTCGAATTTATTCGAAATTCGACTATTCGAAATTCGAAAAGGACAAAGGTATAGTTCATATCCGGACTATTCGGGGGCCGAAACTCCTTAGGCCAAGTCATGCTCAAGTTATCGGACAACCAGTTTTGGACTAAATGGCTCGTGTTAACCGTTGCTCTATCCTGCTGGAAGATTTATGGCCTCCCTGAGACTACAGTCACCATCCATGCAAACTGCAGTGAAACCATGGATGGTGACTGTAGTCTCAGAAAGGACATATGTCCTAAACTTCTTTGTTACCCCGGGTCCTCCAGAATCAGTGCCTGAGCCTTCTTTACGACTGCCGCAGTTCTTTACACGCGTTTCCGCGAACGAGTTTTGCTCGCCAGACTTGTGGAAGCTTCCTTACACTCCTCAGAGGCGTTGTACCTGACCACAACATCGTACTCGGTTGATCTCGGGTGCACGAAGAATGGAACTGTTGAACTGGCGAACGCCCAGCGCGAATACTTTTGATAGTCGCCGCTCTTCGGTTGTACTTCTAATTGTATGCAATATCAAGGCCACTCCGAGGCTGCGACTGTTTACTAGAGGCCTATGGCTTTCAAGGACTTATATCGCGACATCTTGCGGATTTACGGTGTGGTGGGAAATTTGAATTTAAATTTTCCCGAAGTTAAGCACCGCACCCTGTAGTGTTGGATTTGCTTGGTTTGAGGATTTCCATTTACTAACTTTTAATGATGTAATTTTTTGATCGCGTCCTAGAAGCTTCTCGATATTTCGAGGAGGCCAGCTCTTTTATAAAAGTTCGCAATTTATTATTTTTGGCCAGGAGCTTCTCGTTACAATGCATAACCATTCTTTTGGGAAAAAACGTTACCTGTTTTCCCAATATGCATACTAGAGGATATGGTTGGTAACCTTATTTATGGAGAGCTTGTGGTGTTGTAGAGATTGTAGAATGCAGATTGAAGTCAACACCTTTATTTTTCTTATGCAAGAAGGCGACTGAACAGGATACCTTTTGATATCCCAAACCCTTGGCAAATTTACTGAGAAATTATTTGAGCTTCACCTCTATATAATGTTCTGGGTAATAGCCTTTTACTAGTAATCCTTTCTATCACTTTAAGATTGTCATCATGATCACTAATGTGCCCCAATTCCCTATTTCATTTTTGAAATTTTTTCCAAACTCAATATAGAATGGAATTTCTATCAATTTAATTCTGTCTCAGTATTTTCGAGATTCAAGCCACAAAGCAGTATGACCCAGAACTCGGACTATTCGCCTCTGTTAAAAAGCCGGTTAAACTCTCGAATTTCTGGAAGACACCCTTTATGTTCCACGTGGACTTGAAACTACATCCTTTTTCTCTACGTCACGGTAACAAGAAGGGTGTGGTAGCGCAGTCGGAAGCTCCGGCTGTCGCGTGCAACCCGATCCAGGGTTCTTGGTTCGGATTTCTCGCCCAGACCAACCGAGCCTTCTATCCCTCTGGATTCGATGAACTGGTGCCAGACTTGTCTGGGAACTTGCCTATCGGCAGGTCACCGCTATTCACTGTATTCTCCAAGTACGCATTCAGATTGCCTCCACGGTATCCCGTAAAAAAGTGGAATGTATGGCGCATCCCAAGAAGGATTAATTATCGCCGTTTTTACCTTTATCCTAACAATAACAAGGCCTGTCAAGTCGTGGAATAAACAAACATTACCAAAGGCGTGTACATTCAAAGCACTAGAACAGACAAAACTCTTTCCCTTCCTCAGTCTGGTGCTGAGGAATTGAAGTCTCAGTTCAACAACTTTAAAAAAATTAAGTGCTTATTTTTCATTTTGCAGGATTGCTGACCGTGAATATTCTTCCAGACTCGAAATATCCAAAAGCTGTTGTAGACAGGGTGCGTTTCATCAGCTTTGACCAACAAATTTTCACTTGTTAGATGTTTTAACTATAATATGTATGCTACCTATTGTGTGTCAGTTTCTTCAAAGACGAGCACTTTGATAGGTTTTTTTCAAAGATTTAATTAACTATTCTTATTTTAATCGATGACGTCCACTGTGACTCCACCTATTTACTTCAGAAAACCATAGAAGAGTCATTGCAGATAAATCGTGCGTTTCTTCGGCATTTCAAGCACTCCAAAACAAGGCACTTAGATGGCACGAGCAATTATGTGGGTGTTGTGAAAACGTGTGATACCACGAGGCTTCTTTGCTTGTCGGTGTTTAAGTTTAGGTTCAGATTGCCACCTTCTCTCAGTTCGAGCACAAAGGTCTTTATTCTGAACTCTACAAGATCTCAGAAATCACCGGTCAATGAGTCTATACGAATCGACCACACATGGAGCTTTAAATCTGTTTATTGTCTTTGAACTTTAATAAATTGCTGTTCTCTGGATGCCTGCTATTATACTTTGTTATGACCTAAGGCACTGATGGGAATTCTGACACGAAATAGGTACAGTGTCGGCGCAAGTCAACAATTTAATATGTAATTGAGGCCGTTACATGTGAAAGTCGATTTTACTACCTCAATTTCTGGTCGATTTTTCTACCTATGAACGTTCCCTTTCGGGCATTGTATATAGTTTCTAAAAGATCATTCGCTTTCTTACCGTTTATAGCACACGTGACATACCTCCTGCCAAGCTGTTGACGTCGTTTGTAAAGTAGAATTCAGCGTGATATTCGGGTGCTCCGCTTATACGAATGGAAAAGTGGGGACACAAGGGACACAACACCGCGGCCGCAGCTCGTAGCATCAACGCTGCATCTGGGGAGAATTTCGCTAAGGCACAATTCGCCACTGGTTCGAAAGGTTTCGATCTGGAGATGAAGGCCTCGAAGATGAAGACCGAATCACTCTGTAACGGCGACCAACTCAAAGCCATGGTGGAAACGGATCAGCGCCAAACTGCGAGAGAGCCAGCGCAGCATTTCGGCGTTGGCGGCAGCACCATCAGTCGCCACTTACTATTAGATGCGATCGAAAATGTAAAGGAATTGGAAAATGGATCCCACACGAACTGGCCGCCGGGCAGATGCTGAAGCGCCATGTCCTGTGTTTCGTTGAGGCTACGCAGTCTAAGGTAGCCTTTTTGGATAGAATCGTGACGAAAAAGGGATCCTTTATCACAATGGTCGTCGCTCTGTACAATGACTGGACAAAAATGAGAGTCCCAAGGAGATGCCGAAACCAACTCTCCACCGTAAGATACCAGAGTGACCGTATGGTGGACAATGACTGGTACAGTCCATCACAAGTTCTTGAAGACTGGTGATGGGACTGAGCCGAGAGGTGATGTTCCGAAATTGAAGTGATGCACCAGAAGTTGAATGAAAAGCAGCCGGCTTTGGTCAATCGAAGAGGTTCAATCTCACTGCATGACAGCGCGCGTCCGCAAGTTTCAAAAATTGTCCAGAAACTTGATGAATTGAGATACGAAGCTCTGCCACATCCAACATATTCATCAAATCTGTCTACTACCAATTATCATTTTTTTCAATAGACCGTCATGTGAAGGATTAAAAAAGCAACCAAGATGATGTCGAAAATGACTTCTTATGTTTTATTAATTCTCGTGTTCTGATTTTTATAGAGATGGAATGTTTAGGCCACTATCGCGTTGGTAAAGGTGTATTAATTGTAATGGTGCTTATTTCGATTAATAAAATTGTTTCTAGGCAGAGTTATGATCTGTCAAAGCTTTCAGGGAGATGGTCAGGAGGTGTAATACAAAATATGGCCACGCCCCTGCAGGGAAGCATGCTATCTTCTTCTCATCCCCCTTGCTCACCCACACCCAATCCCCTAGGCTTCACCGAGAGTCTAACAGCTGCCTTAAGGCCCCGCACACTTCTGCGGCGTTGCCGCTGCCCTATCCTTAATCACTGCGACGAGCGGCGTTACCGCAAAAGTGTGTGGGGCCCCTACGAAACCTTTGAGACGCAAAACAAAAGTTTCCGGTCCGCAGAACTGCGGCCGTACCTCCTGACGCAACGCTCGCCCAGCATGAGGCTGGTGTACATCCTGTCGCGCTGCCCGTAATAACGCCTCCGGATAGCGCGCGACTACCGATAAAACGTGGATTGTTTCAGGAACCGGTCAGCTTATTTTTACTCCAATGCAGACTGACACCGTTTTCTATATGAAAGCGAGCGTCTTCCAGATTGAACTGGAGACCCTTCGAGACGATGGGATTGAGTTTTCATTTAAATAAACCCTATGTTGTAGGTTAACATGGTGACCTATCTGTTCTCTAGGATCATGGGTGATCTTGCCAAAGCAAGATATTTCATCTGATTCGATACAATCTATTGCCATAGGGAAACTAGGATATAAACCCGATGTGTTTCTATAGAGTGTAGCACTACTGACCGCTTCTTCTGACTTCGCTGACTTTGACTGTACTCTAACACTACTCTAACAAACTGTTATTCTGCGTCCGTACACTACAACACCTTAGCAAAGGTGACTAATGAAAAATGATGGTTTATGACTTGCTTTAATGTGCAAGAAAGCGGCTTTTTTAGTGACAAAAAAGGGATTGCGCCATGCACTCGTCCAGAGAGTGATTTTCATTTGATTCGTAGCAACAATTTCATTTTTAATAGTAGAAAACCCACATTTTTTTCACTTTGTTGCTTAAAGTAAACGTTAACACCATCAATTAAATGGGAATCGTGACGAGCTAGATAAGCGCACGGCGCGATCTTCTGTTTTGACGAGCTAAAAAACTTCCAAACAGTGCGCTCACTTTTGGGGCGTGATTTCAGAAAGTTTCAAAAGAAGTTAGCGTACATTTTCCTTTAACAAAAATTATTCCAACCTTCTCGGATATCTCTAGTGTATATGGAACGAAGAAGTTTATCTTGATTAGAAAGGCGTTCAGTTTGATTTTGAATGCGTTAGAACGATGAGTGTAGGTCTCAAGACTAACAACTGCTGCTCCCCTCGGATTTGTAGAGAAGTATATACCCGTATTCAAGCTGATGTAGGTTCGGATCCGCACAACTCGATCATCCAATTCAAGAAAATGCTTTGCGGAAGCTCAGGCTTAATTTTCGACGCGTATTTTTATCGTATTTGTTATTCTTGCTTTATTTTTTACGACAAATACTTCACAAACAACACGAAACATGACATAGACCTAACCTTATATGTATAAGAGTGGGGCAAAAGATTAGAGAGAATAGCTGTTATTAAGCACAGAACAGTTATTTATTATAGATCATGTCAAGAAGAAATGGGAAAGACTAAAGAAGAAGGCTTCATGTCGCGAAAGTGGGCAGCATCGGGACGTGAGAATGCATAATCAATCAGAACACCGACGTAACACACACCAGTCCAGGGTTTCGACCGTCTCTTTTACAACCGCATTCGAAGCAGCCTGATTACCTGGCTCGTTCTCACCTTCCAATGTTGCCCCATTCGTGACTAGGGCCACAAGAAGTAACGCAATATTGGCAACAGGTGAACTGTTCCTGATCTTCGCACATGAACCGCGATTGTTCGTTTGCATTAGGTGATTAAATTTTGTTCAAGAAGAATAAATAGCTAAATAGTGTTTTCTCAGTCGGAAAATATCAGTGCGACCGTTTCATATACCATCATCACGACAGACTGGGCACTTTCAAATAAAACCTTTGAAACTTCTGGAATTATAACAGCTTTTGAAACTCGGAAGGGACAGCTTCCGAATTAAATTATCAAATTATTAAAAGTTGTTTTCAACAGTCTTTCCTATTACTTGGAAGGAGAACACCTTCCAAATAAAAACGGACGCCTTCCGAATTAAATTATCAAACTATTGAAAATTGTTTTCAACAGTCTTTCCTATTCTTTCGTGTTTTTTTTCAATATTATTACATTATACAATAGAATGAGAATGGGTCTGAAAAGCAGTTGAGAATAATTTTTAATAAATAAATAATTCAATTTGGAGGGCGTCGGTTTTTATTTGGAAGGTGTTCAGCTTGATTCCAAATATTGTCAAAATGCCAGAAGTTTCAAAGATTTTATTTGAAAGTACCCAGTCTGTTGTGAAGATAGTATATAGAACAGCCCCACTGGAATGTTTCTGTTGAAACAACACTCTGTAGCTGTTTATACTTGCTTAACGAAATTTAACGATTTAACGGAAACGCACATCCCTGATATGAACTGAGCGGTTTCGATGTGTTGAAGCTCCTTTCAGTTTTCCAATACGGGACAGCCAACATATTAAAGTAGGCCTATCCTGGGCTTCATAACTCCGTCAAATGCCAGGAAGCAGGCGACAAAGTGCCTCCAAGTCTTCCAGCATCTCCGCGTAAACACGTGAATTGTTCGGATCCGGTTCGGCAACTTTTGCTACGCTGGTGCTGCGATAGTAGTCACTATAGGACAACGAGAGAGAGTAGTATGCTGAAAACATAGTGAGTAAAAACCACAGAGGATAATAAGAATGAACGGCAGCGCTTATGCTTGCTATGCCCTGTTTGAGATGCGTCATATGTACATTCCACTGCGCCATGGTAGCTGGGGGATAGGGGGATCACCTCATAAAGGATAATGGACGGCGTTACTCAATCCCTTTGGGGATGCGCCACGCATTCTAGTTCTACGGGATATCGTGGAGGTGATTTGAAGGCGTATTTGGCCACACAATGACTTGCGGTGGCCAGCCGATGAAGAAGTCAGCACTTTATTCTTTCCAGACAAGTCTGGCACCAACTCAACGACCCCGGAGAGATGGAATGCTTAGTTGGCCTGGGTGGAAAAGCCGAACCAGCAACCTGGGATCGACAGCAGGCACTCCCTCCGACTGCACTAAACACGCCCGATCACCTCATATCACACTAAAAACTGTCCAAGTTCGACTTTTGGTAAACCTTGACATATCGATCCCAGACTGATGTTGTCTTGTTGAGCTGGTATCCATGGTTGGTATCACGTTTATTTAACTCGGCTTACGTTTCGGCGCCCTCGCCAGAGCCTGAAAAAGTCGAAAAACATTTACGAAACTGTCTTCCCAAACACCATTCCATCCTTTATAATACTCATCTTAAGGAGAGATAGGGACAATATCGAAAATGACGGTTTTGAAAGAACGGTTGACCTCAAAGGTGGATGCCAAGAAGCACCACGAGTCACCCGAAGCTAGACTTGAACGTGGGTGAATAGGACTACCCCGCAGGACAACCCGACTTAAATATCCGAGAAGTCAGACCAGACAGATCTGAAACTGCAGAGCTCAACGAAGGGTGCCAGTTGTTGGGTTGCCGCTAGACACTCCTCCTTCCTCTGGACTTGGGGATTCCTAGCTGTGATCCAGAGCGATTCACGGGTCTTGCGCGCCGATATACCACTCTCTCAAACTAAAATCGACACAGACACTTGGAGCACTGCACCTGTTCCCCTGTGTAGATCTCATTCCAGTGTGGTGACTCCTAAATAGGGGCTACGGGCAGACCCTTATGTATCATGGTGTTTTTGTCCTTTCCAATCAGGTCTGGTACCAATCCCAGCGACCTCTAAGGGTGAAAGGCGTGGTTGGCATGGGCGGAACTCGAACCATGATCCTTGAATCAGGCTACACGCGCCCTCCGAATGTGCTACAACAGAAGCTGTGCAGCATCCAAATAGCCCACCGTATCTTGCAAGCATAGCCCCTCCTAAGGCCGCTGAATCTGGCACATTTAGAACGTAGGTATCCATGTCGAATATGTTGGCCAGTATCTTCTGAAGATCTGGATTTTCTGACGCGCCACCGGTCAGGAAGAGGCGACCTAGAATGACGACACGTAGATCGTGAGTTGTAGTGACGCAAAAGAAACGAAGAAGATCAACCTTTTCCAGTTTGGCATCCCATCCTTTTCGCGTACAGAAGTTTTAGGAGAGACTGACCCTCAAGCAATGCTCGAACCTCAATCTGAAATCATTGATTTTGTAACGATAGTGATCAGCTCGAAGTAAACAACAGGATTCTGCGAACCAATCTCCACAACTACGCCTAGAACTAGTATAGATAGCGCACCCCAAATAAGATTGATTAATCCTTTATCCTTTATCTTTAAGCATGACAGGCCAGCATAAGGAGTTACTAAGCAGATAATCTTTTCTTCTATGAGAATACTCACTTGAAAATCTATCTACAGGATGTCTCAAAGGAATGTGCAGGGTGCTCTACATGAACTGTTACGCAGAAAACTATATACAACTTTATTGGCGGCCTGACGTTTCGACTTTCCGTTGTCTTCAGAGGCCTAAAAGTGGAGCACAGGTTTATGTTTGCGCTCTACCCCACCAAGCGTCTCAACTACCCTAGACATTTTCGACCCACCCCTAGAATCACTACGGATAGCCCAAACGAAGAAGACGAACTCACACATAGAATCCACCGCAGGTCTGACGATCGCTCTCGTTAAGTAACCAGTAGAGGCGAATGAGACACACTGAGTGGGAACTGTCGCCGACCGGAGTTACAGTTCACAATGAGGTACAAACGGCAAGAGGTCACTCGTAATAGGGGGGCACTCATTTCGCTTGTTCATTACTGAATCTCATGAGGAAATCCAGAACGCCTCCAACGCCTTCCTAGCCGAGATCTCCCCCTCAACGGCCAGAATACTACACCTCACCTCATAGTCGTTCCCGTTGTGCACAACCATTCTACGCTTACCAAGTGGACTAGTGAGCAATCCACGCCTCTTGCTGGCTAGATGTTTCTTCATGCGCATTGCCAGAGCCCTTCCCGTTTCCCCAATATATTTAGCGTTACAGGCCCAGCACTCTATCTCATAAATTGCTCCGATCTTTGAGCAATCCCCCAAACGGCCACTTGGAAAAGTAACGCAGTTCTCCGATATGCACTGTTTATCATAGAGTCGATTTCGAGCTAGCTGCCGTTTTATCTTGTCGTTAGGAATATTCACCACGACAACATCATCCTGCAGCTGTGCGTGGTGAATATTCCTAACGACAAGATAAAACGGCAGCTAGCTCGAAATCGACTCTATGATAAACAGACGATTGTAAAGAAAGCTGAAACAGTTACTTACAATATTTTTAGAGCGTTATCTACAAATTCTAAGACTCACCTTCTTGCATACAAATCATATGTTTGCCTAATCTTGGAGTATGGCACCACTGTGTTCCATCCTCACCTTAAGTGCTGCATACAGAGACTTGAATACGTTTAGAATAGCTACACTAGAAAGCTATGGTTACACTTAGATAGCTATGACTACACCTCCATTCAGCGCCTGATCGTAATAAAATATTCGAGGTGGAATCGCTTACTAATCGTAGGAGGCGGAGCGATCTAATCATGATTTTCAAGATGATCACTGGAAAAGTTGCACTTCCACATACTGAGCTTTACACAGCCCGCCATTCTACCACAAGGGGTTGTTGAGCTGAACTTCATTATCCTACAGCCAAAAGTGGTCTCCGTGCCTTCTATTTTGCTCAAAGGGCCGGTTCTGAATTCTTGATGTTTACCAAAAAAACAGCATTATTTGCCATGTTCGTTTAACCAATATAAAAAGCTCGTTGATAGTTATCTTAAGACTCGCTAATTCGCCGTTTCTTGTTTTTTTTGTGTTTATTACCAATGTTTTGTCTGTTCACTTCCAATGTGTTGTCATAATGGTGTTTGTTTCGTGGCGTATTGTTATCACCTGTATCACCTGTCGTCCCGTTGATCATCGACTTGCTCGAGCGGGCGCCAGCAGCGTCTCCATTCGTCCCTGTCGCGTGCCAGAGTGGTCCAATGGATACTCCTCCCTCGAGTGACACGAAGAGCGTCATATCGGTCGTTCAGGGTTTTCACGAAGAAGTCCGACCAACGCGTTGGTGGGCGTCCTGGTGTTCTTTTGACATCCCGCGGAATCCAATCTGTGACGGCTCTCGTCCAGCGGGTGTCTGCGAATCGCATTACGTGGCCGGCCCACCTAATTTTCGACGACTTGGCCCATGCGACAGCGTCTCTGATCTTCGAACGTCGGCGAAGCTCGGAACTCCGGAGGCCTTCTCTCACTTGCGTGAGTCGTGTCACTCCGAGCATCGTCCTCTCGATTCCTCGCTGCGCGACGCTGATCGCGTGCCCATCCTGCTTTCGTATAGCCCAGGTCTCTGAGGCGTATGTTAGGGCAGGAAGAACAGTGGAGTCGAATAGGTGGGCACGGAGTCGGACGTTCTTCGTTTTCTTCACGACTTCTTCGACGCTCTTGAAAGCTCTCCAAGCCGCTCGTTTCCTCCTGCTCAGCTCTGGTGCTAGGTCGTTGGCCATGTTGACTTCGCGACCCAGATACACATAGCTGGAGCATTCGGAGACGTTCGTTCCGTTGAGCGAGAATGGGGCATCAGAAACCCATCCGTTCTTCATGAACATCGTCTTCGTAAGATTCAGCTGCAGTCCAACGCTTCCACATACACGATCGAAGTCGGCCAGCATTCGTTCCGCCTGACTGATGCTCGGTGTTGTGAGCACGATGTCGTCAGCGAAGCGAAGATGGTGCAGTTGCCGGCCGTCGACCTTCACTCCCATGTCTTCCCATTCTAGTTCGCGCATGACGTTTTCGAGGGTGGCGCTGAAGAGCTTCGGGGATATGGTATCCCCTTGTCGAACCCCTCTCTTCACGTCAATGACGACGTCGTTGTAGAATGGTGAGATCTTGGTCGTGAATCCACTGTACAGCTCTCGAAGGACTCTGATGTACTGAGTAGGAACGCCCTGGGTGAGCAGGGCTTCCATGACCGCTTCAGTCTCGACGGGGTCGAATGCCTTCTTCAGGTCGATGAACGTAAGGCACAGTGGCAGCTTGTACTCTCGCGACACTTCGATGAGCTTCGTAATGGTGTGTATGTGGTCGATCGTGCTGAATCCTCCCCGAAATCCTGCTTGTTCGCATGGCTGTCCTTCGTCCAGCGTTCTACTAATCCTATTCAGGATGACTCGAGTGAACAGCTTGTAGACTACGGACAACAGGCAGATCGGGCGATAGTTGCCAATGTCGTGCACGTCTCCCTTCTTGTACAGCAAGACGGTCTTGCTGGTCTTCCACTGAGATGGAACCTTGCATTCGGACATGTAGCGTGTGAAGAGCCGCGCCAAGGTGTTGATGTGCGCTGGCGGGAGGTTCTTCAGGTGTTCAGCTCTGATCCTGTCAGGACCGGGTGCTGTACGTTTCTTCACCGACGAGATGGCGTGTCGGATTTCGGAAGAGAGAACAGAGGGGACGACGTATCCATCCTGCGGAAGATGGCATGAGGGCAGGTGGACGTGGCTATCGAAGAGATCGGAGTAGAAGACGTGGATGACTTTCTCCATGGTCCTTCTGGAAGAGGTGATGGTTCCGTCAGGACGTCGGAGAGCGGTCATCTTGGTCTTGAACTTGGCGAAGTTCCGGCGGGCATTGCGGATGCTCAGCCCTGCCTCTGCTGCTTCAGCCAACACTCCTTGAGATCTTCCTTTATCGCCGCTCTGCATAGCTTTGCAAGCTCGGACGTCAGTTGGTAGTTGCCTGACGCTCGTGCTGCTCCACGCTGGCGTGTCAGCTCGAGAGTTTCCGGAGATAGGCGTCTCTTGGTGGTCTTCAAGCTCTCGGCTCCCTTAGCACTATCGTGGAGATGGTGCACGAAGCGATCGTATTCCTCGTCGACGTTGTCCATGACGGCATCTTCCCAAAGGCCGACAAGAGAGGTGTAGAGATCCCAGTTGATGGTCGTTCTGGGATTCCTCTTCTTGAACTTCGCGGCCTTCTCTCCTTGACGCGAAAAGCGGAACCTCGCGCGAAGGAGGCGGCGGTCCGATCCCGTGTAGAACTTGGGGACAACGGAGACATCGGTCAGGCAATACTTGCGATTGAAGATGATGTGGTCGATCTCGTTATGGAACTGGCCACCGGGGGATTCCCAGGTCCATCGTAGGGAGGGAGGCTTCTGGAACTGCGAGTTTCCATGGATGGTCTTGGTCGACAAACTCAGACAGCCTTTCACCTTGCTCGTTCCACTCCAAACCGTGGGTTCCGATGTGAAGTTCTTCCGGCGACCTTCGTGGCCCGATCTTGGCGTTGAAGTCGCCGACGATCACCTTGTAGAAGGTGTGATCTTCCTTATAGAACTTCTCCAGCTCCACGTAGAAGGCCTCGACGTCTTCGTCGTCGTAGTCGGATGTTGGGGCATACGCGACGAACACAGTCAAGGCTGGCACGGAGCCACATCGCTTCAGTCGCAGACGTCCGATTCGGCTTGTCAGAGACTCGTACGAATCGATGTCCATGGCCAAGTGCGTGATGACGAGGACACCAACGCCGGCTACTCCCCTGCTGTCGCATGTTCCGAGGAACAGTTCTTCTCCGGAGTCGTAGGCGGCGTGTAGGGGGTGGTGTCTTCTCGTCTCGGTCAGTCCGATGACGTCGTACTTGATCTTCCTGGCTTGCATCATCAGGTCCTCGACGGATGCTTCCGACGCAAGCGTGCGGGCGTTGTAAGTACAGATCGTCATCCTAGTCCTTCTCAGTTTGCGCAGCCTGGTTAGGCCCTGAGATTTTAGCAGCCTCTCCGTACTCGTCCTTCCCATCGCTGCAGAAATGGGGGCTCTTTCGGGGTCAGCGGCATGAGGCCCTTTAATGCTGCTGTGTTTGACTGGAATACAACACGGGTAGCTAGTCAGGCTCTGTCGTGCGGGCGGGGTACTCGGGGCAGCCAGCCAGACTGCCCGAAGGAACGGGGCGAGACTTAAGGCGGCCTCGAATCGCCTTACATGTATTCCCAGTCTACCGAGTGCAAGCTTTTGGCCGAGCCGACACAGTTACAATCCGCACAGTCACGGACACATCCACGCACACTGTGCACGAACATGCCGCTCCCACGCACAAGGAATGCATCGACCCGACACAGCAGGAGCAAGGAGTCCATCCCCTGCATCCCACCTGCGTCTCTGGGCAATACACGGTCGCATTTGGTTCGCGTTTAATTCCCCTATCCACCACCCGGGGACGCGCCACGTGGCCCTGCGACAAGCGGCCCGAGATCCCTCTTAACAAGAGAGCCCGAAGGCTCTCTATCGAGGGAGATCCGTGGCGTTCAGACCTACGCCTGAGATTCTTCCTGGGTAAGTAAAAATTCATAAAAACCGGTCAAAGTCGACTCTTCAAAGCTTCTTTTGGGAGCGGATCCAAACGATCCCGCTTCTGTACATAAGCGAATCGGCGTCGGGATCTGGCCTCCTGGTTACGGGATGCCTTTGTCGCAGAATGTCCCAATTTGAATTCGTAAAGCATGATGACTCGATAGTCGCGTCGGTTCATGATTTTACGGGGCTATGGAGAAAGTCGGCTAGAAAAATTAGAGCGAAATCTACATATATTTTTTGAAAGAGCAAGAAAAAAACCTACCGAACGGTATATGTGACTTTCCCTGAAATGAGATGCTTTGGGGTAAAAAAAACTTATTTATCTATACATACCTCGAAACGGAGATTAATTTTGCGACAGCCTAACATTATTCTCCCTTGCCAAAAAAGCAGCTTTATAAAATTTCAACCAATGTGTCAACGTGTTGAGTAGTGAAATGAAATTTCAAAAAGTTATGCTAAATTTCCTTGAACAAAAATTATTTATTTATTTATATAGGGCATGCATTGTACACTCAATGATACATTATACAATGCATACATATATCAGGAACGAAATAAAATTCAGAAAAACGCCGACAAGATCAAGGCGGATCGAAGGTGACTTACCTGTTGAACGTTTTAAATGCACCTTTCGACAAACTAAGAAGGTTGTCTTGGCTGATGACGAACTGTTCTAACTAGTCACGAATTATTCTTTTATTCAATCATTATTCTAACCCTTTTGGAGAGTCTCTAGTTTAATGCGAAAAAATCTCGTTTTGATTTGGAAGATGTTCCGTTGATTCCAATAGAGTTACACTTGTTGAGAAGAGTGTCCAATTAGTCCATTTTGATTTGAAAAGTGAAATATGTCCATTTTGATTTGAAAAGTGTCCAGTTTAACATTGGTTTCCACATTCTGAGCGATAAAAGAAAATCGCCCGCAACGATAAAAGAAAACCACCCTCGAGATGTGCCGCCAATGTTGATAACGTGCCTGCGGAATCAGAAGACGTTTGGGCAGGTTGTGGGGACAGTGGCGTTGATTCATGCGAGGGAGGTCTCTTGCGTTGCGAGATTTTTGCATTTCAACGGAGTGGTTGATATTTGAGGTGTTTGACGTCTATATTATTCGCTGGCGTTTTCTGTGCATTTTCCAGCCGTATGCCTGATTACGAATATGGGTGTCAAAATTGCGAAATGAAGCACCTGAGCGAGTTATGGCCTGCCGAAATCGGTGGCATCACCACAGGCTGGCTGTGCGACACACCTGGTGCGAGAGTGGTGAGTCATCGGGGCTTCGTAAGAAGAGAGCGCCAGCTGCGGCGGTGGAGCACGGGTAGTGCTACCGCTCGTCGCATGCGACGTCGTTGGTTCTCGTTCTCGTTTCTGCCGATTTCTTGCAATTCATAATTTAACTTCGAAATGACCTTTTATTCTAAATTATGACACGTGTTAGATCAAATAGCCGGCAAAACTATCCTACACTTTCGTAAACATGCCTGGAGGCAAAAAACTGCCATGGTGACACTTTTATTTACTATTTTGCACAAATAGATTCTAAGTCATATACTGAATAACTAGAGGTGTTTCTAACAACCTTGGCATTCATGGAACAAAGCAAAAAAATGTGTGAAGTAAAAAGGTGAGTAGGATGTATGATGATGAAGAAGAAAATGCCGTTGATCTACTGCTTTTTCTTCACTCACTATGTCCATTTCACCAGCAAAGGTGGTGTCCATTCTCCCCGCTGAACTTGGGGTGCCAGAGTAAATAAAAATGCCACCATAGCAGTTTTTTGCTTCAAGCATTTTTCAGACAAGTCTGGTACGAACACCTGGCCCTCTAGGGATGAAAGACATACATAGCCTGGGCTGGGAATCCGAACGAAGGAGCTCAGTGTTGTATCCTTTCCAAACAAGTCTGGTACCAATTCCTGGCCCTTTAGGGATGAAGGACATGTATAACCTGAGCTGGGAACCCCAAACCAGCACCTGAAATTGGGTGAACGCGACAGCCGGCATCCCTTCCGACTGCACTATCACGCGCCGTGCTTAAAATTATGCCTCAAAATTACCTCTGGCGCAAACTCCTTGACAGGTCGATACGATGCAGCACCTTTACTGTATCTGTAGTCGCCTCGCTTCACTCTCGGCGCGATCTCGTCTTCGTCAAAGTACAGTCCTATAATCTCAGAAATGAAGCCGTGTAAATGCGACAGAAGCGAATGGAGACCAAGCGGCAGAAGCATCTTCAAGCAAGAGCGAAGGCGTAGACATTGGAATCAATCAGTCACCTATATTTCCTGAATTGCCGGGTGGAGTCTCCGCCAGGAGCGCTCCGAACTCGCTCCACTGACAACCCAGCTGCTTTCGCAGTCGCTCCCTTGTCAGTGAGCCATTCTTAAAGCTGAAAGAAGTTGTGAGAAGATCACATCAGCTGTCACATAAAATAAAATGTCGCTCTGGCAAAAAAAAAAACATAAAGAGACGCACGCGCCAGGCGGGGCTCGAACCCGTAGCCTCTATTTTTATGGCAGGATGCTTCGCCAATGTTGCCTGCGATCAGACTAAATCGGTGGTTTAAGGCCGGAAACAGAGTTTTGCGGCACGCTGCGATGAACCTGGCTGCCTTTGACGCGGCGAGATGTCGCGAGAGGATTTCTGTACGCAACATTGTGTACTGCGGCGCTGTCGAGAGAGACCACTTCACTAGGTGCAATGTCGTCATCGTCGTCCGCTTTCTCGTCAGCGACAAATGAGTGCGCTCCAAAAATTTCATGGAATCGAAGAAAAAGAAGAATTTGTAGTCCTATCTCGCGGCCGAGACGGTTAGAAGTGGGCCAGCCTCTCAGTGGAGCCGTGCGGCGCTGCGGCAGAATGCCGCCGAGAACCGCGGCTGCTCATCGCGGCATGCGGCATCACGACGGCTCGTCCGCGGCGCAGCTACCACCACAGTGAGGCGTTGGTCAGCACGATAGGAGCGAAGTGGACGAGATCGCCGTGCAGTGTCGTAGAACTCTGTTTCCGGCCTAAGGCGAAGCATCGTTAGGGTGCGGCTCGAGTCCTGGCTGGTAAAAGTTTTGATTTAAAAAATCATAAAAACATAAAACAAGGCATAGAACGAAAAATCATAATGTTAAAATTAAATAAATAATAAATAAATAATATTATAGATAAAGGGGCGTGTAGCGCAGTCCGAGGAAGATGCGACTGTCACGTGCACCCGATGCCAGTTCTTGTTTCGGATTTTTCACCCAGATCAACCAAGCCTTCCATTCCTCCGGGGTAGATGAATTGGTACCAAATTGTTCGGGAAGGATAAAGTGCTGACTTGGTCAGCTGGGACCAGATTCATCAACCGCTTACCGGCCGGTAACGATATATCGGTTGTCGTGTCTGTATCTCTGCATCTCTCTGTATCGCATACTACGTAAGCCGGTATGGTGAGTCCGCGGATGATACCAGCGGTATCGTTGATGAATCTGGCCCCTGCTGGTATTCCGATCGCCCCTACGACATCCCGTAGAAGTAGAATGCGTGGCGCATACCAAAAAGGAATTGAGCAACGCCACCATTTATCCTTTATCCTTACCTTAATATAAATAAAATTGAGTACAATAATAATAGTAATAAATGAAATAGAGTAAAATGAAATTAACATTCGTAATGACGATAACGTCGTCCTATTTGATCACATGTAAACTTGTTATTTACAGTTTATGTAATCAATTTCACCTTTCGTATTTGATGACTCATCTGGATAATCTTGGATATGTCTGATCAATAGGCTTTTAGCGTGTTTACGATGGCATCAGCTGATAGCAGGCGGCGGTCACGATCCGAAATGGCAACATCGCCGCTGCGCGAACTTAAAGGGCAGTCAGCGCCGCTGCCTCCAGTGCTCCTCCTCCTCCTCGGCTACTGTTCGCGTGGTTGACCTCTTAATGGCCGCTTGCTTGTCTTAGCCTCCGGGCTCTTGCCTTATTGCCTTATGTCTAGTTGTAGTCTCGCGTGGCCGGGTGTCACTAAGGTCTCATCGCGTATAAGGGCTTTAAGGTCTAGACCTCAGGGAAAAATCACCTATTCGCATATTATTAGGTTGGCAACTAATTTCGTGGACTCTCAAGCGGCTTCAACAAAAGTGTTCATAAACAAATAACAAATAACAGTTTTCAACCAAAATAAAATCTATTGGAACGCGGGACTGATTGCCATTTATCAGCTACCTGGCCCATCCCACAGCTGTAGAATTCTTGTGCTTTTGAAGCCAAGAATCCTTGGAGGTGCATTTTGACATGGTCCACATTAATAAATCGTCCTCCAACCAAGAAGTGCTGCAGCGAGCTATGAAGGTGCTAGTCATTTGGCGCACAACCTGTGCTGTAAGGTGGGTGAGTTAGACGCTCCCAGCTAAGGTCTTCTATTTTTTGAAGCTCCTGATTCGTGTCGTGTAATCTGGCGTTATCTTGCTGATAGATAACTCCGCTCCTGAAAATCTCTCTGAACCGATTCCAGCGGAGTTCAGCCTGCGCGCGGCCAGGTTGAGAAGAGTAGATTACAGCATTAATGCTGGAACCGTTCTTGAAGAGCTCCCAGAAGTTAATACCTTCTTGACACCACCAAACGGAGGAAACATAGCGAACCTGACGCCTCAAAAAATAGAAGACCTTGACTGGGAGCGTCAAACTCATCCACCTTACAGCCCAGACCATGCGCCGAGTGACTACTACATTTTTAGTTCGGTGCAGTACTTCTTGGTTGGAAGACGATTTAATAATATGGACCGAGTCAAAATGCACCTCCAAAGATTCTTGGCCTTAAAAGCACAATAATTCTATGGCCGTGGGACAGACCAGCTACCTGATATGTGGGAAGCACTTCTGCGTTCTGAGGGATCTTATTTCAATTAAAGATTGGCATTAGTTATTTGTTAATAAATACTTTTTCTGAAGATTCTTGAGAGTCCACGAAGTTAGTTGCCAACCTAATACATTCGCTTAAACCCATTTATTATGCCTTGAAGAGGGTAAAAGTGTTAGTGCCTTGTTCGCTTATGCGCAGTATAATCCCATGTCACTTAAGCAATCACCGCTACACATTTATCATTGTTATTTTGCATATAGTGCGCTTCTCATGTATCACCCCACCGTTAGCAACTATTTACTCACGTATTTCTGTCATTTACCAGTATCCACGACTTATATTTATCCAACTGCATTTACTCACTTATTTATCGTGTCGTATATTTTTGTATATTAATAATAAAGGTTTATATTTTTGTGTATTAATAATAATTACCCAAGTTTGAGGTGTTAACCACCTGCGGAGAGCGTCTAGCTCATCTGGTCAATTCCGCGTGGCAATCCGAACCTGGATTTTGGCGAGCTAACCATCTGGTCAAGTCGCGTAGACCTCTCGTCCACACGTAAAATATGCTACTTAAGGCTTAGGCAAATGTGTGAAGCATTTGCATAAGCCCTAGCACTGTCCAACAAATGATAGAAAATTGTTGATTTTTTAATTCATTTCACAATGACTATGCACACTAGCTTTCCAAAACAAGACAGTTTGATGCTTACCAGACCAGCGCCATGAATTCATCGCGTTTCCCTGAAAAGTGGCTGAACACATGTGCGTCAACGCAGGGCTTATACTCAGACGTGGTGAAGAAGACGGTGTCGCTAGTGCCAAGTGAGATCGCCACGTCGTCTTTTGAGATATTCAGGCCGGCCAACGATGCTGTAAAGGCCTGCTATTTACTTATTTATTTATTGCACGTGTCAATCCGCGCAAAAATACACAACATAAAAATCAACCCAGAAAACAACACGATTAGAAGAAAAAAATAGGCACATACACAGTCAGCCCAGCAAACTTATCAATAGTGCAAAGTACTACTACTTCTATTTTCACCCAGAGGGCCGGATCTGAGTTTTTAAGATTCTCAAAAAACAAGCGCTTCTCAATTCTCTACTCCAGCTCAAGGCTCCTTGACAACTATCTTCCAGAAAACTAACCATTTGTTGTGCGGCGTTTTGTAGCATTCAACTTTTTTTGGTTCTTATTTTCACTGCGTGTAATTCTAGTTATTCTCACGTCCAATAAATAGACAGCCTAATGCTAGCTGACCTGGGTTATCTCCGAGGAACGGAAGAACGAGGCAGTTGCTGTTGAATCCGTGTCTCTGCACCATATATTCGGAAATGTTTCCCTAAATACCGTGCTTGTTACATTAATAACATCACATTAAATAGAGAAAATAAGTGAGTAAGCAAGCACGCCTAGCAGCAAGAGGTGCCACAGTTTTCGAACACAAAAGAAAAGTGGTACTGTACAAGTTCGGTTTTCAATGAACTCTAGCATCATGTTGTGGTCCTATAGTATGAGTTCCGTTCAGCTTTCTTTAAAGCATGAAAGTTAAGATATTCGGTCTTACTCAATCCCTCCTGGGATGCGCAACACGCTCTACTCCTACGGCATGTTGTAGAGGCGATTTTAATGCGTATTTTGCCGAACTATTGCGGTATTCAGCGCTTCATCATTCTCAGGCAAGTCTGGTATCAATTCACCCCCGAAGGGATGGTAGGCTTGATTGGCCTGGGCAGGAAATCCGAGCCAAAAATCTGGTATCGGGTGCAAACGACAACCGACAGCTCCTCCTACTGCGCCACGTCGCTCCATTTAAAGACAGGAAAAGTGGACTTTTACTAAACTATAATAAGCTGACGATAAATATTCTGGTTTGGTGCCCATCAAATTATTCGCTCTGTAGAAGTGTTTAAGCATTCCAAACGATCACCTTGAAAGTGTGTTATGCGACTGGACTGCTCCATGCAAGAACGAACTTCAGATTCGTGTTCAGGAACCTCGATTACCCCCAGGGGTGAGGTTTCGGACCGTTTATATGACATCCACAAAAATCGATAACTTGATCAATACCGATTGGTGGCGATCGACACATCAGAAATGAAGTTCAGACTCGCGGTCGGTGATCTTGATTACCTCCAGTACTGAAGTTCGGGCCACTGTCGATCGCCATCGACCGTTGAGTATCGCCAATATGCCGTGCCCCCACTCCAGTTGTGACGAACAGACGAACAGACGAACGGACGAACGGACGGACGGACGGACGGACGAACGGACGGACGGACGGACGGACGAACACACACAAACACAAACGCACACCCTTTTTTATATATAGTAGAATTCCAAGAATTCTCACTTTCCGGGCGAACACAGAAATAGGGAACGGCGACTCAGGTATCCATCCGATGGAAGCGACAGAACGCATAGGACATTCGGCGCAGTTTAGATCGCAGCAAGGAATTTACAGGCCAAGGAAGTGTGTCGTGTCAACCCAAGAACTGGTACCTAACTGTCTCTGTGGAGTTTTTTTTTTTGATACCTATTAGAGTATTTGAACCATTTCCAAAGATTGTTCCTGAAATGTCGGATGCTCTATTGCCTTTATTTTTGCGTATATTTTTACGTTAGTAGGGGTACTCGGTATAAGGAAAAGGTGTATGTTGGAATAGTTTCACAAATGTTCCGATTTTTCGTAGTACTTCTAACAAAAATTGAAAACTAAGCACAAGCAGAGCCAAAAAATCTCACTTTGTGCCAAAATACTATTTATTTGCAATGGAGGTGGGGTGCTTTTTGGAAGAAGAAAAAGTGATCTAGAGCAAACAGCACTGAACGAGTAGAAATTCGCAGGCATATGCGCCTAAAGATGTGTAGTCCTTGGGAAATCATGATCAAAATCATCTTCATGCATCGTTCATGGTACTGAACGTCATAGCTCCTTCCTTTTGAATGGCACTGCATTACCAGTGGTGTATGAGGATTCACTAGCGGTCCAAGCTTTGCCCGCAGATGCGTCTGCTGCTCATTTCCTCCATCAACAGCAGCCATGCAGTCCTCACTCCATTTCTGAGCCTGAAACCCAAACCTATTCTGTTTTTTCTTCCTTCTTTCAATACACTTATTTTTTCGACTATTCACTTCTACTGTCCTGAATTTACTTTTTGAGTAGATGAATTATTCAAAGAAGTTGCTAAAAATACTAAAAATTCTTCTTGAACAAAAATTATTCTAACCTTTCTGGGGGTCCTTAGTTTAGTGTGGAAGAAGCTCATCTTGATTTGGAAGAGTTTGTTATGATTTCAAAAGTCTTAGGGTAGCTTAGAAGGGTTTCCAATTTGATTTGAAATGTGTCCAGTTTGACGTAACGATGGTATATATGACCAGTAGGCCATAGATCTGTATATGGAATTGTCATTCAGGGGCCGGATTCATCAACGATTTACGTAACTTTAACGGAGAATTGTAAGCGGAAAGCTCACATAACGCGGCTTATCAAGCGATATAGTGAGCGATAAACTGCAATATCTGAACTTTTCGCTTACAATTCTCCGTTATAGTTACGTAAGTCGTTGATGAATCCGGCCCCAGGAAGCGACAAAAACCTACAACGCAGAATACGCATGCAGCGAAGAAACGTTCAAGTCAACCAGCACCTGAATATCCATGAGATTCATCCCGCTGCCATCCGTGTACTCGATGGGAGCTATCTGTCCGAGAAACAACGAGCATGCAAATGAAGACACAACGGATATTCTCTGAAACTGTGCCAACCATAGTCACGGTATACACCCCTGTAAATCTAGTATTCTCACCTCTCTCTGCCAGAATAACGTGTCAAATTCGTTCATCTACCTCTTCATCTAATTCTTCTTCACACTACCCATCTTCACAATATTCTTAGGCACTATAGTTGTGCCTTTGAGAAATTTTATCGGATGAATAAATGAGCGAATTTATTCGTTGGTTTCTCACCCAACGGAACACCCGAGGGTCGCAAGAAGGACCAAATTCCATGGGGGATGAGGCAGATGGTTCCCTAGGGCTGATACTAATGGTAAGTATTGAAGCGTACTGGTCCGTATTGACACATATTGGTCCAACTTACTGTGATGGAACTCCAGCATGGGTCCTTGCCTTCCTCCGTCCTTAGGCTCGCCGCCCTAACTTCTCCTTTTCACGCCCGAAAACAAGGATACCAAACCTAGGTCCAGAGCACGAACATACATTACAGTAACAACCAATGACATCGTTCAAACCAACATGGATGCAACCAACACCAAATGTATTGACTGGAACTCACCCCTCTCCTCCCTGTCCGTGGCACACCGAGTAGCGAACCAGGTTTATCTCGAATACGTAGTGAACATGAACAGAAAGAACAACGGAAATCAGGAATGATGCACTCAGAGGTCCTCCAAGGTCGACTGGGATTTAGCTTCCGAGGTCGCGAAGGTGAGCGCAATACCCGATAAACCTCGCGACTTTCCCCCGGCGCTGCTTCCGTATTATACACGTATTGAGCTGCAGTACCAAGGGTTCACGACGGCCATCCGGAATGGAAGGAGGGCAGACCTGATCGCGGTGTGCAGGAAAACAAAAACAAACAAAAAACAGCGCACTCGAGCCAGTAAGGCCTCGTGCATACTTCCCGTAGCCGCGATGGAATCGCGACGATGAGTTTTTGCAGAGCGACGCGAAAGGATTTGAATTTCTCAGTGCTCGTCGCATAGCCCATCGCTCTGCAAGGGAGCGCGACGGCGATCCGTCCAGGACCAACGCTAAACACCGCGCGCGACGCGAAAAAGTATGCCATGCCTGCGATGAGCGCGGGAAGCCATCGCACATACCGGCCGCCACCGTTGCGGTGGCCGCAGCGAGTTTTCCTTTGACTATTCGGCCGCACGCGGCGGAATGGCCATGAACTGGCCAACGCGATGGCATCGCGACGGCGGAGGTATGCCCCCGGCCTAACAGGAGAGAGGAGCGATCGCGGTCGCGACATTCGATGTCGAAATATTCCGAGAGGATGAGCGAACGAATTTACTCGCCCATCAGTTTTTTGAATGTTCGAAAACCGAATAAAATCGAACCTCTCCTTTATTCGAGTATTTGAATAATTGAATAAATTGTTTCAATCAAGTTCTGTGCTTGAAGTTTTGAAGTTTATTCGATATCCGGTTAAAATTATTCGAATAAAGCTGAGATATTCGATTTTCGATTAATATTCGAATATGGTTTCTATTTGATGTCGATCTCGAACGAATATTCAAAAATCTAGAAATATCGAATATTCGACTATTTGAGTAATTATCCTAATATATTCGTTCGAGCACAGCTATATTAGGTGCTCTGATGCTGTTCAGATTACTGCAGAAGGCTTCATTCGTAGGGCGCTCAAAGACACAACCTCGCATTCATTCCACGCTTTTTCGTTTGTTTCCAGGACTCGCTTGATCTGTGGACCACTGAAGCGATGATGGGCTCTGGAGCCGGTGATGCAAGTCATATTCTGAACAGATGCTATTGTGCTCAAGACCTCTTCCTCACCGCCGTGAATACGAACCTCCTTGCCGCCAACCGCCTTCTCCATCGCCGCGCACTGCTTCTCAGTCGACGAGTCCATCCAGATCGGACTCAGCGGCACGGCGAACGTGGACTGAAATATCATTTCCGGGCGAAATGGCTCTTTACTTCGTTGATTTAATTTAAAGCCATTGCTTACTTTTCCTAAACCTTCTAACAGAGACACACTTGGTGACAGAGAACGTAGTTTCTCAGCTGCCTCGTTGGACCAGTAGACCGTCCCATGTTGCTGAAAAAGGTGAGATTAGGGTTACACAGGCTGGGTAAGCTCCGGACTCCTTAACATAGTTAGTTTAGCTTTTGGAAAAAATGAGGATGGCAGAGAACTGCGAAAACATCGAAAAGTAAAGCGATACTCAAAAATTATTCAAACTAAAAATCCTTTCCTTCGTTCTTCCCAACGTTTGAAAAGATTGAATGTTTAAAGGATTTTGAGGCCATAAGTCTATTAAGAGGAAGCACACCACCGCATATAAAAACAGTTACGCCGCCCACGTCCGACCATCGATAAATCTTGGCACATCGAGTGCATAGGGTGCGGATGTTAGATACCGCTTAGATCCGCCCCTGGTAGCCTCCCTGCGCGGCGGAGTGGCGTTCCACCCCGTCCTTTAAACAGAGGCGTGGCAAATGTCTGCGTCTCCACTATCTCGTAAGGCAGCCACTGGACTCTCGAGCAAGCCCAGGGTGTTGGCGGTGGGCAGGCCAGGGGACGAGGGGGTAGAACCCTCGAACCCTGCCTGCGCGAACGAACGAGTTGTCATGGGCCGGCGCTACGACTGGCTGTCAGCTGTTATATTGGATGCGTTCGATAGGAACCCTTTCCGCTTCTTTATATCCCCATCTTAGTTTCCCGATCTACACCACCCTTGCTATTAGGTTGTAACGAATTAAATGGCACAGGCTCGCGCCATTTTTTGGCGCGTCTTTACGCGTTTGATCAAGAACAAACCGTAACATGTGGCATGTCGTTTAGAAGCGCAAACTTTGCTCTACCGGTAAGTACCAAATTTTCTATGTAAAAGTGGGAAAACTTCAGAGTTTTATTGACTTTTTTGCAGATGGACAAAAGGGTAATCCGAGGCATTTACTTGTATGAATTCAAGCTGGGCACTACAGCTAAGGAGGCGGACGAGAAGATCAACGCCGCATTCGGTCAAGGATGTTCCACAATTCAGACGGCGTATCGTTGGTATCAGAAGTTCCGGAATGGAGATGAGAGCTTGGAATGACATGAAGGTCGTGGGAGGCATAGTGATGTTGACGAGGACAAGCTGAGAGATGTGGTAGAGGAGGATCCACACAAAGGTACCAGGGAGATAGCGAAGGTTCTTGGCGTCAGTCACAACACAGCTGCCCGGCATCTGAAGGAAATTGGAAAGACCAAAAAGCTGGAAAGGTGGGTGCCTCACGAGCTGTCTGAGGAGCAAAGAAACCGACGATACGAGATCTCGTCCGCACTGCTTCTACGGAACGCAACGGACCCATTCCTTGATCGCATCGTAACCTGAGACGAGAAATGGATAATGTACGACAACAGGCGACGATCGGCACAGTGGGTGGACAGCGATGAGAGCCCCAAGGTTTTTGCGAAGCCGGAATTGCACCAAAAGAAAGTAATGGTGACAGTATGGTGGTGTCCGCTGGGAATTGTTCACCACAGCTTCCTCCCTCCAGGTGAATCCATCACGGCATTGAAATTGAAGAAATGATGAAAAAGTTGAAGGATATCCGGCCGGCCTTGGTAAACCGAAGGCGAGTTCTCCTTCTGCACGACAATGCTCGCCCCCATGTAGCACGAATGACGTTGCAGAAATTGAATGAGCTGAGCATTGAAACTCTACCACATCCTCCGTTTTCTCCCGACCTCTCCCCAACAGACTACCATTTCTTCAAGCATCTTGGCGACTTCTTGGTAGGGAAAATATTCATATACCAACAGGATGCCGAAAGTGCCTTCGAAGATTTCGTCAATTCCAGAACTTCTGATTTTTATGCTACTGGGATAAAAAACTTGTGTCACGTTGGCAAAAATGTGTAGAATCAGAAGGTTTTTACCTCGATTAATAAACTTGCCTATAAGCCGAGATATTAACTGTTTAAATTTACAGTGGTTCAGTGCCATTTATTTCGTTACAACCTAATATTTTCATGAAAGTTACCTTGTAGTTCTGACCACAAGTACCTTTCTTGATGAGCAAGATAGTGTGGTACATTTATGTGGATGCTCCGGGAAAACTGTGACCTCCAAATCAGACAGTAAGTTGACCTGCTCCTTTCGATGCGTGTTGACAATTCGTATTGATTGTCGTACTTTTGCCAGATTTTCTTGCAATGCGTAAGGTCATCTCACCTTGTGTGCCTTTAACTTTCCACTTAAAAGTTGGACTATCCTACTATATATAACCGGCTTATGTCACGTTTCCGTCACGGGGAGGGGGGACTAAAGCCAAAAGATGGCCACGACAATGGGTCGTATGCCAGCCGGGCTTTCTTTGAGCTTAACCATGGGCGATTGCTGGAGAACTATATCCTTGTCGGCTGATCGTCCAAGTTTACGAGATATTTAAGGGCAACGCGTCAGGGTATGAATGGGGATCGAGTGCAGAGCGTAGTGATTCAGGAAGCGTGCCCTAGACGTCGTTCAGCTACGTCTGGATTCAGAAGACGTGCTGAAGACGTCGTCCAACTTGCGTAGGGATTTAAAAGACGTGCTGAAGATGTCGTCTAACGTGCGTAGAGATTCAGAAGACCTGCGTTAGACGTCGTGAGTCAAGAATCAGAAGACCTGCGCTAGACGTCGTGAGCCAATATCCAGAAGACGTGCCGCAGACGTCGTCTAATGGGCGTAGGGATTCAGAAGACGTACTGAAGACGTTGTTCAACGTACGTAGGGATTCAAAAGACGCGCTGAAGACGTCGTCCAACTTGCGTAGGGATTCCGAGTAAGGGCAACCAATAGGAGAAGACCAACAAAGGGGGCCATTAGAGGGGAGCGTGAATAAGGGGGACCAGCATTTTCCGTCAACATTGTTCAGTGTGTGTCGGATTTCTGAAGACGGCTTATAGAAGTCGTGGCACGTGTGTCAGAGTGCAGAAAGAGTGTCATAGACGTCGTGGCACAGTAGTGACACGTGAACTGGTACTCAGCGGCACATGTGCGTGCTTGACTCTCACTCCGTTTCTTTGCCAACACCTAGGAAAGGAAGTATTTCTGGATGGGGGGGGGGGGGAGAGGGGTAGAGAGAGTGACAATGGGATTCGGAGGAGTATTATTACCGTCGGACAGTGAGCAATGTCGACCAATACCGATTAATTTTAATTATGATTTCGCTGATTAAGCACCGGATTGGGACTCTCATTACCTGTTTCTCGACACGTAGAGAACGAACGCTTCGGAGAATAAATCGCGTGCATGTGATGGAGGGTGGATGGGCCTCATATGCGCAGTGGAAATTCTGCCCTATCATATCCACTGCACTAATCTATATATAAAACCAGTTTTTTTATTTACTGCGGGAAGGCCTAAAGAAGAAAGGAGGAAGATTGGGGTTCTATTCTCGGGGTTTGGGGGCGAAGCCCCCAACCAGACGTTTGGCGGACGCTAGGCCGCTGAATGTCTGGTGTTAGTATATACCCTTAGATACAGATTAGTATAGACCTTATATTTGTTAGTATAAACCTTTAGAACCTACAGTACCGGACGCGTCTTTTGAATAGACGCCGAAAAAACCGCACTTTTGCGGTTTTTGCGTCTTTTTGCTATAACTCGCCAAAAATCATCCATTTGAAAAACCAAGAGTATATTTGAGCTCAGGAGATCGAGCTCTATCGTTTGGTATATATCATATGAAAGATCAAAAATGGCCAAAAGTGAAAACTTGCGCTCCATTGAGAAGGCCGGCCGCGGACGAGTTGTCGGCCGGAAGGCGCCGAAAACGTTGCAGGCTCGCAATTCCTCTAATTTGAGGTTCTGTGAGAAATGGTTGGTACCGTTCGGTTCGTCTCTTCGAGATCTACACAACCATGTATACAACTTTGCCAAACCACCGAATGTTTGCAGGGGGTGGTCAAAGATGGCTGCAGCAGACTTTTGCTATTGAAGAAGCCTATCTTCCAGGGCTTGCATGTTCTCGGAGCATCTTAAGCATGGCGTAAAGTGTTCCGTCGCGCCACGAGTCCTCTGAGAGTGCGCCGTGCACAACGCATATAGGATCGAACCTATCAATCGAGGGGGGGACAGTTTGTAGAGTGAGCATTAGGGAGTTTTATGAGAAATTCTCATCCGCCCTTCTCAGGAATTGCTGTACTCTGTTCCGGCGAGACTTTGGAGGGCGCTGTGCACAATGTATGTAGGACCGAACTTATCAATCGACTGGGCGCGACAGCTCGCAAATTGCACCGCGGGCGTGTTCTGAGCGCAATAACTCTGTCAGCTTCGAGTCTTTCCGGCTGCAAGTTGTGAATTTTGTAGGCAGTAGAAAGTTCAAGAAGCGCGCTGAAACATAGCGACCTAGCTTAAGACTGGACAAAGTTACAGCAGTGCGAAAATGCAGGCAAACCTTGTGTGACACGATTTTTCCGAGTTCAGTCGACTACTACAGGAAGACGAGGCGAGCCAATGGCATCCAAATGCACTGGCGAGCACAAGACTGAAAGAACTTTACGATGACATGCTCGCAGCTGTGACGAGAACTGTTATCTGGGCGAGTACGGGCACGGAGAACATAGACCGTTGTTGTGCTAAATTGCACGCGCGAGCATGTTCGGAGCGCGATAACTCTGTCAGCTTCTAATCTTTCTGGCTGGAACATGTGGATTCCGTAGGCAGTAATATGGTCTAGTAAACCGCCAAAGCACAGAAAATTATCTTACAAATTGGCAAGGTTACGGCGGTGCGAAAATGCAGGTTGGGCATGTGTGACGCGATTTTTTTCCGATTTCGGTCGACCGCTGCGGGTACACGAGGCGAGTTAACGGCATGCAAACTCGTGGACGAGCAAAGCACCGAAGGCACTTTACGATGACGTGCTCGCAGCTCTCCAGATGCCTAAACTGCTTTAGCACAATCTGCCATTTTGGAGCGGCGGAGGGTGACGGCCAAGTTCCTTCCGCCCTTACTTGCCCACATTTGACTTCTCGACGCTCCCAATGGGAACATTCTGTTCAGCTCGAGAAGCTCTATCGAACGGTGTCAATCCCGACCAATTCTGGGAGTATCGATTTTTTGACAATTTCCCATCAAAGGCGAGGCGGCTCAAGGCCGCGGCAGAAGGACAATGACGTCATCGAAAATCGATATTTTTGGGCCGGGCCAAGTCTGATACCGTTCGATTGAGCTTTTGGTGGTGAATTGAATGGTGTTACTGCGAGCAGCAAGAACTGTAATTTGGGCGATTAAGAGCGCGGAGAATATCGACCATTGTTGTGCTACGCACGGGCGTATTCTGAGCGCATCGGCGGAATTTTCAAAAACGGACGTCGGATTCGTAATCAGCGCCCCAAATAACCCCCTAGACGATTTTGGACGAGGATTGCGCAAGGAAATTTGGCAAATTTCGAAATCGTCGACTTGCGATGACGTCATTGTCCGGGCAGGCTCGTCGAAGAGCCCCTCGTCTCCGAGGGAAATTCTCAAAATATCAATTTTCCCGGAACTGGCCGAGATTGACACCGTTCGATAGAGCTTTTAAGATGAACACAACGGTTCCATCTGGTGCGTTAAAAACTCAAATTTGGGCGAGTAAGGGCGGAAGAAACTTCACCGCTGGTCTCCGCAGCTCTAAAATGGCAGTTGGGACTAAGGCGGTTTAGGCAGCTGGAGAGCTATGGACACTTCACGTAAAGTACCTTAGCTGATTTGCTAGTCTACACATTCGTAGGCCGCTAACTGATCGCGTGTTCCTACAGTGGTCGACTGAACTCGGAAAAAATCGTGTCACACAAGGCTAAACTGCATTTTCGCACCGCTGTAACCTTGTCCAATCATAAGCTACGTTGCTGTGTTTCAGCGCACCTATTGAGCGCTCTACTGCTTACAAAATCCAAAAGTCGCAGCAGGAAAAATTGGAAACTGACAGAGTTATTGCGCTCAGAATACGCCCGTGCGTAGCACAACAGCGGTCTATGTTCTCCGTGCACTTACTCGCCCAGATAACGATTCTCGCCACTCATAGCAACGCCGTTCAATTTAGCAAGAAAAGCTCTATGAAACGGTGTCAAACTCGACCAATTTCGGAAATATAGTTTTTCGATGACGTCATCGTCCGTCTGGCGCGGCCTAGAGGCCGTCTACGATGAGAAACTGTCAAAAAATCGATGTTTTCAAAATTGGTCGAAATTGATACTGTTCGATAGGGCTTTTCGAGCTGAACAAAATGGTACCCTGGCTGGGGCTCGAAAACTCGAACGTGGGCGGAAGAATCTTCACCGATGCCGCCCACCGCTCTAAAATGGCAAATGGGACGAAGGCAGTTCAGGCAGCTGGAAAGCTAGAAGCAGATCATCGTAAAGTGCCTTCGATGCTTTGCTCGTCCGCGAGTTTGCATGCCGTTAACTTGCCTCATTTACCCGCAGCGGTCGACCGAAATCTGAAAAAATCGTGTCACACATGCCCAACCTGCATTTTCGCACCGCCGTAACCTTGCCAATTTGTAAGATAATTTTCTGTGCTTTGGCGGTTTACTAGACCATATTACTGCCTACGGAATCCACATGTTCCAGCCAGAAAGATTAGAAGCTGACAGAGTTATCGCGCTCCGAACATGCTCGCGCGTGCAATTTAGCACAACAACGGTCTATGTTCTCCGTGCCCGTACTCGCCCAGATAACAGTTCTCGTCACAGCTGCGAGCATGTCATCGTAAAGTTCTTTCAGTCTTGTGCTCGCCAGTGCATTTGGATGCCATTGGCTCGCCTCGTCTTCCTGTAGTAGTCGACTGAACTCGGAAAAATCGTGTCACACAAGGTTTGCCTGCATTTTCGCACTGCTGTAACTTTGTCCAGTCTTAAGCTAGGTCGCTATGTTTCAGCGCGCTTCTTGAACTTTCTACTGCCTACAAAATTCACAACTTGCAGCCGGAAAGACTCGAAGCTGGCAGAGTTATTGCGCTCAGAACACGCCCGCGGTGCAATTTGCGAGCTGTCGCGCCCAGTCGATTGATAAGTTCGGTCCTACATACATTGTGCACAGCGCCCTCCAAAGTCTCGCCGGAACAGAGTACAGCAATTCCTGAGAAGGGCGGATGAGAATTTCTCATAAAACTCCCTAATGCTCACTCTACAAACTGTCCCCCCCCCCCCTCGATTGATAGGTTCGATCCTATATGCGTTGTGCACGGCGCACTCTCAGAGGATTCGTGGCGCGACGGAACACTTTACGCCATGCTTTAGATGCTCCGAGAACATGCAAGCCCTGGAAGATAAGCTTCTCCAATAGCAAAAGTCTGCCCCAGTCATCTTTGACCATCCACTGCGAAAATGCGGTGGTTTGGCAAAGTTGTATACATGGTTGTGTAGATCTCGAAGAGACGAACCGAACGGTACCAACCATTTCTCACAGAACCTCAAATTAGAGGAATTGCGAGCCAACGTTTTCGGCGCCTTCCGGCCGACAACTCGTCCGCGGCCGGCCTTCTCAATGGAGCGCAAGTTTTCAATTTTGGCCATTTTTGATCTTTCATATGAAATGTTTATACCAAACGATAGAGCTCGATCTCCTGAGCTCAAATATACTCTTGGTTTTTCAAATGGATGATTTTTGGCGAGTTATAGCAAAAAGACGCAAAAACCGCAAAAGTGCGGTTTTTTCGGCGTCTATTCAAAAGACGCGTCCGGTACTGTAGATTAGCATTGCAGCCTTTTATCTTGAAGTTGTGTTGGCGAGTTTTCTTGCTCCTCTTTTACTATTACGTACTAAGTATATGTTCAATTCTAGCAGGTTTGTTTGTTTAATAGGTTGGTCTAAAAAATTTGCAAACCTGTATCTAAAAAACAAATGTTTCGAACCTTTATTGAACTCGATTAATTGTTAAAACGAATGGCATTACCGATGTAACAAAGTTTTTACTTATATACTATTAAAACATACAATCTTGGGAAACAGCTTATAGGAACCGGCTGGAACAACAATTATACCTTTTTTGCTTTAATATGGGTTCTTTTCTTTATAAATAAATAAATAAGTACATGTTAAAGAGGGCACATAAAAATCCTAACTTCTCGATAAAAATGCCTTTAGTTATTACTTATTTGTAAAATGCTTCAATTCAGCTGAGTTTTCCTTTGAAGAGATTGTGCCATGTGCTCGTCCAAAACATTGCAATGTTTATTACATTGATAGTGTAAATGCCGTTTACTTAATGCTACACAGTTTCTAATTGTGACATGTTTGTATTATTGTGGTTTTTTGCTATTTCTGGATCTATAATAAAGGATAAAGACGGCGTTACTATATCCCTTTTGGAGTGCGCCACGCATTCTACTTCTAAAGGATGTCGTGGAGACGATTTGAATGTCTATTTGGCCATACAATGACTTCCGGTTACCAGTCGACAAGAACAAGTCAGTGCTTAATCCTTCCCAAACAAGTCTGGTACCAATTCACCTAGCGCGGAAGGGTGGAAGGCTTGGTTGACCTGGGCGGGAAATACGAACCAGGAACCTGGTATCGGGTGCACGTGACAACCGGCACCTCTTCCAACTACTCCACTCGCACCCTTCTGGACCTATACGCATGCAAATAGCGTTCACACCAATAGACAACGCGGCGTATAGACAGAAACAAATAGAGTTTCTTTTTAAAACAAATAAATAAATGTAGAACAGGTGTACGGTACAATTTCTCCAGATAACACTCCATCAAACTGATTTCTAGGATTTTAGATTTATACCACCTAGAGATAAACCTAGAAGTATTGCTTGAGGTGAAACGATAAGAATTTTGTGTTTACACATACAGCCTAGATAATTGTTCCTTAAGGCATTCTGCCAAGGTGAATTTTTATTGAAACTTTCCATTAAAGAAAGGTTATTTTGGCTTTAGACACTAGACGTATTGTTAGACTATGTCCATTTAGTAAACAAAACGACGAAAGAAAAAGGGGAACAAGAACAATAAACAAAACAAAAAAATCTATTTGGAATTTAGTTAATAAGCTTTGGTGTTTGTAAAAAGCCATTTAGTTTGTTAAAAGCCTACTCTATTGACAAACTGTCCAGATTCAACCTAAAAGGTGTCCAAAAAGGTGACTCCATAAGAGAAGGGCACTAGCTTTTGAGGGATTTTTAGTACAAAAAACATGCAACAATTAGGTTTCGGTAAGTTTAGAGCACTGGAGTGAACTGTTACATATTTTCTCATGTCTTGCCATTCTCTCATATGTTTGGGTGCGATCAAACCGTAGCGCCAGGAGAGACTCGAACCCACACCTCCTGCTGAGCAAGCGGGAATGCTCTACACCATTACACCACCAGCGCTGTTTGATCGAACACACCATCTACACCTCGTGGGAGTTCTGATCGCAACAGTTATGAGGGTTGACAACCTTGATACCAGCCAACTGAGGCTTAGAGAAACTGAATTGAAGCTTGTCGTTCTGTTCTTATAAAAAAGTTTCCTCCTGAAGATAAACAGATTTCTTTTCCGACAACCTAATATACTTGTAACGTTGCTTGTACCTGTGCACATCCACCTATGCATCGAAAATTCTTTATCGGAAGCATAGTGCGCAGGTGTTCGAGAAGAAGGTCGACAGCCTTAACCCACATCAACACGGGCGAGACGATAGAGCCGTCTGCGAGTTTGAGTACACCATCGCATGTCCTGTAACACAGCATTGTTGAACGACCGAAAATATTCACTAAGCTCTAGTAGATCTCATGACAAGGAATCAGACATCGAAAAAACAGTTACGGATTTCGACCTAACAATCCGTTCTTTACTAGTGAGGAACTAGCAGCACATTCAAAAAGTTAAGGATACAACTACTCGAAAGTGATCGTCCAGTGAAAGTGGAGCACAAGCTTTCAAGCAGACCTTTAGCTTGTATCATGCGAAAGAAACACAAAATTAATAAGGGGAATTCACTTCTATGTGAATGAGACTACAGAGAAGGGTTTTCTATGCTAACCATAAGATCCCTTTTTCTAATCGAATTCGGGAAATGTTCCTAAAGCGAAAGAATTTAGCCTCGAGATGACAGAAGGTCCGTGACGACTGTACCATCTTCAAAGTGCTGTCGAGATCTATGATCACTGATATTTCTCAACTCCCTAAACGACCAAACGCGCGGTAGCTCGGCATTCTGCTATATGTATGTACTTCTACCGGATGCCGTAAAAGGAACCCGAATGCGAATTTGGCTTATACAAATACTTGCGGTGGCCAGCCGATGGAAAGTCAGGGTTCTCCGATGGAGGGATGGAAGGCTTGATTGACCTGGGCGGGTCTCAAACCATGAACCTTAAATTGCTTGGCAGGCCAGGCGAGACTGGCGCTACCGCCAACTCTGACTTATACTGTGTAATATGTGAATAGACTTATGTAATTATTCACTAAGCTCTTGTGTGCCAATGTTTTCAGTGCTTCTGTCTTCTGTTCATGTAAGAAAAAGGACGTATGTAGAATGGAGAAGGTGCGGAGCAATTTTACTCTTTTGAACAAATTGCTTCTTATATCCGCGAATACCAAAAGCTTCAATTAGAAACAAATATTCCGTTGTGCCGACCCTGGAGAGTCGTCGCAAAGGTATTCGATGTGTGTCTTGTACTTAGACTGCTATGCCTATATCACACCTGCTTCTGGGCCTCGTAAATTCTTTATAACGAAAAAATCTCTAGCGATAACACGAGGGGAACCTGGAAAGATATTTCTTCCTCGTGCCAGCACCCGACTGCGAGCAACGCCGTTCACATATGTAGCTGGTGGCTTGTGCTTAAAAATTGCTAAGCACATTCAGTCTCCTTTGACACCGGGACAAATGAGAAGCTGCCATGTAGGTATTACCTTGTTTAGGAACAAGATTTCTTATTCCTTACGCCGTTGTTGTTGACTGGTTCTTTATTCTGGTTTTTTTTTGTTTTCATTTTTTCGTAGTTTCTACAAGCAGTTATCGCTGCACATTGACTGTTTTTCAATTACTGCCTTATGGAAGCGTAATAAACATAAACATAGACACCTTTGAGCCAATCGCCCAAATCTACCACAGCTAACATGAACATGAACCTAAACGCGTTTCTGGACTGAACGAGGTTGCCGGTGGGTCAATTTTTTTTGGGCAGCTCAGCGGTTTCGGCCTGTTCTTCAGGCGCAGACTGAGCCACCGGATCACGCAGAACGACATCGCAGGACATATGTTCACCACTTCCTCTGAGCTCACGCCTTATTGATTTTTTATTTACGTTTGGTATTTTTATCTTTATTTACACACCAACGTTATTTTAGCGCAAAGCAGATCTGAGAGTCACCATGAGAGACAACCCCATATGTTTGTAATGGGGTGTCCAGAAAGTATCTGCAGAAAAACGACAATTTTTTCAAAATAACACAATTTTTTATCAACATTTTATTAATCAACCAAATAATTTCCATCAACATCGACTACCCTCTGCCAACGTTCCACAAGACTTCGAATTCCTCTGGCGCAGAAATCCAGCGACTTGGAGGCGAAAAAGGCTCGGAGGTCATTTTCGAGGTGGTCACGATCTTCATAACGCTTTCCTTCCAGATGATGCTGAAGTGATTGAAAAAGGTGGTAGGCACTTGGGGTCAGATCTGGGCTGTACGGTGGATGCGGCAGAACTTCCCATCCGAATTCCAGAATTTTTTGAGACGCTATGTGTGGGCGCGCGTTATCGTACAGCAAGCGAACTTTGTCGAGCCTGGGGAGTTCCTTGCACGTCTTGTCGGCCAGTCTCTGCAGTTGGGTAGCGTAGACCTCGGCAGTGACAGTCGTGCTGTCAGGCAGCAGCTCGGAATGGTAGATCCCATGAACCCCCACCAGACGCTCAGCATGACCTTCCTCGCATGAATTCCACCTTTTACGAAAGATTTCGGCACTTCATCGCGTTGGCACCACGTTTACGAGCGTGGTTGACGTAGAGGAACCATTTTTCGCCTCCTGTGACGATGGTGTCCAGCCAGCTGAAGGTGCGACTTCGGGAGAGCTGCTGAGTGCATATGTCCAGACGTTGTCGTCGGTCAGTTCGTGTGGGAGTCACTGACCGAGCTTTGTAACCACTCCAAGAGATCGCAGTCCATTGTCCACGGTGGATAGGGAACAGTCCAAGACATAGCCTGTCCGGTGAATAGGGAACAGCCAAGAGCGGCAGCAAAATAACGCACACCTTCATATGGATGCTGCGCCAGTTTCCTCAGTTCATCCAAGGATATCGTTGTCGGTCGACCAGAGCGATGCTCATCTTCGAGCCTCCTGCTCCCGCTTCTGAAGCGTTCGAACCAGCTATACACAGACCGTACAGAAGGAGCTTCAGAGCCGAATACACGACACGAGTTTCGACAGGCTTCTGCAGCGGAGCACCCAGATTCAAACTCGTAAGGGAGTACGTGTCTAATATGGGTAGACATCGTACAGTGAAATAGGCAAGGAAGACGAAGCTGGATATGCTATGCAGGTACAGCAGGACAGTGTCTTTATATAGCACTTATGTTGAAATCTTCAAAACATTCTAGAAAAAATCTGGAACATTGCGAAGTTTTCTGCAGATGCTTTCTGGACACCCTATTGGAAATTGAAAATTTTACACAGCACTGGTATGTTCTACCCCAGTGATGAACTGAGCTAGGCCACTTCTGATGTAATTTGGTATTCATGGGGTTTCCTGCCAAAGCGAATAACCACCTATTGCAAGGTGACCCCTCCTGAGCTGCTTTGCGCCGTCATTATTTATTTATTTTTACGCTCTCACACATGTGGAGCCTTTGATAGAGGGAAGTTTCCTATCTTCCATGTTTTGCAGAAAGATACGTTTAAACAGCTGTCTTCTCCTCGCAAAGGATAAAGGACAAAGGTTGGCGCTAGTCGATCACTTTCCAGGATGCGCCACGCATTCCGCTCCCAACAGTTATCGCTGAGGCAATGCCCATTCAGCTTATAGACTATACTTATAGACTTGCGATGGCCATCTCATGGACAACACTACGGTACGAACTCAGCGACAACGTAGGCATGCAAGTCTTGGTTGTGCTGGACGGGAAATCCGAACCAAGAACTCTGACTCGAGGTTGGTGGAGGCAAGAGCCGGCGCCTTCTACGGCTGCGCTACCACGCTCCTCATCATATATCAGGTAGTTTTCGATTGATTGCATTAACCGTTTCAAAATGAGCTTCAGTCACTGGCGTGTGTTTTCGCGAGGTGTGCTCTTGGCCAATGAACTTTTGTGAGAAAAAAAAGAAAAAAAGTCAGTTTAAAAGACACGTCAAAATACCGCCGACTTTATGAGTTATTTTGCTCAAATGGAAAATCACAACCACCAAATTAATTGCGGGAGCTCAGCTTGCTGCTTGCGACAACGAAAATCTCCTGCCTTTACCCATGCATAAATTCAAGAAATTTTTGTCAAATAAAAATCGTAGGTTAGACCTTCTCCTGAAATAAATAAAAATATAACAAATACATAAAAATGTAATAACACAAAAGAACAGTATATAAATAAATGAGTAGAACAAACATAATAAATAGATAATCAATTTATTGATTAAAAAATCCTCTAAATGTAGTAAATGGTGCATTTGGAGCGTGGTTATGTGTCATATATTAGGTTGTCCCATAAGTCTTCGCCGTTTTTTTTTTTCAACGATTCACTGCAGATTTCGCCGGCGGCCTCTTGCATAGCGCTGCACAGCTTTCGAAAGAGAATGATTTGCTCTATCAGAACATGTATTGCATTTCTTTCTTCATCATGAATTTTGTCAATTTTTAGGTCGTTGAAGTGAAAAGTGAAAAAGTGAAAAAGTAGCTATTTGCGCAGTTGTTCTCTCCGCTTAGGTTTGTAATTTTTTGTGCGGTTTTTATAGCACTTGGAAGACAATGTTCTGTACTACAAGAATACGTGTTAGTGCTATTTGCTCATTTGTCCTTTATTGATTTTTAGGTAATCAATTTGGGACGTCCGAAGGAGGATGGTTATTTTTGCCGACAGCTCCTGCTCTGTGGTTGGACTTTTTGGGTTGGTGTTATATGTCATTCGAAAGGAAATGTCTTGTTCTATAAGAATATGTGTCGTGTTTATTGATTTTTATTGAATGTCAACAAAATGCCAAAAAGAGAAAAATCGTCTTCACCAACAACTCCTTCTCCTTCTTCAGTTGTTGATATTCGACAGAAATCCGCGTGAGCGAATAAACGCGACACAAACTCCTACTGAGCAAGACATCCTCTTCCAAACGACATATGACACCAAGCAAAAAAATCCAACCACAGAACCGGAGTTTTGGTAAAATTTCGGACGGAAAAGTCGGAATTCCCAATTTGATGGACTAAAAATCAATAAAGGGCAAGTGCAGAAATAGGACAAACACGCATTCTTGTAGTACAGAACATTGTCTTCCAAATGCTATAAAACCTGCGCAAAAAATTCCGAATCTAAGTGGAGAGAACAAGTGCGCAAATGGCTACTTTTTCACTTTTTCACTTTCCACTTCAACGACCTAAAAATTGACAAAATTCATGATGAAAAAAGAAATGCTCTGATAGAGCAAATCATTCTCTTTCGAAAGCTTTGCAGCGCTATGCAAGAGACCGCCGCGAAATCTGCAGTGAATCGTTGAAAAAAGAACGGCGGGGACTTATGGGACAACCTAATACGTAATATCCAAAACGGACGGTATTTTGAGATTATTTTTTATCGCTACATTTTTTGTGAGAAAAAAATCTACCGATAAGAAATAAACGAGATTTTTCTTCCACTCTTTGGTATTGAAAATAATAAAACATGTTTTTACAGACTTACTTGAATTCCGGCAAATCCTTGGAGAAATTGACGGCATGCCGAAGAACAACATCGTTCTTTCCATTCAGAACTATGCCTTTCAGCTGAAATTCTACACTGGTACTATAAAAAAAGTCAACATAATAGGTAAATACAGAGGCACGTGTAACACAATCGGAGGAGGTGTTGGCTGTCGCGCGTACCCGATAGCAGGTTCTTGGTCCGGATTTCCCGCCCAGGCCAATGAAGCCTTCCATTGCTCCGTAGTTGGTGAATTGGTACCAGACTTGTGTGGGAACGTTAAAGCGCTGACTTGTTCATCGGCTGCCCACCGCAAGCCGCTGTATGGCCAAATACGCATCCCACGGCATCCGTAGAAGTAAAATGCGTGGCGCACCCCAAAAGAGATTGACTAACATCATTCTTTATTCTTACCTCCTTTATATCGGAAGCGGCACGCATTCTAGTTCTGCAAGGCGTTGTAGAGGCAATTTGAACGTAAATTTTGCCCGTGCAGTAAGTTACGGGTTACTAACCAACACATCTCGAAAAAATAAAATCAGAATAAAAATTTTAAAAAAGGTTAAAAATACCGTGGATAAAAATCCTTGTTTGTGCCTCGCAGAAATCGGCTCTACTTTCTTGGTAGGATGCTAGCCCAGCACACTGCCAGCGCTGTTCGATCCAGCAGAACATCCGCGATATCCTCGAGAGCCAATTGGCTTTTCCCTGATATCAGGATGGCCGCTGACATCACGACCGTTGTTGGGTAGTGGGACAGCATCCTGCGTATCCGGAATACAAAGGATGTGGGTTCGAGTCCCGCCTTACGTAAGAGTTTTGAGCGCAACTAATCATCCTTGTAACAATATGTAACCTCTACAACAGCCGAAGCAAACGTGAAGAACGTTTCCTAATGCTTCCCAAAAAGTACGTGCTCGTATGGTACCTATTTGGAACGCTCTACTTCTATAGGAGATCGTGCAGTTGAATGCGTATTTGGCCATGCGATGACTTTCGGCGGCTAACCGATGGACAATTCAGTGATTTATCCCTCCCAGGTAGGTCTGTCTGGTGCAAATTCACAGACTTCGGAGGGGTGGAAGGCTTCGTTCTGCCTAATCTGGAGCGGAGCTGTCGACCCATTCAGGCGCAGCCGGCTCCTTCTTCATGCCTTTCGATAGAGTTACTTTGCTCGAGTTTTGGAAACCAACTTAGGACATTGTTTAGGACACAATTCGTCTCAAGAATGTATATACTCTTATCACAAATTTTCTTACCACGTTTTTTATCGCTCGCGTTACGATTTTTTACCATTTTTCATATCGTTTCGTTCTTCACTCCTCAATATAGGTGTCTCAAAAAATGTGAGCACTGTTTGAAAGGTCATAACCGTTACGACCGTAGAGCTTTCAAAGGATTTTATGGTGGAGGTGAAAGGTTGGAATCTCGCCACATGTAAATAGTAGTGAATGCGTCATGCACTTATCTGAAGCTTCAAATGTTAAACTCGATTGGTTATGTACGGGGTAAATGCATCACAATTCTGACGTAAACACCCATATCGCTATTCTTCGCTGCTTCTGAAGTGTAGCACTAGATACGGCCCATGGACCTAAAAAACCAGCGTTTTAATGAGAGCCGGTTGGATCTATCCTATTTAGAGGAGCGTGTACCCTATTCTGACTCTGACAACGGCGGGAGAATTCCGATAGCAAACTAGTCTTCAAAGACGACACCGTGAACTGACGAATGGACAATTCTTTACAATTTCCAGTTCGGAAGAGGCCACACTGATTACAAATATTTCTTGCGTTTTTCTAGTGATGCCGCCCCCTACGTGTAGAACAGATCCGCCGCGTCCACATTGCTGCTTCTTTGTTGTGACCTATGGCTAGCATTACTACTTCTGAGCAGTATTTGCCTTACCATCAGGTGCATTAGCATGAACCTAAATCAAGTCAACTCATTTCATCCTTTTTACAACATATTTCACTACCACTGTAGTCCACAGCTTCTGATTATGGACAACAGGAAGGATAAAAAAGGATGGAGGGGCGTCAATCAATTTTTTCCAAGATGCTCTACGCATTCCACTTCTACAGGATATCGTGGAGGCAATTTGCAACAAATGCGTATTTGGCCGATATTATGTCTTGTGGCCTCCAGCCAATGAGCAAGTCAACGTCTCATCCTTCCCAGAGACCAGTATTCTGCCAAATACCGACTCTGGAGGGATGGGGGGGGGGGGGGCTTGGTTGATCGCGAGGGTAATCCAAACCAAGAACCTGATACGGTGCATGCGACAGCCGGCGCCTCCTCCGACTACGCTACTTCGCGCCCACCTTTGTATGAGCATCAACAAGAAACGAAGAACGAATGGGTTAAAGAAAAGATCGAACGAAAACCCTCATTGGTATGGCTAAGCTCTCTAGAATTTAAACGCAATCACTAATCATCATGCAACTGAAAGAAATTCGCGTAAACCGACAACTTTTGAAACATCACTGCACCTTTTCAAGGAAAGTTCCCTGATACCGGGTCCGGAATCATCTACGATTAAACCCGGGGTATGCAGGGTAGAATGAAAAAAGCATACCGACGGTGTGTCATTCGTCACATACATAGCTCACCAATCCATTCGCGGATACACTGTTAGGTAGGAGATGCTCGACAATGCTCCTGAATGTCTCCATACCCAAGGGCATTTCTCGGATCTATCCTAGTCGGGGGGGGGGGGGGGAGGGGAGGGTACATAACTAGAGATTATGCAACAAATTGAATTGGGATTCACGGAGCCGCTTCACGAGGACAAAATGGGACCCAACAAACAAACAAACGAAAAAGCAGACAAAAATCATCGCAGTTGTAAAGACATCTCGGCGGGCAAGGCGTATTCAAGCACAGCTGACCGCCGTCTGACATTTTATAACCCCAATCCATCATAGTGAGGGGGGGGGGGCACATGGTTTTGTTTGTTTACAACCGTAGCTCTACCTAACGTATGTAATTTTTGTGGAATTGGTCAGCTTATTCCCTATGTCCTCTAGAACCGGCTCCGTGAATCCCAAGTCAATTTGTTGCATAATTTTTAGTTATGTGCTCCCCCCCCCCCCGACTAGGATAGATCTAGGAAAGATTTTTCTACCTTTACCTGGAGACTGATGATTCCGGCCCCCGGAGTTCTTGGAGTTTAGAGGTACGCGTATATCACAATAGTTTAAGATATGATCTACACGTCGACGCGGATATTTTTAGTATCCTTTTAAAGACAGTGGCAAGCAAAATGCTAAGTTTCTTGTGTTTCTTCACCTTATTTTATTTTTTAGAACTACCGACTTCTTTGCCCGAGAAATTTCTGAAAAATTCCGTACCTGTTGTGTGCTGAGATCAACGCCGAGGAAGAGATCGTCGGTGGCGACGGTCATCTCTGCAATAGCTGGAAATTAAATCAGTTCTCGAACTCTGATCGTAAACAAAAACATGTTATTTGACGACGGCTCATAATACATAGTTACGGCGAAGCAGCACGAGGAAGTCACACTCGCTCGACTGCAGAACTCAGCCAGTCTGCGATCCTTCTTATCCGCATATGGATTGGCTCTGAGTTTTCCGCAGATAGCTCTTGCTTTTCGAACCACAATTTCTTTATCCACCTTTCTTATCTCAGTGGTACGCCGGAGCGGCAAGAACGAGCATCATAAGGAGAATCTCCATTCTCCAATTATTGTTTTTGCCGAATCATTGAGGCAGAGGCACCAAAGTTTGTAAGGGTCCGCAGGGTCGAGCTTACCACGAAGACGCTAGGGGTTGGCGGTGTGACTTCGGTGACGCAGGGGTAGAGGTGCTTCTTCATGGCATGGCGTCGAGGACTCGACTCCCGAGCTACGCCTTGCCTCGCTTTTGCACATTCACCCAGTATCGAATATCGGGGGAACGATTGGGGAGTGGCAAAAGGAGACATAACACAGGAAGCGAACTCTCAACCTCGTAATGTGAAGCAGCACCTCTACCTCTGCGTCACGGGGCTACGCCGCTTGTGCCCACTTTTCCATCCATATATGGAGCACCCGAGTATTACGTTGATTCGTAATGTAAAAACGACTTTAAGGCTCAGCGGGATGCGATTTTACCAGAAAGGCTATAAATGTTCTTACCATTTATAGCCTTTCTGAGGTAACCGCCTTCAGAAGCAGTTTATATATAGTGCCTGAAACGGGAACATTCGTAATCACGAAAAATCAACCAGAAATTGAGGTGCCAAAATCGGGCATTTCATATGCGACAACCTAATATGTTTCTAATTTTTTAGTTTTTAAATTTTGCTTTTTAGATAGCTAAATTTTCACATTCAGTTTATTTAGCAAGTTTTTATTTATGTATTAGTTAAACTAAGTTTAATTTACCCAAAATTAAATTACGTTCATCCTTCAATATGCTTGTTTTTGTATAGCGCACAAGCAAATTTGATAAATAAATAAATAAATATATCCAGCGTTTGAAGATATTTGCTTAGTGGCTGTTTTATTTTTATTTTCTCATCACATTATTACGTTCAGAGTCTGAATATAATGGTAGGTTGAACCCGAAAAATGTTGGATACTGCTACTTCACTCTCATCTATCTGTCTACTATAGCACAGTAATTCGTAAGCTCTTAGAAATGAATGAATGAAAAAAATGAAATGCTCTTAAAAAATGCTATACTTTTAAAGAGTTGGATCGGCAGGATCACATATACACTTTCTGAGCGGAAATAGACACGCCTAACGTCTAAATGTGCACTTTATAACAAAAGTCAAATAAACTTTTGTGTTAAGAAGAATTATATGAAAAGTCCTTTTGCAGTGTGTCTTAAGAAGGAAGTGTCCACTTTTTGAATGAGCACAGAATTCCTGTTCAAACACAGTGCCTTGGCTGCTTTCTAAAGTGCTCCGACACCATGAATTGCTCGTGTGATGGGATTGTGCCGTGCACTCGTCCAGAACATTGCGTTGTTTTTGTGACTGATTGTGAAGCACTGTTCACCGGAAGCGGTGCAGTGGAGAATGATGGTATATTTCTTGTATTGTTTTTGTTGAATTCTAGACCTATACGCATGTAAACGGCAACTGCGCGTACAAGGAAAATGGAACGAGTACGCGGCGCGGTCTCTCTTTATAATAAACCAGCGAGTTCGTTGATCTTTAATACGTCAATACGTAAACATAAAAATTTTGCTTGTGGTAAAGTGATAAGAATTTGATGTTTATTCAAGGAGTGTAGTTATTTTCTCTTCAGACACTCTGCAAAGACGAATTTTTAATAAAACTTTCTTGAGAAAATTTCAAACTTGTCGACATTGACTAGTCAGACAAAATCGGAGGTGTCTAGATGTTCCTTCTACATAATTCCAGAGGTATCCGATTTCGAATTGAAAACTGTCCAATCCAAAACGAAAAGAGTCCAGTTTAAAGTGAAAATGGCATATCATCGAGCTACTCCGTCTGTGTTTGTGTCAGCGTGTCACAGTTTTACGCGTAAAAACCTGTCGGATCTGTCAAACATGGGAAAATGACCCAATGCATGTCAGTCCTGTCAGAGTGAATCAGCACGTGCAAACTTCTGCGCGCGCGACGAGAGTCACCGCACTGCGGCATTCACCTGACCACTATTGATCGATTCTATCGATTTATGCGCGGAATCGACTGAGAACTTGTAGGATTCGCGTGAGCATTGGCTGGTGGATAGACTTCACAACAAATATATTAGGCTGTCACAGAATTAGTCGCCGAAACGGACCGATTTCTTCGAACTGCCATAACTCAGCACAAACACAACTTTATTAATCGAAGTAAAAACCAGCAGAATCTATGCATCTTGCCAACGATCAAGTATTAGATCTAATCCTTTGCAATAAAACCAGAGATCACAGGAATTACTGAAATCAGGGAGGGCACATTCAACATCGTCCAAATTGATGAATTGTTTCCGACGCAAATGAAAATGAAGAGCTTAGAAAAAGTAACAGTGGGGAAAGGTCGGGAGAATGTGGTGGGTGAGGGAAAACTTCGATACATAAATGGGTCTATTTTCGCCGAGTGATTGGTGGTGCCTTGCGTTGTCCCGCAACAGGAGCGGCCCTTCTCTATTCACCACTGCCGGTCACAATTTTTGCAATTTTTCATGCATTTGGTTTAAATCACAGCAGTAAGACTCTGCTGTGACTGCCTTACCATGTTGCAAAGAGCTGTAGTGGATCACACCTTTACAACACCATCACAAAGTAAGCATACTTTTTCTAGGGTGAAGGTCTGGTTTAAGAAAGGATGATGGAGTAGCACTTTATCTACCCAGACAAATGCCCTCTTCCTGTTATCGTAAAGGACCCATTTTTTCATCTACACTCATAATACGGCTTACAAAAGGGTCATTTTTAAAGCGAACTGGCACGTTGGAGCAAGTGTCGAAACGTGCCAGACGCTGCTCATCCGTCAGCTGGGGCACCCACTTCGACATCTTCTTCACCCTGCCGGTTCTCGTCAAATGTCTTCCTACCGCACTGTGACATACGTCAAGGTCCTCTGCTAACGGACGTGTATTCGTCTCCGGATTTCCTTCGACTCTCCTCAAAACCTCATCGTCAAGCGACGCACTCCCCCGCAACCCGCTTTTTCTTCGAGATCAAAATCGCCAGCAGCGAATTTTTCGAAGCAGAGCCTCACCGTTCGTTCGCAAGGGCAGTATGTCTCAAAAACGCAGCTAAGGTTACGGGATGCCTCTGCCGCAGAATGTCCCAAATTATATCCGTAAAGCATGATGACTCGACAGCCGCGTCGGTTCATTATTTTACGGAGCCCTGGAAAAGGTTGGCTAGAAAAATTAGAGCGGGTTTTTTGAAAGCGCAGAAAGAAACCTACCAAACGGTATGTGTGGCTTTCTCTCAGACGGAACGGTTGAGGGTAAAAACTTATTTATTTTTGCATACGTCGAAACGGAGATTAATTTTGCGATAGCCTAATATTGGGTTGAGTCATAAATTTTGCAAAAAAAATGTCTTCCAGCAAAAATGAGATTATACCATAAAGGATAAATGATAGAATTAAACAAAGTAATTGCCGCTTTTCTCAATGAGCTTCTTCCGCTTTTCATGCACTGAGTGAAATACATCTCCGTAGAATTTGGTCGGTTTCGACCTGAAGAAGTCGTGCACCACCGCCGTGACGTCATCGATTTTGGCGAAGCCCCTACCATGGAGGAAGTGATCCATCGACCGAAGCAGATGGCAGTTAGATGGCCCAACGTCCGGGGTGTATGGCGTTTGCTTGATTTTGATCCAGCCCAATTCCTAAATTTTTTCCAGCGTCTGAAGTGCCGTAAGCGGTCAGCTGTTGTTCTGGTGGATGAAACATTGCCTTGTATCGACTTTTTTCTCAGCTAATTTTTGCTGGAACTAGTGGAGTTGTTGCCCCAAAGGGAGCGTCGAGGATGGTTTGACTACGTGGAACAGCTCCCGGTGCCCTGGACCACTACGCATCCACCAAACGTACAGCAGGATCTTCTTTCGGTGGAGCTTCGGTCTTGACGTCAGAACCCTCAGCTCTTTGCGTTTCAGCAATTGCTTTCCGGCCTCACAGTTGTAGTGAAGCGTCCGCCTTCCATCGCTGGTAAACTGGTAATCGCTGGTAATCTTCTGCAGCCGACGAGCGGTGCTTCACTGCGAGGTGTGGAGATCAGCGGTCAGTCCTAGGGTTGTTTAAGAAGAGTTCAGATTGATGGTTTGGCGCAGGCGCTTTTTGTTTACAGCAGTTGACCTTACAGGAAGTGGTTTGTCTTTGTTGTCCTTCTGGGTGGAAAGGAACTGCTGTTACCATCTCCAATAATTTATTCGGTTGAGAGTGAACTTGCCGGTGACTTCCTGGATGTGCTTGACCCCGTCACTAGGTTGCTGCCGAGCTCGAACTAATTGAACATGAAATCACACACTTTCTCACTTTGAGTGGTCATCGTTCTAGCGAATAAAAATTTTCGACAACGCAAGGAAACTTAACTGCTTGAAACTCAAACTGATCGATAGGAAACAGGCTTTCAAACAAAGTATTATGCTTCAGTGGGTTTACTTTGAATTCCAGAAAAAAAAACAGAAATGTTGCAAAATTTATGACTCAACCTAATAGTTTCAATAACGAAGGTTCTTTCGAGTGTTGGAGGGATGGATAGCAGCGATAAACGTTGAGGATGTTCTTGCTGCTGAATTTCCATTACCGCTTGACCTTCTTTTTCCCAGGAGCACTAATGTTGTTGAGTTTGGAAAAGTGGTAGAGCTTATATGGAGTTATGAATGGTTGAACTATTCCAAAAAGGCAACACTAGCGGCGCGACGAAAGTAATTCCAGCTGCGACATAATGAGCAGCTCCACCGTTAAGATCCGGGGTGATAGTCTCATGAATGTTTTCGAGGAAGTAGCTGGAGGAGATTATGACTCTCTTCCAGAGTTTTCGTCACCACTACCGACTTAGCAACGTATATAATAGGTAGGATAAGTCCTTTTAGAGGCTTATGCAATTGCTGGTTCTTAGTACCACTCAGTTGTTGTTTGGTGAAGATTAATAGCAGACAAGGAACATCCTGGTACGACTTCTGTGCACGTTCCTTGTAAGATGACTAGTCACAGAACATCATCGTCAACGACGAATGTCAAATAACGGGGAATGGCCTTGTCTTCAAATACATTTTCATGTTGAATTGGGCACTTTTTAAATCAAATTGGACACTCTTCTAAGCTTAAGCCTAAGACTTTTGAAATCAAAGCGAACTCTTCCCAATTGAAATGACCTTTGGGCAGGTTAAACTACAGACTCACTAAGATGCTTAGAACAACTTTCTTTGAAAAGTTCCAGTTCACTTGCTCCAAGATCTGTAATGGTTTTGTAAAAAAATTATTTTCTTAGAACAAATAATAAATTAAATTCTGTTTTGAAGCGCAACAAGTCAGCAACTATGTAGTGCATTAAAAGACTGAATCGCGCCATGCATTCGAAGTACTCGCCAAGATTTTTGATTGAAGGATAGTGTAAATGCACTCACGAAGCTCTTTGCGATTTTTATTTGACTGATAGTGTAAATACTGCTTACATGCAGCATCAAGGTAAGGATATTTATTTATTTATTTACACGTGGATATCCACGCAAAAAATAGAACAAACAGAACATGCACATTAAGAACCAGAACAGAGCGAGTAAAAATATACTGCTAGGTACAAGCGACAGACAGCGGCAACAGTTGGAAGCAAACTATTAAGGAACATCCTGGAGATACCTGTCAATAAGTCTTTTGCATTGCCTGTATAGCGATTTTAGTAAAATGTTTTTCTTCGAAAACTTTTGAAATTCGGCTCCAGCTCGGTCTGTGAAAAACGTAGACCTTATATTATTTCTAGCTTTTGGAATCTGGATCTTCATCTGACCACCTCTAGCATTAGAGCAAGATATTGAATAAAATTCCTGAAGAGGAAGATCCAACATGCCATTGATCAGCTTATATATGGTGATTAGATCATATCGTTTCCTTCGAAAAGCAAGGGTGCGTAAATTGAAGAGTTTGTTTCTCTTAAGAGCCGATGAAATGTTAGCATAATTACACCCATGTACTCTTATCCAGAGCTTTCTTGTAAAGCTATTTTGTACAGATTCCAATCTAGAGATTTCACGTTTGCCTTTAGGACTAAATACTGTGGTACCATATTCAAGTACAGGCCTGACATATGTTTTGTATGCGAGCACCATGTGAACGACCGAATTTGTTTTCAATGATTTAAAGATATTATGCACGGTTCTGTCAGCTTCCTTAGCCGCATATTCGCAATGTTGCCTGAAGGAAAGCTTTGTGTCTAGAATGAAACCTAGGTCCCGCACAGTAGGTGTACTACTGAGTGGCTGATGATCAAGATGATAGACCTTTCTATGGATGTGCTCTCCAATGTGAAATACTTTCGACTTTTGACCGGATAATGGAAGATTCCACTTAGCTGACCAATCAGCAATTGAATTTATTGCAGATTGAAGGGCATTGTGATCTTCCTCATTCACAATGTTTTTGTATATTTTGGTGTCATCAGCAAACATTTTGCAGGTGACACCGTGTTGATCAGTTAAGGAGGGAATCCCAGAAGTACAGGGTGCGCCATAAATATGGTCACTCAATAAAAAGCGAATTACTCACGGGGAATTTGTCAGGGAATAGCGAAACTTCCTCAACAATTTATTAACAATCTACTTAACACGCAAAATGGATTCCATCCAATATGATCTTCCTTGGCACGAATGACAACCTTCAGACGCTTAGGGTAGGACTCAATGGCGGCACGCAAGGTTGCTTGCGGAATTTCCTTCCATGCTTTTTCCCGTGAAGATTTCAATCCTCGAGTCGTAGTGCGCCTTTTAGCGCAGGCTTCACCCTCTAGAATGAACCAACGCAGTAATCCATAACACTCAAATCTTACGAGTTTTTCGGCCATCCAGAAACAGGGATGAAGTTGGGAAGATTCCTTGCGCACCACTCCTGAGTCTTCTTGGACTTATGAGCGGGTGCGCCGTTCTGGTGAAAGGTCCATGTTGTATTTACAGAGTGTTCTTGAGCCTAGGGAAGCAACTCCTTCATCACAATGTCGTTCACGTAGACATTGGTGTTGACCTTCGCTCCTTTTTCAACGAAAACCAATCGTGTCCATCTTGTGGCGCAAACTCCGGCCCAAACCATAAGGGAAGCTGCATGACAGTTTCTGTTAACGGTGTCTGCATCCTCACCACTTTCAGCCAATAACCGCGAGTTTCGGCGGTCAAAATGCTGCTCAATTGAGAAAAGTTTCTTATCAGTGAAGAGCGTCGTGCAGTGGTCGTGCCCCTCGAGGAGTCTTGGACATTTTTTCTTCTTCCTTCCATCTGTGCAGGCGTTTGTCCGTGCAGTTGACGGAACTTGTAGGGGTATAGTCCAAGTTCATTCTTAGCAACTCGCTTCATCGTCGTAGCCGATACGTTGAGCTCGGATGCCATCTTTCTCATGCCGCGGCCTGGATTCCACTTGAATTGTTCTTTCACGATTTTCCAAAGACTGCTCGTAGCTACGGATACCGGGCAGCCAGGTCGGGAACGATCATCGAGAGAGTTACGTTCCACACAGCGATAGACTGTCATCTTGTGCAGCTTCAGCAGACGAGCGATGTTGGGAACAGAAAGTCCTGCCCTTCTCGGATCCAAGACTGCGCCTCTTTGACAACAAGGCTTTACCATTTCTGATAGAAGCAGTGTGGAGATGCAAAAAACACTATATACGGTTAAGATGACACGTAGAATCCGAAGAAACAATGGAAACGTAAAAACGTTTGCAAACAAATACAAAAAATGACGCGCGAAAAAGTGACCATATTTTGGCGCACCCTGTATATATAAGAAAAAGAATTGGAGAAAGGACGCCACCCTGTGGGACACCACTAGTAACCGGGTATGATTCAGAAAGCGATTCGTTAACTCTAACTTGGAAGGTCCTGTTTGTTAAAAAGGTTTTAACCCAGTTAATTATTTTAGTATGGACACCTATTCTTACAAGGCTAAAGATCAATTTGCTGAATGGGACTTTGTCGAAAGCTTTCATAAAATCAAAATAGATGACGTCTACATTAATCTTTTGATCAAGAGCCTGTGTCCAGTCATTCAGTGCCGACAGCATTAATGTCTCGGTAGACCTACCAGTTCGGAAGCCGTGCTGATTTTTGGGAATAAGCGAATTCGATTCAAGGTAAGCAACAAGAGCTGTTTTGAGCTTTCTTTCAAATACCCTTGCGAAAACCGAGGTGATGCTTATAGGACGGTAGTTTGCGGCCAGATTGTAGGATGCTTTCTTTGGGATCTGAGTAACGAACGAGTGTTTCCAACGAGCAGGTACTTCACCTAACATGTAGCTGGCGTTAAATATATGCTCAAGCGGGTAAGATATGGCAATGGCAACTCTCCGAATAAAATATGATGGTACATCATCTGGAGTAATGGTGTAGTTCGCGGGCAAAATAGATAGGTCCTTGAAGATCTCCTCCTTGTAAAACCAGATTGAATTTTCCATAAGGTATGGCGGGTCCTCTCTCTCCAAGTGATCATCACTGACTGTGCAATCAGAAAATGATTTTTGGAAATGCTTAGCTAGCATCGATGCCTTTGATAACTCCGTTATTGCAGAAAGACCCGCTTCATCCTTTAAAGTAGGATCCTTTAAGGTCGCTTCAGTACGGAATTTAGTAATGTGTAAAACTTTGATTTGCTTGGACTTTCAAGAATTTTCCTCTCTACGTATTTTTGGTATCTGCTTAAAAGACGTTCAAATCTATCGCTTAAATTTTTAAAATGATCGAAATTATTAGAGATAGGACAGTAGTAATAATTGAACCACATTTTTTCTCTCTGCTCAAAAAGCCTTGCAAGATTTGGTGGAAGTTTCCCATAACTCAATGGAATTCTTTCAATGGGAACAAATCTCTCAATACATTCGTGCAGAGTAGATAAGAAATACTCATACTTGTCGTTAACGTTAGAGTATCTTTCAAGGAGTGCTCTCCAATCCAGGGACAGTAAGAATTGGCATATTCGATCATAGTCGGCCTTGTAAAAGGATTTGTAAAAGGATTGATTGTAAAAGGATAAAAGGATATGTGTTTTTTTTCACAATTGTTCATGTTGGACCGTTTGCAGGTGTGAAACTCCATGGCAAACAGAAATTTTGCTACCAATCGAATAGAAATCACGATGTCTTGTAGTAGGGCATGGCGCAGTCTTTTTGGCATTAAAATGACCGCTTCTCTTTATTTAAAATAAGTTTTAAATTATTGTTTTTACAAAAAAAATTATAAAATTTCACAATGTGTGTTCTCTTATTGGGAAGTGAAGGTTATGCTAAAATTTTCCTTGAATAAAAAATCTACTCTTTTTGGAGAGCGTCAGGTTTAATGTAGAAGAAGCTCATTTCAATTTGAAAGAGTTTGCTTTATTTCAAAAGTCTACGGCTAGTTTAGAAGAGTGTCCAATTCGACGAAAAAATTGTATATATACACCATCTTCAACTCTAGTTGGGCACTCCTCTAAACAGTCTTTATACTTCTAAAACCTAAATAAACGTCTTCCACATCGAAAAATCCAAATTGCTTCTTACAGGTTAAACAACAGATTCTCTATGATGGTTAGAATTATTTCTTGTTGAAGGAAAATTTGGTATAACTTTTATTATTGGGAAGTGAAGTAAAACTTCAAATTATGCTAAAATTTTCCTTGCTTTAATTTTTAGTTCAGCTGCCTGAATGAGTCTCAGAAAAATAACAAATTGAAATTTCGTTTGTTTTAAAATTGTTTTTGTTTTAAAACGCTACAAGACAGCATCAAAACTAGTGCATTAAAAGACGAGATCACGTCATGCACTCGAAAAGCCTTCCGTGTTTTCTGATTGATTGATAATGTTAATGCTATTGCTTACAAATTGCATCAAAGTGAGGATATGTGTCTTTTTACAAATGTATTTGTTGCACCGTTTACAGATGTGAAACTTTATAAAATCGGAGATTTTGCTATCACTCGAATAGAAATCGCGACGTATTGAACGTTGGCTAGGCGCAATCTCGTTTTTTCGCACTAAATGCTTGCCACCTTTCTGCTCTTTAAAATAAACTTTACACCATTATTTTCCTTCAAAAATAAAACTGCAAAACATTGTGTAAGCCAAATTCGCTTGTAGATAATAAAATGTGTCAAGAAACAAATAAATAGATAAAAATTCATGATACCATGAATACGTGAATTTCGTGTCCAAGTCACCGATCCTAGAAGAATGAAGGGCTCCATTGACCTTAATAGGTCGGAACTATTGCGGATTAGGAGTGATTAGGAGCCAACCGGTGCCTGCTCAGAATAAGCTACACCCGCTCCAGGTTACGAGAGACATGCTTTGTAGTGGAACTGCAACAGTCATCTCTTGACATGGAACGAGCTTCCATTGATTTGGTTTCGCCATTCTTACCATAGACCCTGTACAAGCCATACCGGCATCGAATTGGCGACTCAAAACGAGTAGAAGACGTCTTTCTGCGAATCCAGCAGAAAATCAATGTAGGAGGTCGCCACGCGTAGACTCCACGTCCATTTCCCTGCGGCGAGACGGTGGTGCTCAGGCCTGCCACGGCGGCAACACCTCGTTCAGCCTCCGCTCCCTCCTGGATGCGCAATCGATGGCCAGGAGCGGACTGCGTTCTCCGCCCATGCACGTTCTCCCTCCTCGAACACCTCGCTCGTTTCTAGAAGGAACGTTTCCTCCTCGATTCGCTCGAGCAAACTCCGCGATTGTCTTCGCGCATTTTCGGCGGCATTAGCGCTCTCCTTGATGCCGCCGCCGTCATCCGTAGCGCGCCGAAGTAAACCGCTTCGAACGCTGCTGCTTCTGTGCCATCAGCTTTGTCGAGTAGTCGGCAAGTAGAGCCTTGTACCGTTCGGCTATGGGCGCGGTAGTACAGTCAGAAGAGGCGCCCGCGTCTGGTGCACCGGATCCTTTAGAATTTCTCGCTCGGGCCCACCAAGCCTTTCTTCCCCGGGGTCAGCGAATTGGTACCATTATTGTCTAAGAAGGACAAAACACTGACTTGTCCATCAGATGGCCACCGCAACTCATTGTATGCAGGCCAAATACGCATTAAAATTGCCTCCCCAACATTCCGAAGAAGTGGAATGCACCGCGCATCCCCGAAGTGATTGAGTGATGGCGTCCTTGGTACATAATCCTTGAGCTGCTCCAACATCCTATGAAAGCAGTGAGCGCAGTACATGACTTTGCTCATATTTTCAGATGACTAATCCGGGCTTGGAATCGAACTGCGTGTGTCCTCGAGATTGGATAGATGTTGCCACTACGCTTTGCTGATCAGCGGTGTAGTTCCTCAGCCGCACACGATGCGAATATCAGACAATATAAGAAGTGGGATAAAGGATAAAGGATAAAGGACGGCGTTACTCAATCCCTTCTGGGATGCTCCAGCGCATTCTACTTCTACGGGATATCGTGGAGGCGACATGAATGCGTATTTGGCCCTACAATGACTTGCGGTGGCCAGCCGATGAACAAGTCAGCGCTCTATCCTTCCCAGACAAGTCTGGTACCAATTCACCGACCCCGGAGGGATGGAAGGCTTGGTTGGCCTGGGCGGGAAATCCGAACCAGGAACCTGGTATCAGGTGCACGCGACAGTCGCGCCTCCTCCGACTGCGCTACACGCGCCCAAGAAGTGGGATATGAAGAGATAATAGGTAGAGGACGGCGTTAATCAATTCCGTTTGGGATACGCCACACATTCTACTTCTACTGAATGTAGTGGAGACAATTTGGATGCGTATTTAGCCAAAACAATGACTTGTGGTGGCCAGCTGGTGGACGACTCAGGGTCTTAAGCTTCCCCAACAAGTCTGGCACTTATTTCGCAACCCCTGAGAGATTGAAAGACAGACTGACCTAGGCGGAACCCGAACCAAGAACCTCGATTCGTCGTGCATGCGGCAGGAAACACGTCCTCCAACTACAACAATCTTCTCCTATTCCCACTATAAGGGTTTAAACTAATGTTTCTGTGAACCTTTTTTCCTGCAAATTAGAAAAATATTAGGTTGATCACAGGTCTTGAAAGGGTTTTCTTCAGAAAGTTCGAAACTTCCGACTTTCGCATTCTACTTCTACGGAATATAGTGGACCGATATTCGACTGATATCCGTGATCTACCATGTTGTATCCGTGGAACATTCTCGAAGCTTCTCTGCAGAAGGTTATAAGTGCGCATGCTCTTCTTTGAATTTTAGTGCAATGCCCATTTCTCAAGAGCATCTTTGAGCCATCCATGAGTGGAATGAGACACGGACCTCAAAGACAGACCTCGATCGGGGGACCCCCCCCCCCAACAGTGGAAGCTCCACCGTCCTCGACGCTGGCAAGGAGGATCCGCAAGCTATGTACCACCCGGAGTCTTGCGACGAGACTCGGATGTGCCCAACCGACTGTCGGCCGCCTTTAAGCCCTCGGCTATGGAAAAATGCTGACTCGATGGATCCCGCATGCCTCGACCGATAGCATGTGGTTCACCCGAATATCCACCTGCCAGTCTCTCCTTCTCCGCTCGCCTCCCAAGGAGTTCTGGGAGACCTGGCTGACGAGAGGTGGGTTCTCTGCGACCTCAACTCACACCGTGCCGTTTGGCCACCTTGAGAAGAAGAGTCCAAGCAAAGTCGAACAAAAAAGGTTCCTCTATGCTGCTTCTGGGACTCGAGAGAAATACTGTACTGTTAGCTGCTCCCACAAGAGCATAGGTTACCGGTGTTCTCCACGCCACTCAGCTCCGGAACTGTTCGTGAAAAGCGGCCGAGAGTAGCTTTAGTGCACCTTCTTCATGATAACGCCACACCCCACGTAGCCAGAATGACCAACCAAATGTTGAAGACTTAGGTCGGGCTGTCGCCGAATTCTTCTCGCCAGTTCTGGGAAAAGAGGATCGCTGACCTGTCTAATAGGTATAGTGGCTAACGATGGTGATTATATTGTTGATTCACTTTACGATGAATAAAGAAATGGAAAAAAAAACGAAAACCCTAAACCCTCACGACTTTACGATCAGCCTATTATTAAATTTGAGATACAATCAAGGTATACTTTATTTATTTATTTATTTATTCAAACACATGGTAGTGTACCCAATACCAAGCATCAAAACAGTCATTGGAACAGAAAGGCAGTAATAATGGCAAACTATCAACCAAGCTGAAAGCTCAGGAACAATCTCATGAAATAAAAGCTCAAAGAGAAAAAGGGAAGCATGGATTGCAACTTGAATTTTTTTAGAATAGGAATAACCACTGTAAGAACACGTATACACATTCACACTTTAATGCTTTGTAAGCAGCATTTACACTACCAATCAAATAAAAATCGCAGATAGCTTCTCCACTGCATGGCACAATCTTTTTCTTTTCAATGCACTTATTGATTTTCGCCTTGTTGCGCTTTGAAACAAAGTTTAACTCATTGTTTTTCTCAAAAAAATGTTTTTTTTTAATTATTGCACTCATTCGGGCATCTGCACTAAAAAATTTTCAAAAAAAGTTACGCCAAATTTTCTTTGAACAAAAAAATTATTCTAACCATCTTGGAGAGCCTAGTTTAACCTGCAAGAAGCTGTTTTGATTCGGAAGACGTTCAATTTGGTTTCGGAACTCTTAAGCCAGCTTGGATGGTTGTCTAACTTGATATGAAAAGTGTCCAATTTGATTTGAAAAATGTTTAATTTATTTATTTATTTATCCAAAGACGTGTCATACAATGCACGTGGATTAACATAAGGGAAAGGAAATCAAACGAAACCAGGTCATATCAAATCAAGACTCAGGAAATTATCATCAGATAAAATACAACGCCAAATTAGCTTAAAAGGAGAAATCTACGAGCAATAAATGACTTGAGAGCCGGGAGTGACATCTGTGTGACATTTTCGGATTCACCAAGCAAGCAGTTGAGCTCCCTGAGATTCCTATAGGTGAGGAAGCTTGACCTAGCCTGCATCCTTGCAACAGAGACATAAATTCTAAGTTTCCCTCTTCTATTTCTAGATAGCGGAGACTTGAAGAATGGCAGTGGGTCAACTGCAACGGTTTTAGTCAGAATTTTTAACAACATGAGCAAATCGGCCTTTTTTCTTCTGGAACACAGACTAGGAAGACCAAGCAACTTTGCTCTAGTGGATCCATTCGGCAAATCACAATAATGAAGTCCATAACATCTCATAAACAGCTTACGCGTATAATTATTCTGAACGCTTTCCAACAAACTGATATCCTTCTTTTTGGTGGGGTTGAACACGGTTGTGCCACATTCTACAATGGGCCGCACGTAAATTTTGTAAGCTCGCAAGAGCGTCTGCATGTCGTTCGTTTTTAATATCTTAAATAAGTTATAAGTTCGGAAATTTGCTTTCTTAACCAACGCTCTATAGTGCTCATTAAACCTGAGATCTGCTGATATTGAGAAACCTAGATCCCGAACGGCAGAGACCGACTTCAGTAGCACTCCTCTTAGACTGTACGCTGATTGGGAAACTTGACTTCTTGTTCCGACTGCAAAACTACAAGATTTTTCTGGAGCAAGGGGTAGCTCCCATATTTTTGCCCACTCATCCACGCATTCGACCGCTGACTGTATCACACGACAGTCTTGAACATTTTCGATCTCTTTGTAAATTGATTTGATTTCAAAAGTGTGCAGTTCGACGTGAAAATGGTTTATAATAAAAGAATAAGAGCGTGAAAGTTGTCACGATCATCATCATCATCACTCTGTTATTTCTATCACCATAAAACGGTACTCTGATTCGTTACGAAATTAAAATCGTTCGAAACAAAGCAGAGAATGATGAGCTGAAGTCGATGGTTATAACGGAGAAAAAATGAGAGAAGAACACAGGGAAGCAGAGCGCTCCCGGCAGACTTCACAGTGGACACAGAGGCGCAGCCTGGCGCGGCGATGTGGGTCGGAGACGCAGAGCGAGCAGATAGGTACATGATAACGTTGGAGCGACTCGTCGTCATACACTGACGTACGGCTGGACATGATCATCAGCGCCGTCGTCGTACAGTGCGGTCCTCGATTCCTCTTCAGCCTACTTCTGCTCGTCCTACACCTTCCTCTTCGTAGCCCATTATTACCGGCACGTGAGAGCGCAGCTGGACGAGGCGCCGGCTGTCGCGTGCACCCCATTCCAGATTCCTGCTTCCTGCGAATTTCACGCCCCGACTAACTATAGCATCCCTCCGCAATCGGTGAATGGGTAGCAGATTTGTTGTCTGGTAAATATGCCATCACATTATCGGCCACAGCGAATAAGCAGCGGTTTCCACTCTCGTCGATAGAAGGTAAGAATTCGCTGTCAGTACCCTGCAGGCTTGGAAATTTTCAATATGTAGCTGCGGTAGGATAGAATGCTTCGCTTTCTTAGCGGAGGCCGACCTCCACACCAGGAATGTGCTAGTATGGTGAGCCCTGGTGTGAAAAAAGCGGGAAAAATTTATCGTCATAGGAGTGCACCCCTCATACCCGTATTGCGCCACGAATTTATTCGCTCGTCAGTTTTTTGGAATGATCTAAAATCGAGTAAGCCCTATTTCTCGTCTATTAGAATATTCGAATAGTTGAACATTTTGTTCGAATAAGGTCCTGTGCCTGAAGATTTGAAGTTTACTCGATATTCGAGTAAAATTATTCGATTTTCGAAAAAATTAAAATGTTTTATTGTCTTTCGATGTTCGAACTCAAACGATTATTCGAAAATCTAGAAATATCGAATATACGACTACTCGAATAATAAACAAAAATAAATAAACAATAATAAAATGAATAAATAAGACGAATAAAGGAATGAGTGAATGAATTATTCGAATATATTCGTTTGAGCACAACTATACTCTGAAGGTCCTCGTTCGCGATAGGTGCGCCCTCTACTGATTCAATTTTTACGATGACATAAGCCTTGCTGAAAACGTCACGCACATGTTGAAGTGCGTGGCGCATTCCAGAGCCGTAGTGGAACTCTCAGTGTGGATTTTGCTGACTTCGTCTTTTGTCCGATCGTCTACTTCACTGTTGTTCTCGTTCATTTAGTGCTACTTACCAGGTTAGCATAACTGCTCTTTGATAGCGCAGTCGTAGAGAGTGCCGTCTGTGTACACCCTAACCCGTTTTTTTGGCTTAGGACCCGCCCAGACAGTTATGCCATTCGGGTTCATGTCTTGCCCCAGAATTATCGTGAAGGGCCAAATATTTACTTGTTCACCTAGTGACCTACGCCAGTCACTGCAGAGATCCAATGCGCGGTCATGCCCTCCCGACAACATCCAGTAAACGTATGATGTGTGGCCCATCTCAGACAGATGCTGATTAATCACTGATCCATTCTATAGGCAAAACACGCATTCAAATTTCCTCAGCGACATCCGTACTCAGAATTAGAACGCGTGGCGAATCCCATTGAGGGATTGACTAACACCGTCCTGTATTCATTTTCCTTCATTATAGGTTTGCACTTGATGTTGTCCAACCTGTCGTTGTTTTGGTGATTTTTATCGGCTCTACCTTGGCACTGCCGAGTGATTCAGTATTCTGTTTGCACTTTGAGAGCGGCTCGCAGGCCAACGTATGCCATTCAGTTAATACGCAGGGTGTCTCAAAAAATGTGCGCACTGTTTGAAAGGCGATAACTTTGCTTACAGTAATGAACTGAAGAACATAGGGGCTCATGAAAGCATAAGAAAATTGAAATTTTCCGACATATAGGTTTGCACTTGATTGTGCTTCGATTGAATACTTATTATAATTTCTTCACAACTTTGCTTACGGTTGGCTTGTTCTGCTTCTTTTAAAAACTTAAAAACATCTTACAGCTTGCGAAAAAATGTGGGATATCTTTAAAAAATGCAGCTACTATTTGAAAGAATCTAACATTGCTGCCAGTGAAGCTTTTGAAGACGTTCGAGGCCCATATTAAAGGACACGAGATTGTTGTGGGTTGCAAACAGTCAAGATTGCGTAATGCCCGCGCCTGAAACCTTGCCTTTCAAACTCAATTGATTGTGCATGGGCTGAATGCTTGTTACAATCTTGTTACTACTCGGCCACATCAACCTGTGTTACGACGCTTCTTTTAACGTTTTCCGTTGCCCCGTAGCTGCAATTAGGAAGTGATTTGAATGCGTATTTGGCCACGCAATGACTTGCTGTCGCCATCCGATGTACTTACATATACTTACTGTACTTATACTATAAGTCAGTGCTTTATCCTTCTAAGTCGGGGCCAATACGGCGAAACCAGCGGGACGGAAGCTTTAGTTGGTAGGGATAGAGGGCTTGATTGCCCTGGGCTGGAAACTCAGGCATGGACTTGGAGTCGGGTGCACGAGGCAGTCAGCGCCTCCTCTGATTGCGTTACCACGGGCTTCTTACGACTTGCCTTGTTTAAAATCTGATAGAAAGTTGGGAGCCGCACTAGGAACCAGTGGGCAGGGTCAAGCTTGAGGTGCGAGAGTCGAACGGGGTGGGGGGACTATTGTGCCTCGATTTTAGGGCAGAATTGTTCTGTAATGCTTTAAAGTATGTGTTGGAGTTCTGCTTCAGAAGGAATAGAGTCGCAAACATTCAGCAAGAATCGTACCCACGCTTAAGCCTGTGCTCACTCTCGATAACTCATTATTAGCACGTCATAATTTTCTTCGGCTTTCTACAACAGGTTGGCACCATTCCTCATCTGCGCCATAGTAAATAGATGTTTTTTGATTGCCGGCTATCCAAACTCCACTTTGAGTTGAACCTAAATCACATGTAGTAGAGGATAAGAGGCTATCCGTTTCTCCTAGGCCGGATTCATAAATGTCTTTGCCCAGGGTTATGTGGGTAGAGTGTAGAAACTGAAGCGTTACCTGGAATCCACAGGAGCGTGGTGCTGGGTGAATGGTGGGTAGAATTATACCATGTACAATAGGGCGCATTTAGCGCAGTTGGAGGAGGTGCCGGCTGTGGCGTGCACCCAATACCAGCTTCTTGGTTGGGATTTCCCGCCCAGGCCAACCAAGCCTTCCATCCCTCCGGGGTCGGTGATTTGGCACAAGGCTAGTCTGGGAGGGACAAAGCGCTGACTTGTTCATCCGCTGGCACCGCAAGTCATCGCATAGCCAAGTACGCATTCACGTCGACCTCACGACATCCCGTAGAAGTAGAATGCGCTGGCGCATCCCAGAAGGGATTGAGTAACGCCGTCGTTTATCCTTATTCTTAATGTGCGAGAATACCCTTTTCTCGTTTGTCCTTCCACTGGTGATTTGCATACCTATTAGTAGCGGTTTCAAAGAAGGATGCGAATCGCAATCGACTGCTTGCCGGAACCAATTTAGTGTTCTTCTCTTCCTAGACTGCGGGGAATGTAGTCGACCTTGTCTGGAAAGGGCAGGAACAGGGAGTTGAACGGTCTCCGGTTGCTCGCATCTCGAAAACTTCAGCGTCATAATTATGAGCCTGGCTTGCTTTGTGCTACCTAGTGCTTCTATTTTCCATCCTCTCTCTCGGTCCATCATACAATATCGCTCGCATCTATGATTATGATTCGACCAAATTGAGTCTAATTGTTTCCATAGTCTTTTTTTCTTTTATTTCACAGTATTGATCGTCTGATCTTCCTTCGATTTTCATATTGCTAATTCTCTTCTCATAGAGACAGGTTTTAAAGATATCTTAACAGATACTCCTCTTCTTCACTGAGAAGCCACGGAGAGAGCATAACTCAAGGGTTTGTCTGAAACAGTGGCGAAACGAACCTTTTATAACACCTTCACGTCGAATCGGACACTTTTCAAATCACGTTGGACACTTTTCACGTCAAATTGTACACTCTTCTAAGGTAGCTTAAGAGTTTGAAATCAAAACAAACTCTTCGAAATCGATACGAACTTCTATGAACTTCTTCTAGATTGGAATAAATACTCTCCAGAAAGGTTAGAATAATTTTTTGTACAGGGACAATTTTGGCATAATTTCTTGGAAGTTTTAGTTCACTTAGCCAATAAGTGAACACTTTGTTTGAAATTTTATAAATTTCTCATTTTTCGTTTTTCTGTTTTTTTTTGTGAAGTAATGGTTTATAGCATGCATATTTTAAAAAGCAGGAGGGCGGCAATTTTTTTGGTTGTAAAAGAAAAGTCGCGCCTTGCACTCGTCTCAGATGTCGCGATTTTTATTCGACTAATAGCAAAATTGCTATTTGCATGAAGTTTCATTCACACCTGTAAACGATGCAGCAAAAGCAGTCGTAAAGAACACACATATTCTCTCTTTGGTGCTTCATGTTCCATGGTTAACCAAATAAAAATCGCGAAGAACTTTTCGAGTGCATGGCGCGGTCTGCTCATTTGGTGCACTGAACGGTCGCTGCCTTGTTGCGCTTTAAAACAACATTTCACTATTTTTTTCTAAAAAATAAAATGTTGTAAATTTACCACACTCATTCGGGCAGCTGGATTAGAGAATCAAAAGAGATCAAAAGAAAAAGAATCAGAGAAATCATCTTGGGGAGTCTGTGGTTTAACATGCAAGAAGCTCTTTCGATTTGGAAGACGTTGCATTTGATTTTAAAATTCTTAGGCTATCTTAAAAGGCTGTCCAATTTGACGCGAAAATTATATAGATTATAATAATTATTATTATCTTTATGATATTGTTATGTGACTCTGTTTCTGTATTAATAAACAATAAATAAAATCTCCACATCTTTCTTTACTTCTTTGAACATATTTATACTATATTTTCCTATGTTTTATATTGTGAAGGATCGTCACTAGCTTCGTATGCTCATAACAGCTTTAAAACAAGGTTCTCTGAGTGCTACTAGACTCTTTGATATCGTAAAATGTATGCATGGATCCTTTCTGAACTGCTTCTGAAATCAGAGTGAACTCTTCCAATTCGGAACGAGGTAAACGGGAATCTTGCAGGTAAACTACTTTCGAAGATACGGTGGCGATGTCCGTTCCTCCTCGTGGTGCCACTGGAAACTGCTCGTTTGGTGAGCTAAGCTAAGCACGGACACTCGAATGCAGGCGACAGGCCCTTGTGACAGGCCGGCCTACGAAGACCCATGTCACATCACATGGTGTATGACAGTTCAAGTATTTCGAGATAGTGCTACGGCGTCCGCGGGAGCCGACGCGCACTCGCAAAGCCCGGTGAGTGTGAGAAGTATGCGAGGGTCCCTGATGCGAGGACGGCATCGGGGGGCAACTGAGCTAGTCCGAAAGTCCCGTAACGTAAGCAGGGCCCGCGTGGCAACGCTGAATGTGGGTACGTTGACGGGCCGCTCGTGCGAGTTGGTTGAAGCACTGGAGCGTAGAAGAGTTGATTTCTGTGCGGTGCAGGAGACGAGGTGGTCCTGCCGCAAGTCAAGGGACATAGGACGTGGTTTCAAGGCCGTTCTATGTGGAAGTCCCAGGACCACCAGTGGTGTCGGTGTAATCGTCTCCGAACGATTTCGTGACTCGATTGTAAGCGTCGAACGCTTTGACGATCAGTTAATGAAGATCGTTGTCGCCGCTAAGGAGCGACTCTATCACTTCTTCTCTGCGTATGCTCCGCAGACCGGCTGCTCAGAGCAAGCCAAGGATGAGTTTTGGAGCCTACTTGATGAGAAGACAGCAGAGATACCGTCGAAAGATGTCATTATAGTCGCTGGTGACCTTAATGGGCACGTAGGTGCTACGAAGGACGGTTACAGCTGTCATGGTGGTTTCGGGTACGGGTCACGTAACGCCGATGGTGAGCGTATTCTTGATTATGCGGAATCTCATAACCTCACCATAGTGAACACCGTCTTCCGAAAACGCGACTCCCACCTCATCTCATATTATAGTGGGAGCTCCAACTCTCAGATAGACTTTGTGCTTGTTAAGGATCGTGACCGGAGTCTTGTCACAGACGCGAAGGTCGTGCCGTATGAGACGGTCGCCCCACAGCATCGACCGCTGATCTGTACTTTGAAGATCGCCCCTCCGAGGCTGAAGCAGGTCGAGCGATGCGGTGCACCAAGAATAAAGTGGTGGCGAATGAGAGAGAAGGAAGCAGCTGTGATTTCTCGCGTGCGGTTACCGACAGTCACGACTGTCGGCGAAACTTGGAAGAAGGCGACCGACGCGATTCGTCAAGCTGCACAGTCAGAACTTGGCATTACGAAGCCTGGGCGACGGAAGGTCAACAAGCAGACATGGCTGTGGACAAACGACGTGAAAGCAAAAGTGCGAGAGAAGAAGTCGCTCTATCACGTGTTTCTCGGCGAAAAGACAGCCGATAACTGGCGGAAGTACCAAGAAGCGAGGAAAGCTGCAAAGAAGGCCGTGGCTGTTGCAAAAGCCACTCACTATGCAGATGTCAACGAGAAGCTCGAGTCGCGCGATGGTGAGAAGTTCTTCGGCATCAATGATGAGAACGGCCATCTTCTTATGGACCGCAAGAAAGCATTGAAGCGATGGCGCGATTACTTTGAGGAAATCTCTACGGTAGAATTTCCTCATCCAGTCATCCCTTCAACGGCTCCAACCCACGGCCCCGTTCAAATGATCACCGTGGAGGAGATTGAAGCGGCTTTGAAGAAGATGAGGCCAGGCAAAGCGACCGGGCCCGACGACGTGGCGGCTGACCTGTGGAAGTCAAAGTTTTGGTATCCGGCTGAGTGGTTGGCGAAGTTCTTTAATCAGGTTGTAGCAGAAAAGAAAGTACCTGACTGTTGGAGCCAAAGTACGACGATTCCGATTTGGAAGAAGAAGGGCAGTCCTACAGACTGCTCCAACTACCGTCCGATTCGCTTGCTCTCGCACAGCATGAAGATCTTTGAGCGAATTATCGACGGACGAATTCGTGACATCGTCCAGCTGTCCAGCAATCAGTGCGGCTTCGTGGCTGGCTGTGGCACCATTGATGCCATTCACGCCGCCCGCCTCCTGATAGAGAAGCATCGCGAGAAACAGAAGTCGGTGCATATCGCCTTCCTCGACTTGGAGAAGGCCTTTGACCGCGTACCGCGTGAAGTGATATTTATTTATTTATTTATTTATTTATTGTACGTGGCAATCCACGCAAAAAAAACACAACAACAGAAATAACCCAAAACACAGAGAATACGAGTAGAAAATAGGAGGATGCGGTTAGTACAACACCACAATCAACCATACCAAATTTCTAAGGAACTTCCTGCAGATACCTGTCAATGAGGATTTTGCATTGCCCTATAGAATTTGGTAATCCATTTTTCTTAGAGAATTTTAGGAATTCGTTGCCAGCTCGATTTGTGAAAAAAGAAGATCTTATGTTGCTACTAGCTCTAGAAACTAGGATCTTCCACTGAGCGCCTCTTGTGTTGGAATGAGACATTGAATAGAATTCGTTAAGGGGAAGACCCACCATGCCTTTTATCATCTTATAAACCGTTACCAAATCGAACTTTCTTCGGCGGCAAGCAAGAGTGCGTAAATTGAAGAATTTGTTCCTTCCAGACGCCGGCGGAATGCTATTATAGTCACACCCATATACTCTGATCCAGAGCTTTCTTGTAAAATTGTTTTGCACAGCTTCCAATCTGGCGACATCTCTCTTAGTAGTAGGACTATACACCGTAGTACCATGCTCTAACATGGGCCTCACGTAGGCCTTGTATGCTGATAATAAATGAGCTATTGAACTAGTTTTCAGAGATTTAAATATATAATGCACTACTCTTTCAGCTCTCTTAGCCGTGTAATCACAGTGCTGACTGAAGGAAAGTTTAGTGTCTAGAATAAATCCTAGGTCACGTAAAGAAAGCGTACTATTGAGTTGCTGTTCACCAAGACAATAAGAGTTTCTGTTGTATTGCTGTCCAAGATGAAGCACTTTGGTTTTTTCACCTGATAAGGGAAGCTCCCACCTCCTTGACCAATCCGCAACAGCATCTATTGCAGACTGGAGGGCAGCATGGTCATCCTCCTCAACAATGTTTCTGTATATTTTAATGTCATCAGCAAACATTTTACAGGTGACCCCAAACTCTTCAACCAGAGAGGGAATCATGGAAGTGTAGATGATAAAAAGAACTGGTGAGAGAACACCCCCTTGGGGGACCCCACTGGTAGCAGGAATGGATTCGGAGTACGACTCGTTGACTCTAACCTGAAAGGATCTGTCGCTTATGAAGTTTTTTATCCACTTAGTTATCCTTGGATGAACACCGATTTTCTCCAGCTGGTAGATCAGTTTACTTAATGGAACCTTATCGAAAGCTTTCATAAAATCGAAATAAACGACGTCCACGTTTATTTTTTGATCAAGCGCCTTTGTCCAATCATTTAGCGCTGACAGCATTAATGTTTCCGTTGACCTACCGCTGCGAAAACCGTGCTGATTTTTAGGAATTAGAGAATTTGACTCAAGATAATTGACGAGAGCAGCCTTGAGTTTCCTTTCGAAAACTCTTGCAAAAACTGATGTGATACTAATGGGGCGATAACTGGTAACCAGATTGTAGGGCGCTTTCTTGGGTATCGAAGTAACGAACGCATGCTTCCAACGACCAGGAACCTCGCCTAGCATGAAGCTAGCATTAAATATGTGCTCCAACGGGTAAGAGATAGCTATGGCGATTTTCCGAATAAAGTATGGTGGTACATAATCCGGGGTAACGGTAAAGGTTGCAGGTAGCGCACATAATGCATTGTAGATCTCTTCTTTGTGGAACCAAATTGTGCTTTCCATACTCTGAGTAGAGCTCACAGTATCGAAAGCATCACTGTAGGAAGACGACTCCGAATAAGACTTTTGAAAGTATTTCGCTAGCATAGACGCTTTAGACTCATCAGTTACTGCAGATTGTCCAGTTAAATCTTTTAGGGTTGGAATTCGCTCAGGTCGTTTCAGCACCGAATTTAACAAGGTATAAAGGGAAGATTTCCCAGGTTTTTCAAGAATTTTCCTTTCGACATACTTATGGTATCTATTCAAAAGTCGATCAAACTTGTCACTTAAAGCTTTAAAGCTATTCAAGTTGTTCACGGTTGGGTGAATTTGATAATTCATATGGTACGCCCTGCGACGACATGGAGTTCCTGAAGAGCTCATAGAGTGGGTTCGAATCCTCTACTCTTGCCCAAAGAGTAGAGTTCAAGCTGCAGCCGGAACCTCGATGGAGTTCCCCATCTCTGTCGGGGTACACCAGGGTTCTGCGCTTTCCCCACTCCTTTTTGTTGTCGTGATGGACGCCATTACACGAGATCTTCAGAAGCCTGTCCCCTGGACACTGCTTTATGCTGATGACGTAATGCTCGCTTGCGAAGATAAAGATGAACTGGAGCGAGAGGTGCAAGCTTGGTGTGATCGCTTGGAGCGATTTGGACTCAGATTGAACGTGAAGAAGACCGAATATCTAACGACAGACGTTACTGAGTCCAGCTCCATCAAGGTTAACGGCATCGAGCTCCCACGCACTTCGGTTTTTAAGTACTTGGGATCAGCAGTAGCATCTGATGGCAATCTGATGACTGAAGTGAACTCACGCGTGAGTGCAGCTTGGTCCAAGTGGCGCTCGTTGACTGGCGTGCTCTGCGAAAGGAAGATACCAGAGCGCTTGAAGTCAAAAATATATAGAACAGTTGTCCGGCCGATAGCGATGTACGGTGCTGAATGTTGGCCTGCGACCAAGGAGGTTGAAACGCGCCTCAGCATCATGGAGACGAAGATGCTGCGCTGGACGGCTGGAGTCACGCGCATGGACCGCATCCGAAACGATGCTATTCGGCAGAATTTCGGTGCCGCGCCGATAGCGGACAAGATGAGCGAAGCTCGCTTACGATGGTACGGCCACGTTCTGCGTGGAAAGGAAGATAGCGTCCGCAATATAGGCCTTAAGTTCGAGGTGGTAGGAAAACGGCCTAGAGGGCGTCCGAAGCAGCGCTGGTCTGACACGTTACATATGGACTTGAAGGTTGCTGGTGTCCACCCTGATCTAGCGCTGAATCGGGAGAGCTGGCGTCATGACACCAGAATAGCGGACCCCGCTACTAAGCGGGACAGACGCTGAAGAAGAAGAAGAAGAAACTACTTTCGAAGATATCTAGAACAATTTTTGCCTGAGGAAAATTTGGTATAACTTTGAAATGCCTTGGTTCAGGAGCCCGAGAAAGTGTTATGAATTTATATTTTTTTGTTTGAGAAAAATGTTAAATTAAAGCGCAATAAGAGAGAAGTCGTTGCACTCCGACAGGTAGCACGTGAAGAGGCGCGCCAGGGTGTTCATGAGCGTTGGCAGGAGGTTTTTCAGGTGTTCGGGTCTGATGCTGTCGGGGCCGGGCGCTGTACGTTTCCTCACCGACGATGTGGCGTGTCGGGTCTCGAAAGGGGAACAGAGGGAACTACGCATCCATCCTGCGGAAGATGGGATGGGGGCAGGTGGACGTGGCTATCGAAGAGATTGGAGTAGAAGTCATAGATGACCTTCTCCAATGCCGTTCTGGAAGGTGTGACGATTCCGTCAGGGCGCTGGAGAGCGGCCATCTTGGTTAACGAAGTTCCGGAGGGCATTCCTGCCTCTGCAGCTTCTGCCAACAATTCCACTCTTCTCTCACTAAGGTGTTCCTTTATCGCCTCTCTGGCATGGCTTTGCTTGCTCAGACGTCAATGGAAGATAGGAGTTCTATAAATAAAAAAAATGGCTCAAAAGCAGCTCAAGCGTCGGCGTAAATCCCTCCAGGTGCTTGCAGAGCTTAAGACTGCAATGCTTCTCGACATATATCCGTACTTAGCCTGTCTGAGTATCGGCTAGCCCTCGCACGCTGTGTCATGCAACGGCGCCGAGAGCACGCCGAATGAGACAGTGTTGATCGAGTCGTGTTGACATGGTAACGGTGCCGGTTGGCGAACATACCCACACCCATCAGACCACGTGTCGCCTAGGTGAAGACTCGATTCTGTACGTCGCCTTCGTTGACGATTTTCGTTTCCGAATTCCTCTATGGTAGAAGAGGCGTACTCAGTCGTACTTCACTCGCAACCAGTGGCCGTATTCATCAACCGCTTACCGGCCGGTAACGGTGAAAAGTACCCCCGAATCTAATCGGTCACCACGGCCGGTATGGTGAATCAGCGGTGAGGTGATGCCGGCGGTATCGTTGATGAACCTTGCCAGAGAAGGTTTACCGGGCATTTTACCATTATTCCACATCGCATCCCATGCCACTGGTTCGAATTTCCTACATCTTGCCTTCATCGACTATCATTTACAAACAGTTTACAATCGATGTTATTATTATTATTTATTACATGGCTAAAATTCTTGTGAATAACAATGTAATTGGAAACGGTATAGAATGATATCACATGACATTGGCTAACGATCCAGGCCAAAGCTTTATAGAATAGTTAGAAAGTACATGCGATAACAAACACCTAGAGAATGAAGAATAGAAAGGAGAACAAACCAAGAGGGGTTCTGCCGCAAGATCTCATTATGTCCTAGAATTATTTATGAATCGACGTGCGTTCGTAATAGATGGTTTCATCTTGTATGGAATAACTGGGTTCTTTCCAAGCTTCATATAATCCGAACCTGCTCTATTAACAAAGAAAGTATGCGGATTTGGAGACTTTGCAGTATTTAATGAAAGTTTCTGTCCTCCACCTCGGGTTCTGCTGGATGGTCTCACCATGAAGATGTCACGTTTATCGAGTTTGCAGAAGCCATGGAAAATTTTGAGAGCCATTACGAGGTCGTATATTCTTCGTCTATATGAAAGTGTCTGTAGTCCAAGTTATTTGTTTCTTACTTCGCTGTTGGGAATAGGATGGTAATCAAGGCCACATTTTCTGATAAATAGTTCTTTTAGTGAAGCTATTTTGGACTTTCTCAAGTTTAAGTATATTTTTCTTCTTAGCTGGGTGAAAATTGTTGTTCTATACTCAAGTATCGGCCTAACGTAAGTTTTATAGGCTTTTACGAGGACAGAGGGGTTTTTTGTGGAAAGACTTTTAAAGAGATTGTGTATAACAGCCATCGCTTCATTTGAAATTTGTTCGCAAGGCGCATCCAAAGCCAAATTTGCATCGAGGAGAATCCCAAGATCTGTTGATTGATTAGTGCTTGCTTGTTGCTTACTTGTATGTTCTACATTTCTCAGCACATTGAATAACCGATTTTTAAGCTGACTGGCACGGACCCTCATTCGTGATGCGCACTGTCCTAAAGGGTAATTCTACATGGTGGGAAGGGGAAGGGGGAAGGGTGACGCAGTCGGAAAAGGCACCGGCTGTCATCGCTTGCACAGCTCCTCGAATCACGTTCTTACAAGCCCGTGTTCCGAGTCTTTAACCACTCTGAGGTAGGTGATTTGGTATCTAATCTCCCAACAACAACAACAAAAAACACTGACTTCCTACCAACTAAGTCTTCCATCCCACCGGTTTCGCTGAATTGGCCCAGACTTCTCTAGGAAGAAAGCGCTTGTGAAGCGCTGACTAGCTCATCGTCTCGCTACCGCAAGTCGTTGTATAGACCAAATAGCATTCTCACTATTTCTACGATATCCCTTAAAAGTAAAATGCATGGCGCATCCCAGAGGGATATGATCAACGCCGTCCTTCCTAGATTGAGCCATTTATTCTTTCGTTTTTTTTGCAAGTACAATAAGTGCTCAGACCTCCAGCTACGTATTTACGCAGTTTGAATTAGCCATAAAAGATAAAAGGATAAAATTCGGCGTTAGTCAATTCCGCTTCTGGATGCGCCATATATTTCACTTCGCTTTTACTTTGTGAAGATTAAAACTTAAAGATGCCGAAAACAGAAAATCTCTGACATGTCATTGGACAGGATGGCGTCATGAGCGCATTCAAAGCAGTGAATTTTAGACTGCATTACTCGCGTTTGATGTAAATATCTGAAGGAAAATGAAAGATGGCATTAGTCAATATCTGCTTGGGATACGCCTCGCATTCTACTTCTATGGGATATCGTGAGGGCAATTTGAATGCGTAATCAGTTTATACAATGACTTCCGGTGGCCAGTCAGCCGAAAAGTTAGTGTTTTATCGCTCCCAGACAAATCTTGAAGAGGTTGGGGGGAGGGGGAATCGAGCAAAGAATCTTGAATCGGGTGCCCGGGACATCCGCTCCCCGCCCCCGCCCCCGACTGCTCCACGATGTGCGGAATTGCGGAATGTTTTTCAAGGAAAGCAGGAAACGAAGAGCGCAAAATGGGTGAAAAATGGAAAAACGGAAACGAAAATAAAACAAAATTTATTATTTTATTTAACTTCTTATAAATATATCCAAAATGGTGGCAATAACTAAGGTACCGTTAATGGATTTATTAACCGATGCGAGACTGCAGACCACAACCGGTTCCTTTTCTCACCACGCTACCAAACGCCCATGCAGAATCCTCTAGACCGTGAATTGCCAACTCGTTCTCTCTACAAGTCAGTATGTAGCCAACATACGTATTGGGCACAGCCCTTCTACGCCAAATTGGAGTAGACGGCGCCACGTACACCGTTAGTTTGGTGGTGAACACCACGCGCGGAAAGGAATTTCATGTTGGAACCTGGTGTGTGCCCGCATAAACAACTTAAAAAGACAAACAGTGATTTTCAGCCAGAATGGGAATGGCTCGTCGTATCGTTTGGCAAAAAGCATTGGATGATGGCGCAAGCGCCAAAGATGACTCAGATCGTTTATCACACCGTCCCGTATGTCCTTTTGCCCATCGAGATGCAGGTAATCGTATACTCCAGGCAACAGTCGAATCAAATTCTCAAGAATAGATGATAAAGGACCTCGTCAGATAACAGTCGCTTTAGGGTGCGCCGCGCATTGTACTTCTACGGGATGTAGTGGAGACGCTTTGATGCGCGTAACCTATACAATGACTTGCAGTTGCCAGTCTATCTGCACCGTTTTTAGGTCGAATTCGACTATCTTCAAATCAAATTGGACACTTTTCATGTCAAATTGGAAACCGTTCTATGCTACATTTAAGACTTGCAATAAAGGCGAAATCTTCCAAATCGAAATAAGCTTCTTCCAAAATAGTCTAAACACTCTCCAAATACATTAAAAGCATTTTTTTTGTAAAAGGAAAATATTAGCATGATTGAAGTTGAAGCATTGAAGTTTTAATTCACTTATCCAATAAGTGAACACTTTGTTTGAAATTTCATAAAATTCTCACTTTTGTGGAAAAAATAATTATTTACAGCTTGTTTATAAGAGCAGGGGAGCGGAAACGTTTTCTGTTATCGAAAAGATTGCGCCATGCTCTCGTTCAATTCGATGCGCTTTTTATTCGATTGACAGCTAAATTGCTGTTTGCATGGAGTTTCACAACTGTAAACGATATAACAAAAACATTTGTAAAGTACACACAGAGCATCATTTTGATGCTTTATATAAGCAGTATTCACACTATCAATCAAACGAAAATCGCGACGAGCTTTTCGAGTGCATGGTGCCATTTGATTTTTAATGCATTTTTTTGCTGCCTTGTTGCGCTTTAAAAGAAAGTTTAATTTTTTTTTTCAAAAATATAAAAATCCTGCAAACGTATTGCACTCAATTGGGCAGCTGAACTTATATATTTCAAGGAATGTTCTACCAAATTTTCCAAGTTTAAATTTAGAGGAGTGTCCAACGTGTCTAGGAAGTGTCCAATTTGAGTTGAAAAGTGTTCAATTCGAAAATGGAATATATATATATATATATAACAGTGCTTTATCCTTTCCAGACAAGTATGGTGTCAGTTTTTTAAGACTTGATGGGTTGTCTGGAAGCCGAACCGTGAATTGATTTGAGCTGCAAATCTCTTTCACCTCTGACCACTCTATGCAGATCGCTATCTCCAACTGTGGCTATGCTCGTGCTGTAGCTGTGGTCAGAGAAACAAAGGTTAAGATGTACATGTCGCGAAGATGGGCAGCATTGGGAGGACACAGCGCCAGCGAAACACATCGCATCAAACTTGCGTGCCATTCATAGAGGGCTTGTACCGCCGGTACCCTGATTCGCTGGCGCGCCACAGTCTCCCAATGGTGCCCATCTTCGTGACATGAACCGCTTAGGTTCCTTTTCTCCAGTATCTCTAGGTACGAGTCTCTTCGTGGCCTCGCTAGGATGCCCCACCCATCGTTTCGTCATCCGAAAAGGTTAATAGCCAACCTTTCCAAAGCGACTAAAATGGACAGGTGGCAGAGCCAACGTCTATCGCCTACGCTTCCGCCTACACACTATTTATGCTATTTCCATATTAAAGTGCAGTGCAAGATAAGTGTTGACACTATTGTCCTCTTCTCTCCATAAATTTTCCGAAGTAGAAGACTTTGTTGATCCTCTCGATCTCTTGGATAAGGTGTGCTTGAGCAAATAGGTTTCTAGTTTCTTGGAAAATTCCTCATCATTTCGTTTTGACACCGCTGTGAAGTGAAGCTGTCTTTTGTACCCTTCTAATGAATAAGGATAAAGGATAAAGGTCGGCGTTACTCAATCCCTTCTGGGATGCGCCAGCGCATTCTACTTCTACAGGATGTTGTGGAGGCGACATGAATGCGTATTTGGCCATACAATGACTTGCGGTGGCCAGCCGATGTACAAGTCAGTGCTTTATCCTTCCCAGACAAGTTTGGTACCAATTCACCGACCCAGGAGGGATGGAAGGCTTGGTTGGCCTGGGTGGGAAATCCGAACCAGAAACCTGGTATCGGGTGCACGCGGCAGTCGCGCCTCCTCCGACTGCGCTACACGCGCCCCTTCTAATGAATATGAGCAGTAAAAGCGGCATTAGATTCAATTCTCCTTTTTGTAGCGCATAGGCGTTTGATTAATCCTTTTCAAGCGTATTCAAGCACTAGTGAGGTACGTGGCGTAGCCTGACAAGGCCTTTCTCCAAGGAAATTTTGTACGGCTACTTTATCACGTGGATGCGTGGTAGCGCAGTCGAAGGAGGTGTCGTCTCTCATGTGCACCCGATCTCATGTTCTTGGCTCTGTCTCGTCCAGATCTAGCAAGTCTTCCTTTCCTTCAGGAACAGTTGGTTGGTCACAGACTTGTCTGGGAAGCAAAACACTGAAAAACACTTATCACGTGCTTTTGTGAATTCCTTCTGCTTCGTCTGGATCTGGATCACGTTTGTTTTTCAACGAAAAAACACTGATTTCTTCATCGGCTGGCCACTCTCAGTCGTTGTGTTGGCCAAATACGCACTTAAATTGCTTCCACGGCATCCCGTCGAACTATGTAGAGTGAGCGCGTATCCCAGAGGGGGAGTAATTAACGCCGTCCTTTATCCTTTCTCCTTATCCCACTTTATCATTCAGCTGAAGGAGTTAAGACTTACTGGTGTACTACACCTCCATATATGCAACATTTATTTGTTTGCTTGCTTGTTGATTTCCACTAAAATTGGGCCCTAAAACAAGTTTTGAAACAAACAGTGGAGACGTTGTATCGAAAATGAAAACTACTAGATAGAAAAGAAGAAAACCCATTTTCAAAAATTAATTTTAGCATATCAATTGTTAATACGCACAATTTAGTGTTTGCAAGTATAAATAAATAAATATCACAAAATAAATATCTTTCCCACACCCTCTGCTGGGCGCCTTCGCGACATTTATTTATCTATTACACCCAATGGTGCGTATAACCTCGTACGCATCGCCATCTATCCAGCACGCAGGAAAACATCAAAAAGTAAACATTTTTCTAAAAAAATGACAGCTAAAGGAAAAAACAAATAAAAGAGCTGGCAAACAATGTAGAAGTGTGAAATTACCAGAAAGTGCTTTGAATAACTCCGTTCTAAATGTACCCAATTTACTTCATCAAAACGTCTCATGATCACTTTTGATTTGAAAGCTCTTTTTGTTTCCAATTTTGACCCAGGCGGGCCTGAAATCGTCCATTTGTCAAGCTGATTGATGGGTTGATACTCATTGTAGGCTTCGTTCCTTGCTTCCCAAGCTAGGTTGCTATTCATCGCTTCAGAAGGGCACGTTTGCTTATACGCTCCATCAAGGCTGAATTTCGTTCGAATCTATCAGCATTCTTCGTCACCACTGTATGCGATGCATGAGCTTGTAAAAATGCTGGTTCACCATTGAAGTCCCGCTTGAAGTCAAAGTTCTTGCTAAAGTGTGGCATTACATATGTCATGTACAGAAGAGAGAGATCTATTAAAAGGAAAGGAAGTAAAGGAATCTGTACTTTTATAGAACGTTGGCGGAAATCATTTCGTTGAATAGTAAAATGTTGTTGAAAAGTTGTTTTGTTCTGAAGTTTTATCGTACATATTTCGTCAGATATTTCCAAATGCCCTAATTCGAAGCTACAAATGGAAAACGACCTTTAATGGTATTAACAGGGTCGCCTTGCATTTCGAGGCCGCCGTCGGAGGCCTGAATGTGAGGCTATAAATGCTCCGTAGGTCTTCGTCAAGTCCACAACGATCACAAATTTCGGTTCTCGGGCACAGATGGAAGGAGCGTAGTATTCTGAATAGCTTTCTCACTGTGCTGTTCTACTAGTGCCTGGAAATCTAGGGCCTACCTTACGGGGTGATTCTCTGATCTTCCGAGGATGTGTCCGTATTACCTCAGGCGCTGCCCCCTCATCTTCAGCTGGGTTGGGCTGTCTCCATCACTGTCCTGACATCCCATTCCGCACCCTGTTCCGACGGGTCCATCCGCATGCCACCCCGAGCATCCTCATTTCCACAGCGTGCCCTTGCCGTTCCTCTGTTTTAGGCAAGGCCCAGCATTCACTGCCATATAGGAGGACATGGCACTGACTACTGCTCTATGTATAGAGCTTGCCTTTGTGTGACATGGAGCATCTACTAGCAGAGGATTCCCGTCACCCAGCCAGGCTGCGATCCGTCCCCTGACCGACTGGTTCACACGTCCTTCTCCAGATAGGTTACTTCCGAGGTTGCGGAATTCTTCCACCTTCTCGATCACCTCCCATTGGCGGTCTAGGACAGGTTGCAGTGCACTGCTCCGTGCTGATGAACTTCGTCTTCCTCACGTTCGGCTACACGCCATTGTCCGCAGGGCTCTCTGCCACAGCTCCACGAGTATCCTTCGCAGACTCGTCGACCCTAAAGGAATAGAAGGTTTGGTTGGACTGGGCGTCGAATCTGAACCAAGAACCTGTATTCGGCAGCACGCGACACCCGGCGCCCACTCCGGCTGTACTACCCATTCCTTCGTAATGGACACCAACCATTGGATATCATTTCAAATTCTCGATTTGCTTTTTAAAAAATCCTCTCTCGAACTCACTGCTGTCTCCTGAACTCTTGCCTTGGAATGTTTTTCGCCACATTTGTTAAGCAGGCAATTTCCGTGTTTTAAACGGTTTCGCGAAATGCAGTGAAGGCGACGTACTGGCCTCCCCCACTCAACCATCTTAATGCAGTTCTTGTCCATTGCGTTCGAGGTGGGCGGGCACGGGCGCCCGCCCTCGGCTCAGTTGATGCTCACCTCTTTCTCTATTCGTGCGCCCAACAGGCTGTCGAAGAATGGAGGAGAGCGAACAGCGCGGTATTTAATAGGCAAACCGTCGGCAATTTATTTGCCGTCGTCACAGTGGCGACAGCCTCTGCCTAAATCGTCGCCCACGTCCGCGAGCCGCGGCGCGTGCGCGTACGCGTGCGTGTGAGCGGGCCGACGACGTCACACGACGAACGCTGGCGCTTGCAGAAGAGAACACTTCATTCGTTAGCTCCCGTTCTAAACGAGTACAACGGCACGAAAGCAGCCAAAGAGCAGAGCTCAGCATACTCAGCGCTACTTCTGCAAAGGGGGGGGGGGGGGGTGGCGGATGCGAGGCGTATCTTTCGGAAGGAATTTTTCCTTTGTCGACGCGTTTGGTTTGACGCACACACATCCTAGCCAGTGAACATTTTGCGCAATACAGGAATGGGGGCGCAGATCTTGTAGGCTTGGAAGAAAGATTCATCGTCATAGGAGTGCACCCCTCCTACTCGTATTGCGTCAAAAATTTTATAAAAATTTTATTTTTAAGGGAGAATAATGCATCACATTTCAATTTTTGCAGCAAGAGAAATTAACGGAATTTGGTGCATTAAAAAACGAGATCGCGACATGCACTTGACTTGAATTTCGCAATTCTCATTTGACTGATGTGCAAGCTTTGCTTACTTAGAGGAGCGATATGAGAATGTGTTTTTTTATCAATTTATAGCATTTTCTCACTTTACTGATGAACCTGAACCACTGAGGATATTTTATTATAAATAAGGTTCGTCCGAAGAAATTTCGAACATTAGATCGCCTTAAAAACGTAAATTTTACTCATTATCTTTTCCTTAAAAAATGATTTTTTTAAAATTTGGACTCACTAAATTGTGTTTGTGTCACGCCAAACGCGTCAACAAAGGAAAAATACGATGAATGAACGAATGAGTGAAAGTGATATCATAGTCATGAATTATATCGATTTATAAAAAGAATAAGGATAAGGATAAAGGACGGCGATAGTCAATTGCTTTCCGGGATGCGCCATGCATTATACTTCTATGGAACGTCTTGGAGGGGATTTGAGTACGTATTTGGCCTTTACTGCGACTTCCAGTGAAGGAACCGATGGACAGGTCGGTGTTTTATGCTCCCTAAAAGAGTCTGATACCAATTCACCGACCACAGTGGGATCCAAGGCTTGGTTAGCCTGGCCAGAAACCACCGAACCATGAACAGATTCGGGGTGCATACGAGAGCCTGCGCCTCTTCCCACTGTGCTGCGTGCGCTCAATAAAACTAATTCTATTGTGAGAAACGAAATTAATAGTAGAATTGTCATGTCCGGCGGAACTGCTACGTCGTTTTCGGATTTAAATTCGGTTGGTCATAACCTCTGCCGAAATTAATCCTTTCAATTAAAAAAATACTTTTTATTTTTTCTTAAATCTCTAAAAATTTTAAATCTAACACTTTTCTGCTTTTTTAATTTTTTCTAATTTTTTCTTGAAGTTCTTCAGATTGTTCTGCTTTTTAAAAAATTTCTGATTAATAAAGAGTCACGGGCAACCGATAAAAATTTTTCAGTCAAGAAGATTTGGTCAGTTAGAGCTCATGCTTTCTAATCTAATTTTTAAATTTTTGAAGATGGATAAAAACCTCTAATAAAAGCTTTTGCAATAAACTCGAGAAAGTGTTGCTATGAAAGCAACATGCTTGTCAATTAAGCTGAGTAGAATATATACCATTTCCATGCCGAATTGGCCACACTTGAAACTACATGGGCCAGATTTCCCGTCAAATTGAACACTTTTCTAAGCTAGGCTAACAAGGGAGGTCAATGAGCGTCTCGTGGCAATTTGAAAAGTGACCTATTGAGGGGTTGTCTGAAAAGCACTGTTACTTCAGTGCGGGCCGATGAAGGCACACTGACGCCTGGAACTGCCATGTCATGTATAGAATCTCACCCGCAAGTGGTGTGGGACTGCAACAGTAGCAGAATTACAGCGATCTCACAATTTGTTAGCGACACAGTAACCGAAGTGGAACATTGAGGTGCGGCGCTCACGAGCAAGGTGGCAGAGTCTGGATGGCCGAGTGAATGCAGGGGCGGACTTGCAGGAAGAGGGTCGTCGGTTCGGATCCTGGCGTCGAATTCTCCATTGCTTAGCTTGATCGCTCTTGCTTTGTCGATGTAAAGTATGCATTGAACGCGGTAGTGTTGTAAGGCTTTTGAAATCAAAACGAATTCATCCAAATCAAAATGCCTTTAGGCAACTTCAGTTACAGACTCACTAATGTAATTAGAACAACTTTTTGTTTGCGAAAAATTTGGTAGAACATTCTTGGGAATTTTTAAGTCACCTGATCCAAGGTGTGTAATAATTTAAAAAATTATTTTTTGAGAACAATTAATAGATTTATTTTGTTTCAAAGCGCAGTAAGTCAGCAATGATGTAGTGCATTAAAAGACCGGATCGCACTCGAAAACAACTCGTAATGTTTATTTAATTGATAGTGTAAATGCTGCCTACATGCAGCAAGAAAGTTAGAATATGTGTGCTGTTTACAGTTGTTTATGTTGCCCCGTTTGCAGGTGTGGAACTGCATGCAAACAGAAATTTTGCTATCAATCGAATAAAAATCATCGCGAAGTTTCGAACAGGGGCATGGCGTAATCTTTGTTCTGGCAATATAAAACGGCCGATTTCCTGCTCTTCAAAGCAAGCTTTAACTCTTTTTCAGAGAATTTATTTATTTATTTATTTATTTATTTATTTATTTATTTATTCACAGCGTGGTAGTAGCTACGCAGATAACAAAGAAACAAAAAAAGCAACACAAACATTAATAACGCAAACGTGAAAACTAAGTAGGCACCAACAAATGAGAACGGAAACAGTTATAGCAACGCAACGTTGGACAGCAGTCAAGCGAGCGAATGCTCAGATACTCCTAAGAGATTCTGTTTTGGGCTAGAAGTAAGTTGAACTCCCGCAAGCTTCTATAGGTCAAGAATGCTGATTTGGCTGTGGTCCTTGCTACCGGCACATATAGCCGAAGCTTACCTCCTCTTGTTCTAGACAGATGGTCTCGGAAAATATGCACGGGTTTATGTGCACCTTTTGGGTGAGAATCTTTAAAAGCATCATGAGATCGAACAATTCCCTTCTACATCAAGAGACTTCAATCCCAACATCCTGTTTCTTCCTCGGCCATTTGGGATTACCGAGTAGTCTATGCCAAAGCATCTCATTACTGCATTGCAAGTGAAATTATTCTGAATTCTTTCGAGCATCTCAATGTCTTTCTTCTTAAGAGGGTTGAACACAGTTGTTCCGAATTCAGCTATTGGTCGCACATATGTTTTATAAGCTCGCAGAAGCAGATCAGAATTATTGCTCTTCAAAACTTTGAAAAGGCTGTAGGTGCGAAAAGTTGCCATTTTTACCAAAGATTTCTAATGAGCGTCAAAATTTAGATTTTTGCGTATTAGAAATCCAAGATCGCGACTACTCTAAATGTTGAATCCTGTAGTTTGTAGTCAGGGACAAAGACCACATTTCGGCCACCAATTACTAGCAGCAGGATTTCTCAGGTGCAAGTGATAGTTTTCACTTATCCGCCCAATTGGAAATGTGGTCAATCACTGTTTGAACGCAGATAGAGTCTTGGTCTTCTTTGACTATTTTGTAAATCTTTAAATCATCTGCATATAATTTCAAACTATGTATTCTCTTATTGGGAAGTAATTTAAAACTTCTAAGTGAGTTATACTAAACTAAAGTTATTCGAGCATTTTTGGAGAGTCTCTATTTTAATGTAGAAGAAGCTCATTTCGATTTGGAAGAGTTCGCTTTGATTTGAAGTCTTAGGTTAGCTTAGAAGAGTGTCCCATTTGGTGCCCAATTGGACGTGAAAATGGTATATAACCACGACCGTTTGAGGAACGCGTGTTGCTCAAATCCCATACCCGATAACGGAAGGAATAAAATCCGGTAGATTTTTATAATTCAGCATTAGCGCGGCGAGGGAAGAGTCTATGCAGTCACTGCAACAACTGCCTATTCTTGACTTCATAACTTCAACATCTGCTCAAACTTGGACTGCCTACATAGTGGAACTCCCGGATCGCGCTGTGTTCCCATCAATCCCTACAAGTCCATTTGCGGTTCGTAAGGAAGACAAGCATATTCTGGATGCCGAGCCGAACTCAAACTCACCAAAATATCCCTGTACCTGCGATTGTGTTGTCCATCTGGAAACATCAAAAGCTTGCCGACCTCTGATACTGCCCTTAAGGTCGGCTGCTTTTGATGGCATCTTTTTACTCAGGATCTTCTGGGGACATTTTTTCTACTCGGCGCGTTCCGTCATGGGTGTTTTCCATGTTTTCTGACAGCTCTCGGCTTGTTGCTGCACATGTTGTTCGTCTAATCAGAATTTTTAAACACAACTGTGAATCATATGCGTCAGAACAGCGTTCACCAGCCAGCCAGGCAGCCACTTGTTAGTCTGCTGCCAGCCATACCAACCTTAATTAGCTTCCGATTCGATTGTTATGTCCATAGATCGCTTCCCGTTGGCACAAGAAATTCAGTCCTACCTTCTCTTCATTGATTTATCCCATTTTCACATGAAATTGAACACTTTTCTGATTAAATTGGACACAATTCAAACGAGACTGGACACATTCTGTCCAGATTAACGCCTTTGAAAATAAACTGAACATCTTCCAAATCAGAACAAGCGTCTACCAGATTAAACTAGGCTCTCCGAGACGGTTGGAATACGTCTATCTTCAAGAAAAATTTATTTTCTGAATTTCTAAATTTTCTAAGATGGACGAAGCCATTCGTTGAATTTTTAATTCTCGATTTCATTTTTCAGTATAAAATAATGACCTAAAGCTCCTTCTGAAGCTCAGAAAGGCAGCCATCTTTTATTGCGTTAAAATGTCCGAAAATTTCAAAATAGTTGTTGTCCAAGGAGCACTTAATATGACTTTCTTTCAAATTTTTTAATTCACCCGCATCAATAGATGTGCACCTTGTTTGAAACTTTGGAAATGACCGAAAATAAAGATAATAATGGTCTCAGACTTTTGAAAGGCTTTTTCAGATTTTGCACTCGTCTAGGTCGACGCGATGTGCATTCAATTGGTGTTGCAGATTCTGCTTCCTTGAAAGAGCAACACGAAGATATGCCTACTTCTATAATTGCTTCTGTTTTTCTTAGGAATGAAGCTCGAAATATCAATAAATATTTTGATATTTCGAGCTTCGCTCCTAAGAAGAAGAATATATCTCAGGGAAGAAACGGTGTTAAGAAATTGCCTTTGTTATATCGCAGACTAGATACGACTTCATTTCAACAAAAATTTTGCTATCAATTTCTTCTTTTAGTACTAAAAAACTCCTGCCTTCCTGCAACTCAAAATAAGACTTGAGTGCTCTTATTGATTAATTCATGTATTTATTCAAAGCACTTGATCATGTGCTTAACACCAAGCTGTTATAAGCAATCATTAGAAAAGCATAGCAATAACAATGACAAATCATTAACCAAGCTGAATGCTCAGGAATAATTCCGAAAAAAAAAACAGAAAAAAGAAAGCAAACAAAGCACGGATTGCAATTTGAAATTGTTTAAAAGTAGCAAGTGTCCTTTAGGAGGTTTTTCACAACATCGTTTTGTTTGCTTTGCCAAAGGGTAATCCAGCATTTGTTTGTTATAGTAAAAGGAAAGGAAATATTTTATAAAAGTCCTAAAGAATGTTTAAAAAAACATCATCTTGCATTGAAAATCGAATTTTGCATAATTTTTTTTATCACGCTGTAAACGCTCTGCTTCGTTTTTGGGTCAAGTGTACTAAAAAATATCAAAGAAAGTCATGCTGAGTTTTCTTGCACAAACATTACTGCTACCTTCTCAGAGATTTCTAGTTCAATTTGGAAGACACTCTTTTTGATTTGGAAGGTGTTGTTGTGGATACCCAACTAGGGACACTACATTTATGAATGTATATTGTAGTATAATAGAGGCCAAATAGGAATGAATGATAAGACTTAGCATACTTAAGTGAACACTATAAGATAAGTACCATTGAATAACATCCACAGGCATAACTTAGGGGTACCGCAAGTAGGTAATAGAGATAGCGCTCAAGTTGTCCACTCTAGGCGCGGTGCCCCCTTTCAAGACCAGAGGTAGTTGGCCCCATTGGCTAACTATTGGAGATATTTGTAGCTCCGCCTCCGCATATTGTCTATATAACCTGCTGTGATGTGATATTCGTGTTGTGCTCTGAGAGTTATAAAGTAATAAATCACTTATTACAATTGACTACAGACGCATCCGTTGGTGAACCACCAAATTGGTGCATCAGCCGTGGATTCGAACCCACGCAAAAGCTTCTGCGCTATCTCTCCCCAGTGAGAGACAGAAGCTAATAAAAAGTACTCCAGTAAGCGTTCCTCGGGGAACCAGGAGAACTTCAGTAAAGCCTTCCTACAGCGTTCTCTCAAGAGAGCCCTGGAAGCATCCGAAACTTCTTTCCACCGCTAGGGAAAGAAGCTTTCAAAAGTTTTCCATTAAGCCTTCCTCAGGGGACCAGGAAAACTCAAAGACTTCCTACCGCGTTCTCTCAGGAGAGCCCTGGAAGCACCTGAAACTTCTTTTCACCGCTAGGGAAAGAAGCTTTCAAAAGTTTTCCATTAAGCCTTCCTCAGGGGACCAGGAAAACTCAAAGACTTCCTACCGCGTTCTCTCAGGAGAGCCCTGGAAGCACCTGAAACTTCTTTATACCGCTAGGGAAAGAAGCTTTCAAAAGTTTTCCATTAAGCGTTCCTCAGAGGACCAGGAAAACTCAAAGACTTCCTACCGCGTTCTCTCAGGAGAGCCCTGGAAGCACCTGAAACTTCTTTATACCGCTAGGGAAAGAAGCTTTCAAAAGTTTTCCATTAAGCGTTCCTCAGAGGACCAGGAAAACTCAAAGACTTCCTACCGTGTTCTCTCAGGAGAGCCCTGGAAGCACCTGAAACTTCTTTCCATCGCTAGGGAAAGAAGAATTCAAAAAAGCCCTCTATTAAGCGTTCCTCGGGGAACCAAGAGTTCTTTCAAAGCCTTCCTTTACCAGGAAGCAAAAAGTTTCTTTCCAGTTCATTGGAAAGAGATTAAATCAGTATTCTTTCTGGTTAAACCTCAACAGAGGGGCCAACGGAAATCGCTGAAAAAGCTCGCTCATTGTGCAAATTCTCATCTGAGAAAGCCAGAAGAGCAGCGAAAAGTCCCGCGTGGCAGGAAGAGACTTCTACTTCGGACCTTACGAAGTAAAATTCAGTTTACTGATAAACTTTGGTAAAACGCGCCGGAAGCAACAAAGATGGCAGAAATTCAGGTTTACAAGACAAAAATGACGAATGCTTGCGAACTTATTAAGGCAAGCGAGGCAGAAGTCAACCGTCTGGACCAGCCATTCGCATTCCAGGAAGAAAGAAGGATTGTGAGGATTACATTAGAGAAAAGACAGCACAGCTAAACCACCTGATGAGAACGGTAATGAGCAACAAGCAGTACCACGACAACTGCTTAAAGGAAGCAATTGAGACAATAAACTCACGACCTACCAAAAAAGAGCGTGAAAATCTCATGACGGATTTGGACGACTACCTACAAGCAGAGTCATACGAGCTTGACATCACGGTCATGCGTTGGCAGAACAAAGTGGATTTCAAAAAGGATGAACTGTCTCAACAAGCCATCCTAATAGCCAGCTCTCAGGAAACCGCCAGCTGTGAACAGCCGGCTACTGGCAATAGTGGAAATAATTACGAATCAGCAGGTGAGGTAGCGCCTTCACAAGCACGCAATGTCGCACTCAGGCGACCTCTTCTCGAGGTTCCAACCTTCTCAGGGGACTTCAGAGAGTTCAACGCCTCCTGGTCGGTATTCCAGGCACTTATACACAATGATGCCAGTTTAACTGACCAAGAAAAGTTCCTGTTCTTGAAGCAGGCCCTCAAAGGCGAAGCTGCAGCATCCATCACCTACGTACCCGTGATAGGGGACAAGTACTATGGGGCCGTCAACATCCTCAAGAAGCAGTACGACAGGTCGGCAAGTATAGCTGATATTCTCATAAACGAGATCGAAAAAATTCCGCGTGCTCACGATACACCCAGGAGTTGTCGTGACACCCTATCCGCCATTACCTCACGGATCATACACCTGGAACAAACAGGCGTATCACTCAATGCGGACCGAGTATGGCGCCGCATGATCCTCTCAAAATTTACGGAACACATCTGTAGCACTGTGATAAGGAAAGAAACCGTTGCCGGTATATCCTTCGAAGTTAGATATATTACGGAAGCCATTGACGAGATCATCACTCTCCAAGAAACAACGGAGCTCACAACGGCAACCTTATTCGGAACGTATCCCCACGATACTGACAACGACCGGTTTTCAAGACAAAACGAGTCACGACAGATCGAGCTGCGGTCGCATCGGAGGACATTGCCTCTATGCCTTTGTGGTGAAGTCCACCCGCCACAGTACTGCACTGCGTTCTCAACTCCCGAGGAACGCAGAAACGAAGTCAGCCAACGAAAGCTTTGCTGGAAATGCTTTAGGGAAGGGCACAACTCAAAATCCTGCAAAATCCTTGGTCCCTGTCCAAGATGTCGAGAGGACCACCATTCTTCTCTCTGCTACTCATGCGCACACGGAGCAGATAACCGTTCATGCGGACAAAGGCATAGGCAAACCAACCACCAACAGTAGCCCATCAAGGAGCAGTAAAGGTTGTACTGCGGCCGAAAAACGCACTGAAAGATCGAACCGGTGTGAAACAGCTCATTTCAAAGTTTCACCTGGAAGCCTCATCGGTTCAAAACAACCGATTGTCAATCAATGCGTGCTACAAATGGCCTCCGCATTGATATTCAACGAGTCAGAGGTGGACTATCAACCGGTAACTGTCCTTCTCGACTCTGCAGCTCAAAGAAGTTTTATAAAGAAGAAACTTCGAGAAGAGCTGCAACTTCCAACTAAGGACTCAAATTCATTCACAACGACAGGAATGGGAGAGCTCCAAGAAACTTTCGAATCCACGGAAGTTCACATTACTCTGAAGAACATTCGCTCAGGCATGAAGCTAAAGCGAGTGCCAGTCTTCACCAAAGAAAAACTGACCGCGTCGTCAAGTTCCGCAAAGCTATCATCAGAAGTCAAGGCGTTCATCGGGAAGGAGAAGCTTTCTATTGCTCAGAGAAGTCTTGCTCCTACGACGTCCTCTCCAGACATAATAGATGGACAGGATCTCTTGAATCAGATCATCCTTCACGACACTCCTATATTGAAGCTGCCATCTGGTTTGGTTCTCACGCCTACCATTTTTGGCTACACAATATCCGGTGTCAGTGGCACAGACAGCTCTGCAAGGAAAAGTACAAGAACTCAATGGAGCGTATTTCTCGCAGTAGAAGCAAGAATATCTTCAGAAGGCAAATACATTGGCTCAGAGCAACATTTGAGACCAAAGTTTCGAGAAGCCGATAGCTTCAAACTTCACAACGAACGGAGACGAAGCATACGATTTGAGCATGACAGTGTTCCCAATTCAAAACTGCATATCGTCACTGGAAATGGACACGATTTACTTGCGATTCAACGTCCACGCAATTTCGTAAAGCAGAACACCGAAGGGACGAAGAAACCAAGCGCCAAGGAGACTATGAATCTGAATTCCATAAATTGCAACACAAACGCACTACCGAAAACCAGGAAGCGAACGAAGATTTCGATGACTGGTAATCTGGAACTCATCAGCTGCAGCTGCCCACATCTTGCTGGAGCCGTCCGATTAGAGCAGCTTCGCCGAGGTGATCATATAAGAATCGCCACGTCACCATGCGTTAATGAAAACCATGGCTCAATCATTTGGATAAACGAGCAACGAATACGAAGTTCCTCAAGGAAACGACGTGCCACGAGGGAAACTACCAAATTCAAATGCTACACCTCAACTTCACGCAAGGACGTCGGAAAGAGGGAGATTCAGTAAAATTTCTACCTAAGTCGCATAATTGTCGCCCTCTATTGTTGTATTGTCTATCTGTTCTATCATGTCTGTCAATCTCTGTTCAATATTACAATGTTGTATTTCTAGCGCTACCGCTACTTGCCCCTCGCCCCAGTGTTGTGGATACCCAACTAGGGACTACATTTATGAATGTATATTGTAGTATAATAGAGGCCAAATAGGAATGAATGATAAGATTAGCATACTTAAGTGAACACTATAAGATAAGTACCATTGAATAATATCCACAGGCATAACTTAGGGGTACCGCAAGTAAGTAATAGAGATAGCGCTCAAGTTGTCCACTCTAGGCGCGGTGCCCCCTTTCAAGACCAGAGGTAGTTGGCCCCATTGGCTAACTATTGGAGATATTTGTAGCTCCGCCTCCGCATATTGTCTATATAACCTGCTGTGATGTGATATTCGTGTTGTGCTCTGAGAGTTATAAAGTAATAAATCACTTATTACAAATGACTACAGACGCATCCGTTGGTGAACCACCAAAGGTGTTCCGTCTGATTACAAAGGCGTCATGCTTGCTTAGAACAATGTCTAATTTGATTTGAAATATTAATAACATCATAAATAAATAATATTAGACAAAGATAAATAATATTAGACAAAAAGTAAAGTGAAATTAATTTTTGAATGAAATAATATTTGATTTTATGTGGAGACATAAAATTTAACAAATTTTCAATCACCGCACTCAATTTATTGTGGTAAGTGAATCATATATCTCCAAAAGAACGGAAGATGCTTTAGTCACATAACCCTTCCTTTTTACTTGATAGGTGTTCAGCTCGATTTCAACGCTGTTCCACTTGTTAAGAAAAGTGTCCATTTTTATTTGAAAGATGTAAAATTTCACTTGAATATGGTAGCATTTGATTCTTTCCCTAGAAAGGACAGTGTCTCACGTGGTCCCAGAGACTGAGACTTCCCGCATCGAACGAGTCGCCCTCGTTCCCTCCCGTCCCGAGCTCTTCCCTCCCCTCCTCCGCGCCGGCGCCGCCGCCGTTCACTTGATGCACTTTGCTGCTTCGGTTCGCACGTACGCCATTCAAAACGACGTTTTTCTGGCCCTTCACACTTGCCGAAAAACGCGCAGAGTGATGTGCCCGACGTCGATGTACCGACGCGGGCACGTAGCCAACAGCGTTACCGTACCGCCGGAATGAGGTAGTTCTTGTGACGACTTTCTTGCGGAACCACGTGTCTTGTCTAACTCGAACCCGCACCTCCCGCTGACCGGACGGGACCTCATGATCTATTAGATTGAAGAATAATTCGTAGCGTTTTCATTTTCTCTTTCCTTTTCTTTTTCTAAAAATATAATAAAAGATATAAATAAAATAGTACTCATTTAGAAACCAATTAATAACCGTATTTTGTTTAAAATATTTTAGATATAAAGATAAATAGATAAATAAAAGGCAAAAGACGCGATAAATTTAAAAAATAATGCCACCGTATAAAGAACTTTGGAAGAAGCGAAATGACTTTCACTGCAGTATGATGTATGTTGTCCTTCCTGAAAGCGAGTGGTGCGCTACAGTGGAGTTATTTTTGGAGAAACGAGGACTACTACATATCAGCTGATCGACTGATTGTTTTTTTAATAATTTAGTTTTTTGCTATTTTTAGGCCTATAAAGATGCAAAAATCAGCATTTTCGACACCTGCTTTTCTTCGAGTCAACTTCCTCGCAAAATCTATGAAATCGATCGACAGTGGCTGCTCGACCGATAATGTTTGTTTGTTCCTTGAGATCGTTGGTCCTCTGAGCTTCACATTTGTATATTCGTCTTCTGAATGGTGAAGCTCGAAATAGTCAAGTACTTGTTGTGACAATCTCCCCATTGGCGGCGTGATTCCCAGCATGAAGAGAGAGGATAAAAGGCGTAATCGGAGGGTGGAGAATATAGTGATTTGTGTTTTTGAGCCTTCCTCGAGTTTTTGCGGGAGCTTCAAATACTATTCCATGATGCGAGCGCTTTTATTTAAATTTTAGGAATGTCGTTAGGGTCGCATGGGTTTTTCAATTGGCACTTTATGACTGCTCCCTCTCGGCTAGGATAGATCCGAAAATCGTTTTATGAGAAAGTTTTTGTTCTTTATTCGATTGATTTACTTTTTTGATGTCCTTGACGCTTTTTTTTCAAACGAATCACTTGAAATTGAATTTTTACAGTTTCATTGATTTTATTCCATTAATTCAATAATTCAACAGTAGTATAGTTCTCAATCATGATTGCTAAAAAAAAATGAGTGTTTTTCTAACCAACATAATAATTCTCAGATCGTAGGCGAGTTCATTGTCTTATGGGTGATATATATGTATGTATCTATGTAAAGGCGGCGTCAGCAAGAGTAGTCCCGGTTGCATTTAATATTCTTCATACATTTTTTCACATTTACTATTCTTTATACACTTTTACGCGGAAAGAATTTTATCTACGCTTTATGTTCTTTTTACTATTTTCGACAGCCTTTGCAGGTTATTTTTTCTTCCATTGTAAAAAAACAAGTGCGGACCACTCTTCGACAAACCTTTTTTTTCCATTAACAATGAACCAGGCAATGAACTTACAACGATCTTTATCCAATTTCAAACTGGAGTTCCTACATTCACCAATGGATTGAAGAACACTCAAACCGAACATATGTCATGCATGCTGTCTGGCTTAATCTACAGTATTTGATTTGTTTATTATTTATGGCACACATTTTGTGTAATAAATAAATAAATGTAGAGGATATCTGTTGCCTGTTATTGTACAGTAACACTTCTACGGTCTTCCTGTTTAGATTGTTATTAAACTTATAACAAAACTAGTGGCTCATCGGGTAACTCAGAACCGTTCGTTGGCGTATTGGTGGTCACCCTGGGTGGTCACCGTGGTTGGTCACCAATGCGCCGATAAAAGGCGCGGGAAAGCGCCTATAAAAGGTGGCCGGACCACACACCGGGCCAGTTCGGCAGTTCGCCAGTTCGCCAGTCGCCAGTCTTCTCTCCTCGAGCCGCAGCCGCCGCCGTTCTCCAGCCGCAGCCGCCGCCGTCCTCCAGCCGCAGCCGCCGCCGTCCTCCAGCCGCAGCCGCCGCCGTCCTCCAGCCGCAGCCGCCGCCGTCCTCCAGCCGCAGCCGCCGCCGTCCTCCAGCCGCAGCCGCCGCCGTCCTCCAGCCGCAGCCGCCGCCGCTCAGCCGCCGGCCAGACCACCGCCGCCTGTCTTCAGCCGCCGGCCAGACCTCCGCCGCCGTCGCTCAGCCGCCGACCATCTGCGGCTGCCGGCCCGACCACCGCCGGCTCCACCAGCTACCGCGGCTGCCGTGATCTCAGCCACCACCATCCTGTGGACGAAATAAAGGGTGAACCCGGAAATCTTCTGGCACATCGCGCCCGCAAGGCGCCACATGGGGGCCGAATTTTCCCTTTAGGTCCACCGTAGGAAAAAATCGGGTTTTCTAGGGAAAACCGGGTTTCTAGGTAGGAGGCAGTGGGTGAAATTATCTATTTCACCTACTGGAGCACTAGGAAGAGGAGTTCCCCTCCGCCTTCCAAAGAGTGCGAACAGCTCTAGTGCCGCTCATCGCGGTTGAGCTGTAAACACTACCGTGGGGTAGTACCACTGACTCTGAGTGGCAATCCACCAGAGAGATATCAGTGGAGCGAATAGAGTTTCTGCAAGGCAAAACTCTGCCCAAATTTTGAAAAAGGGTACAATTCGCTAGGGGCAACAAAAGTGCCCGTTTCCTGCAAGCGTAGGGTCCACCAAGCTAGGGAATACTACTCTACAAAAGAAAAAGGAGCGAGCCGAAGAGGCCAAAAAAAACAGGGGCAGATAAACTGCGATAGAATAGTCGCACTCTTCGGTTAGCCTACCCTTCACCTGGAGTTCCAGCACCAAGAGGGTCTACGAATAGCCCAAATTGCTGTTTCGAATTCGTTCCTCTGATAGCAGAGTCTCGCTAGTACACAAAATGATGGAAAGCGAGATTTTATACTTCCAGAAAATGGAATGTAAGCAGGCTATCGAAGGGGAGGTGGAGGGAATGCTCCAACTAGAGAGAGGCGAACAAGCTCGTGTACAGGCTCGTCAGTCACAGGTGACGACACTAATGGAGCAGGTACAGAAGCTCACGCATCAGGCAGCTCATGTGAGAACCTCACTGACAACGATAGCAAAAGGACTGCAGGCGTTGCAAAAACTACCAGAGCGTGTTCACGAAAAGCTGTGGAGTGACAGCGACACTCGCCAAGCAGCCAAAAATCGAGATGAGGTGTCGAAGAAGCTGCACGAACTAACCGACGAAGACTGTAGAATCGTTAGTGGCGAGCTTGAAAAGGTGGAACAGTTTATGATCCAGCTTTCTCAATGGCAAAGCCACGATTGGGATCAACTCAAAGCTGAGGAAAACGAGTTCTACGAGCAGGCGCAGCACGATGATCAGTGCATACGCCGACTAGCGAAGCTTCTAGGGGTAAATCAACGCAGATACTAGGCGCTGTGAAGCAGCTCCTAGAAAACTCCAATAAAGCTTCAGTCCCTATCCAAAACCTTACACGCGCATCTGGTTCACCTCGGCACTGCAACGATAAGAAAATGTCGTTTCAGAGGGACCAGAGGGATCAACAGCAGCATGCGGACGTGGAGGAAGTGGACTTCAGAAGCACTATGAGAAAAATCCCAGAAGGGAGCAGATTCGCACACACCGAGCTCCCACAGTTCGATGCAGCTCACGCAGAGCAAGGTCTGGTGGCCACACTGGAACAATGTGACCTAGTTCCAGAATCATTGCGACGACGAAATTTTGATAACGTCTCCTCTTTGCAGTGTTGGGAGGACGTAAATTGTCCCATAGCCAATCCAAGCATGCCAGCACAGAGACCGCAGAGGAGCCTAAGGTTGGAAAACTTCACTACACCTCAATCAATTCAAGAGTTGAGTGTAGGGGCGACCTTAGCGGCTATGGCACTACCGGAAGTTCCCACCTTTTCGCATCCACAAGGGAAGGGTTTTGAAAACTTCCTGACTTCGTTCAATATGAAGTACGGTAGGCTTGGTCTAGAGGACGACATGCTCATACATCTCTTCTGCTCTAAACTCGAAGGCCAGCCAAAGACAATTGTGGAAACATTACCACAGTCCTGTAAAAATGGCGGTTTCAAAACCTTCATAAGAGCGGTAAAAGAGAAATTCAAAACTACAGAATGTGCGAAACGCACCGAAGCCTATGTAAAACTTAGGCAGTTGAGGAAACGTTCCACCATTTCGGATTATTGCGTGGAGCTTGAAGAGCTAACACGCTGGGTTTATCCCGATGCCAGCGAAAAGGAACTTTCAATGATCCGCGCTGGAGAGTTGATAACACAGCTCACAGAATGGGATGAATATATCCAGCTATTCAGCACTATGCAGCAATCCCAACAAGAGGAGGCCTATGAAAGGCTTAAAAGTTTAGCGCAGTGTATCGAAAGAAGCCGACAAGTGGCTAACACTGTAAGAGCCTCTATGAGAAATCATGGTTTTAGGCAGCCCAATAGTGCAAACATTAGAGCTCACAGTCCCACTAGGAACCCAGTGGTTTCAGAAGGTGACAACCACGAGAGAACGGAACGCAATCAGTCTACAGATGCAAAATGTTCATACTGCAGAAAGAAAGGGCATTTTCGAAGAGACTGCTGGAAAGCCCCAGAAAATTGCAGTGATACCCAAAAAGCAAAACAGACACAGGCCGTAGCAACAATGAAGTCCTCAAGTAGACAAGTACCACGTGCGGTGGAAGAGAATGAGCAAGCTCCAGCTCGCACTTTCACAGCAACTCTTGACAAGTGGACTTTTGGAGGAGTTAGAACCGGCCTATCCAAAAATGATCTGTTCGGGAAGCGGACACTAGAACAAGTGTGCTTACTGGGTACTACGAAAGTAGCTCTCATGGACACAGGATCTCAAATCAGTATTATGCCCTTGAAGATCTTGTCAGAGGCTAGGGAGCGTGGCTTCGACTTGGACAGCAATGTCGAAGAAATCCCGTTGCTTAAGCAGAGGCCAATATATGACGCCTCGGGTAATAAAATGAAATTTTTGGGAGCGATTCGACTAGAAGTCAAAACGAAAACCTCCCAACCACGGAAGATTGACATGTTTGTCAAAAAGTCAAAGGATGACATCGTAATTCTCGGCACCAACGCTCTGAGCAAGCTAAACATGGTGTTAAAATCGAGCGAGAAACAGGATCAACTGAGAGGTCCGCACTTCAAAAGGGGCACGGAGCCCTCACGACCAAAACAAAAAAGGAGGTTTGAGAAGCCCAAAATGAGCAGCACAGACACAAACGCTGCTGTTGTAGTACGACGTATGTACATACCACCATCAGAAACACAGGCTGTACTCAGTTCCATGCCGAAAACAAATACTGGAAGAGTTTTACGGTCAAACTCGGAACTTATTCCGGACGTGGTATGTAACTCAGACGAACCCACTATCGAACTTCTTGCCACGAATACAGGGCAAGCGCCCAAAGTATCACGGGTAGAAGATAATATTCGACACAGGGATGAGTCGAAGAGCTTGGAACAGCCTTTTTCTGTAGGAGAGAGGGTGTACATGCGAACCCCCGCGGAACGATCCGGATCCAAACGGCCAAAATGGGTGAATAAACGGAATGGACCTTCTAGAATAAAAGAACTCACTGAAAATAGTGCAGTGATCAAGCCTATAGCCGGTAATGCCGCGCCGCTAAAGGTCCAATTCGATTTCTCAAAAAGGCTGCCTATAGGTATGGACAATGAGCCTATTCGAACAGCTAAGCAAAGAAGAAAAAGAGGCAGACCTAAAAAGTCACCTAGACAACACAATGGAAGCATCTGTTTCAGAATCGAGGCCGGACTGCCACAAGAAGATCCGCTTTATCTTTCCCATACTTGCGATTGTGGCATCTCCCCTACGAAAACTCAAACAGCTCCGCTAAGTCTTCGCGATCAGCGAAAAGAGGAAGAGCTCATGGCAAACGAGTCAAAGCACCTCAGAATCCTTGAACCAGCAAGAGGAATTGAGGCCAAAGTGACGCACTCGTACGGAACGGTACACGGCAGCGTTGGGACTAGTCCGCGCCGTGGTGATGCAAAAGTCCATTCCTGGCAGATAGCAGTGTTTCTAAGCCAAGTGCGGAACTTCGCAATGAGCACTTTACCACTGCCAATATTTTCCGCTACAATAAGGCCACGGGAGCCAACGACGATGAGCCACAAAGTGATCAGTACTAGCAGAGTGCAGGACCGTCCAAAAGGCCGATCAAAACTGCGAAGCCCAATGTCTTGCACCTACATGACGCCAACAAGGAGCGCCAACGCCATACGCACCTCAAGAGGCAGCAGTTCAAACGGAAATAGCCGTCAGGAGCCTGGCTGCCCGAGGAGGGGCGTGTAGAGGATATCTGTTGCCTGTTATTGTACAGTAACACTTCTACGGTCTTCCTGTTTAGATTGTTATTAAACTTATAACAAAACTAGTGGCTCATCGGGTAACTCAGAACCGTTCGTTGGCGTATTGGTGGTCACCCTGGGTGGTCACCGTGGCTGGTCACGAATGCGCCGATAAAAGGCGCGGGAAAGCGCCTATAAAAGGTGGCCGGACCACACACCGGGCCAGTTCGGCAGTTCGCCAGTGCGCCAGTCGCCAGTCTTCTCTCCTCGAGCCGCAGCCGCCGCCGTTCTCCAGCCGCAGCCGCCGCCGTCCTCCAGCCGCAAACGCCGCCGTCCTCCAGCCGCAGCCGCCGCCGCCCTCGTGCTCCAGCCGTCGCCTGTCTTCAGCCGCCGGCCAGACCTCCGCCGCCGTCGCTCAGCCGCCGGCCAGACCACCACCGCCGCCGTCGCTCAGCCGCCGGCCAGACCACCGCCGCCGTCGCTCAGCCGCCGACCATCTGCGGCTGCCGGCCCGACCACCGCCGGCTCCACCAGCTACCGCGGCTGCCGTGATCTCAGCCACCACCATCCTGTGGACGAAATAAAGGGTGAACCCGGAAATCTTCTGGCACATCGCGCCCGCAAGGCGCCACATAAATAAATAAATAATTCAAAACCCAATCAATTCAAACTCATTGATTCACTGAAAAAAAACCCTCAGTCGACATCAGAAAACATCATGCCTTGCCGAGGTTCGACTTTCCTTAAATCTTGGCATGGCACTGTTATCTGCGATGTGGCCTTGATAAGCTGTTCAACAGGATCTTTAACTGCTTTATTCAGACTGACGTTTCTGCAACTTTGTCCTCTCCGGAGTCTGGAAAGGGAAACATTCACAGCTCTACTCGCTCGAACATCACCTTAAATTGCCTCTTGCTTTAGCAAAGTCTCTAAGTTGCAGTTTAATGTCTTCGGCAAGTTGTAAGTTATTGTGGCGTCCATTCCAAAATCCACCCCAAGTTTTACCAACTTGAACCACAAAAGAATCTTGGGCGTTTTAGAATGCTGTTGGAATGAGGTTGAATACGGATCTCTTTTTAGCGCCTGCCTACTATAATAGTGAGTTTCAAGATGAAGAGGTCAAGCATTCAGCAGGGTCCCAGCCCCCAGTTTTACATAGAGCACGTTTAATTAATGGTGGGTTGGATATTCCCTATAGAATTAGTTGACCGTTTCATTCCAAGTTGGTCGTGGTCCAAAAAAAGCAACAAAATCGATTAGCCTGGCTGACGAGCGGCGAAAAACAAAGAGACTTTTCAACATCTGGTATTCGTTTCGAGACGCTTCGAAGGGGCTCTTGGTATTCCTTCGGAACCCTTCCTCGTTTGCATCTCATCTGCCTTTGCTTCAGATTTAATCAAATTAATCCCATGAGAATATAATTTATTCTGAACCTGAATGGGTATATAAAACTGCTCAATTTCCTTGGGAGACATCTTTGGCCTCCGTGAACATCAGTCGCCTTTTCTTCCATTAGCGAGAGCTCACCCGACGATAGGTTCCAGCTTCAGATTTCCCATCCAGCCCAACCGAGTCGCCATTCCTCTAGAGTCAGTGAATTCTGTAAGACCTATCTAGTAAGGACGAAACACTGGCTTGTCCATCGGCTGCCCACCATAAGTTATTATATAGGCCAAATACGTTTCCAAATGGCCTCCACGACATTTCGGAGAAGTATGTAGAATGCATGGCGCATCCGAAAATGGAAGGGTAAACGCCTTCGTTATCCTCAATGACAGCCACGTGCACACTCTCTCACTAGTCAGCACGTCTGGCTGGTCCACCACGAGTATTCGGAAGACACTGATAGCGCTGACCACGTTCTTTCTGGATTGATTCTTACGACCACTGACGTCTCCTTTTATCAGTACCAACCCCCGACAACCATCTGGTGTCTATATTCTCCTCGCGGTCCGTCTGCTTCCATTGTTGAGTGCCTTTTTCTTAGAGCGTTAGAAGACGCCTAGTGGCTTAGGAGCTCTTCTTGGGGGGTATTGTCGAATTAGCCAAAGTACACGTGTACGCGATTTGATACCCGGAAACGAAGCACTTTGCCTCCCCCTTCTCCTGTTCTCCTGTTTCACCCATCGCGCCTTCAGCTTTCGACGACATTCGATTTCTGTCAGTTCCTAGACGGTCACATGCCGAAGTTTCGTAATGCTGGTTGAGTGAAAAAGGTACGGCGTGTCGAATGGACGCTCGGGACGTTTAGTTCCGTCATCTCAACCACTCGTTCTTTTCCTGGAGCCCTTTGTCTGTATGATGGACATTACAAATGCTGCTGCCCTAACGTCGATTTTCGCACTAAACCCAGAACAGCAATGACAAATGAGGCATAGATATTCTCAGAAAACTTACAGGACATGACGATGAATCCGTACCACATTTATCTGGGAAGAACTTCTCTATCGTTTGGCTACTGCAATTACTTGTATGGCCAAGTATGCCTTCAAATCGCCTCCACGACGTCTCGCAGAAGTAGAGTGCATCGCACGTCCTGTAAGGGATTGATTAACGCTGACCTTTACCATTTATGACCAATTTTTATGTCCAAGAACTGACGTTCTTGCGTTCTGTTTAGGTATGATAAGGGATAAGCGAAGGATAGCGTTACTCAATCTCCCCTACGGGATGTGCCACATATTCTACTTCTACGGGATGTCGTGGAGGCGATCTGAGTGCGTATTTGGCCATGCAATGATTTGTGGTGGCCAGCCGATGATTAAGCCAGCGCCTCACCCTTCCCAGACAACTCTATTGTCAATTTACCGACCCCTGAGGGATGGCAGGCTTGGTTGGCCCAGGCAGGAAATCCGAACCAGGAGCTTGATATCGGATGCACCCGACGCCGGCAACTGATCCGACTGCGCTACACGCACCCGTTTGGGGAGAACCTCATGAAAATGCTGGCATCAGGAAGCCTGTTGTGATGAAACGTTCACTTCTCGTTCAGTCTACGTCTACGTGTTAAGTAGTAGAGCTTATACTGCGTGATAGTTAAGTCGAAGGAGGCGCTGACTGCAGCGTGCATCCCGAACCGAGGTCCGTGGTTCAAGTCCCGCCCAAGCTGACTAAGCCGTTCATAACTCCGGCGTCGTCGAATTGGTTCTAAACTTCTCTGTGAGGCATGAAACACTGATTTGTTCGTGTGCTGGTCACCGCAGGTTGTTGTCAAATGCCTTCACTATATCCCGTAGAAGTATAATAGAATCCATAAATGGCCCTTGATATGTGCTCCTTTTAACATTGAAAATTTTAAAGCACAACAAAGCATGCGGCAAAATGCAGCGTGTCCTAAAAGTGCAGCCACTGTTTGAAAGGCCCTAATGTTGCCGCTAGTAAAAGTGTTGAAGAGATTTCAGACTCTGAAGGCAAAGAAGAGCAAAAATTCTGCGACGTGCATATGGTCTAGATTACGCCATGCATCTATCTGAAACCTTACATGTCAGACTGGATTGATTATGCATGGGATAAATGCTTGTTGCAACCTTTCTGTTAATTGACCACATTAACCTCGATCACACTTCTTTTAACGTTTGGAACTTGAGAGTGCAATACAACTTGTGGCAAAATGCGGGGTATCCTAAAAAACATAAGAGCTGTATGAAGCGTTATACCATTGCTGCTAGTAAAGGCTTAGGAGATGTTAAGCTATCATATCAAGTTGTAGTGCAAGCTCTAATCGTTGAAAGAAATACGGTGCAGAAATGAAATGAGATGGCAAGGTTGTAACAGGCATCCTGCCCATGCGCAATCAATCGACTCTTGAAATGAAAGGTTTGAGACGGGCGCGTGGGATAATTTTAACCACATGCACGTCACAGAATTTCCGCTATTTTGTGCTTTCATATGCGTCTTATAAGTCTTGAGAAGCTTTTCTAGTGGCAATGTTAGAATCTTTCAAACAGTACGTGCATTTTTTAGGATATCCTGAGTTTTTTTTGCGAGCTGTAGTGTCTTTTTAAGTTCTAATCCTAAAAAGAAGCAGAAATCAATCAATAGGGCCACTTTATGGATAAATTATGACAAGTATTTACGTAAAACACAATCAATCGAGCGTAAAATGCAAGAAAAGGAGGAGTACGATGCGCCATCTCTAGCTCTCATATATCACAAAGTTTCTATTTTCTTGCGCTTTCATGTGAACCCTTAACTTCTTTATTATCCTTGCTAGCAGCAAAGTTATCACCTTTCAAACCGTGTACACATTTTTGAGGCATTTTTTATTCTTCAACATTCCGGGGAAATTCAGTGCGTCACTGCTGTCGTCCAGCAGGTGTCAGAGAAACGAGTAGCGTGCCCGACCCACCTAATGTTCGACGGCTTCTGCCGTGTCATTTGGGAAAAGCCAAATTTTCTCTCATTTTCATGGATCTTGGTTGAGCGAAGATCCTCCTTCACCTCTTCTTTGACGCTTTTGAAAACTCCCATAAAGGGCGTACTCCTTCTGAGGCCCAATTCGTCATTCTCTGGATGAAGCTAAAGAAATCCTTGGAGATACCCACAGGAGAATATTAAAATATATGATGAATACCATATCGTTGGTATGCTTCTCCCGCACATCCAGGATTTAGTCATTGATGAACTGGGTCTTTAGCGGACCCCCAGCTAGCTCGCCTAGTTGATTTGCCACGCGGTTATTTGGTTCTTTTAGCCGACAAATCCACCAATACCAGTAGTATATACAAGTTTATTATTGTTATAAACCTGACTAACTAGTACTGGCTACTGGGTGTTGGGTAACGAACGAGCCGTGGAGCTGTGGAGCCTCAGGAGCCGATGGGGTTGATGAGAGTCTTGAGGAGCCGGCCAGAGCCTCCATCGTGTGTTCGCTCGGCTTATATGTCCAAGGTTGAAGACGTTCTCATGGCGGAATGTAAGCATATCTCTAAACGTTTTCCATCATATCTCGAGAGATAAGCACGGGAATCAAAACAATTGAACAGCCCTTCTAGCTGCTTTCCCTATTGATTCTTGTAGCTTAGCCACAGAGCTCAATTTTGGTTTGAGTCATATACCATTTGCTAGCCAGGCTGCGTCAGGCAGAGTGCATCTGATGATGCTCGTCCTCGTCAGGGTGCCAATTTCGCAGCTGAACTATAATCCATCCATTCGCTTTGTTCTGGACGCAGGCCCTCAGCGGCACAGCCCACGCTCTATTTCCACAATTCCTAGCCGTTTCCTACATCCTTTTTCGTATACCTGTAAGGCTCGTGCGTCCATCACACTAACAGCACACGCGTCGGAATGTTTTGACGACGGCGTCGCTATGTTTGTAGCGTGCGTTTGCAGCCACCGTTAGAAAATGTCACACAGCAGTGAAGTGATTCATAAGATTCGCTCCTGCAACTTCAGCCCCGGCACGTTGGTGGCGGGAGCGCAGTCGCAGTCGGGGTGGGGGAAAGGGAAATCTGAAACTTTTTCGAGAAAATGGAAAGCAGAAATCAGAAAAGGGGCAATTCCGAAATGCATTTGTTTATTAATGCACCTTAAGTGCGCCCAAAAAACAGTGAAATAAGAGCAAAACAATCACCCACAACTCTAGTCATCTCACGCGGAACAGCAGTGTGGAACATAATATCACTTTGTGCTGCATTTTGTTATCTTTTGGTGTTGTGCAGCCATTCAGAAACTCAAATACAAAGAGCCTGAACCAACGAATGGTCGCAAAATGGAATATCAGTAATAAGTAAATAATTCTATCATACTTTACGCAATCACTTTATTGTGGTACAACGATGCAGATCAGCGATCAGATCAGGTCGGCTAGGCGATCCGTATAGCTACATACGGCATGATTCCGATTGAACGAAGAAATCATTTTCGAACAGCTTAGACAGAAGGATGCACCTACATAGGAGGGCGATCTCAGTTCCGGTCATACCTAAGCCTCATTACGCTTCCATTCGATAATGCTTCCGCAGGAACCGAGTTAGCCTAACCGAACTTGCAATAAAACTTGTCTGAATATGGAGACTTATGCGATATATATGTATGGAAAAATAATACAAATAATAGTGACGAAAAAATAAACGCATCTGCGGGCTTAAGGAGTCCTCAGTACATAAGCTCTGGGCAGTCGTTAACAGAATCAGAAAAGAAAACTGATCAGAAAAGGTTTAAAGCAGGTATACAATAAACTTGTGAAGAAGAAGAGCGCAAGAGAAAATCAATTCTTGAACCACCCTAATTCTGGTCAAAAGGGAATTAACGCCTTATGTATTTAAAGATGCCTTTTTTCCATGAGCCAACAATTTAATACCATTTCACATCAAACTGGAACTTATAAACACAAGCTAGATAGTTTTCGGATCAAACTGAACGTCTCCAAAATAAAATCGAAGGAGCATGTGACTGAAACAGATCCTCTTTTTTTGTTGTTGTTGAAAATGTATATGTCAAATAAGAGAGGATCAGGAAAATTCATAATTCCCTTGCCCTAATAAATTCAGTAGATTTTTTGAAATTTATGGAAATTTGATTTTTGAAACTTAAAGAATGAAAACGGATCAAATAAATCCTCCATGTTCGGTTTTCATAAAACCTGGGCATATTGCGAGAATAGTCTTAATGCTTCTGTGCCACGCAGGTTTGTTATAGTGGAACAACTTTATTCGGCCGACGTTTCGACAACTTCGTCGTTTTCAAAGGCCTGAAAGAAGTTCGAAACCTAAGACCAGGCACTCATTTCGGCAAAAACTCCCTTCTCCAGCTCTGTTAGTTTCAATATTTCCTACGAGTGTCAAGCGAAATCCTACTGAAGCAAGCCGAACTCACCGTTGTTCCACAAGTCTGAGGGAGTGCTCAGCTACGCTATCACCATTGAGCAACTGAGACCTACCAAACTGCGGATCCATACTGATGTTAAGTGTATAGATTGCACGGTCTCATAGCTCGCACAGCGGGATAAACGGCAAAAACTCACTGGTGATCGAAATGCACTCACTTCGGTTATTCATTGTTGGATTACGTTCGCGGATCCAGAAGGCCTCTAGGGCCTTTCTGGGACCGATCTCACTTTCACGAAGCAACACAGTGCATTTAATATTAAAATCGTCTCCGTGATGGACATCCACTCGATGTTTACCGAGTGGGGTTACCAAACTACGCTTTTCCTTACCAGCAAGGTGTTCCCTGATGCGAACGCTTAGCGCTCTCCCTGTCTCCCCAATATATAGCTCCCCACAGCTTAAACACTGGATTTGGTAAATCACACCTTTCTGCGCACAGTCTCCACTTCTTCCATAAGGGCAGATCACGCAGTCTCTCGCTATACAAGAGCGATCGTAAAACCTGCTGCGAACTAGCAGTCGTTTGATGTTGTGTCCTGGTATGTTGACCAGCACAACATCATCGTCCAAATTTGCTCGCACCAGGCATAGACGTACAGCTGCCGTGATCTCCTCAGAAATAAAGGGTAACTGGAGACATATTTTATTTTCCCGCGCATTTGCACCACGCCCAGATCCCATCCGGCCATTTCGTTGTCTTGGATCGTACCCATTGAGACGTGCAATATTGCGGGCAAGCATACGTGATTCCTCGCGCTCCTCATGTCCCGTGCACACACCCACTGCTGTTCTGTACATGTTGCGAAGCACAGCACGTTTCACAGACAGAGGGTGAGCAGATTTTGCATGGACTATGATGTTCTTGGAACTACCCTTACCTTCTTGGAGCCTTAGGAAATATTGAAACTAACAGAGCTGGAGAAGGGAGTTTTTGCCGAAATGAGTGCCTGGTCTTAGGTTTCGAACTTCTTTCAGGCCTTTGAAAACGACGAAGTTGTCGAAACGTCGGCCGAATAAAGTTGTTCCACTATAACAAACCTGCGTGGCACAGAAGCATTAAGATCAAATAAATATTATTTAAACGTGCTGTTAACAGAAATCGGAAAATGGAAAACAGAAATTCCGAAATTTCTGTTTTCTGCTGTCTGATTTTCTGGCCATTTTGGGCAAATTTCTTCTGTTTTCTGAGAAAATGGCCGAAATTAGCTAGAAAACAGGAAATAGCATGGCATAGAAATTTGGCCACAGGTATTCAACCGTCAGTTTTTTGATACTGTCCAAACATCGCAGCCTCTAGAGCAAAAAAAAAATGTTTTTAGGCCATTTCAAATTTGATTTGAGCGATGGCTTTCGATTTGAATCGCGACATGCATGCACTCTGATCCGTTGATTTGATGGTGTAAATGATACTGTCACGTAGTTCCTCCACAGCAGATTTCACGTCTTTCAAGAATTCGACTTGTTCATACTCTAGCTCAAATACGTGGCAAGAATTCCGATTAACACTGTTTGCTGCCCTAAAGTGGCCCGTGCCCGTAGACCACGTTCCTACCTATGCATACATACATCTTCGTGTTAAATTGGACACTTTTGACTTCATGGTGGACACTGTTCAAAATAAGTTTATTTATTTATTTATTTATTTATTCTACGTTAACTAAGTAACGTGCCATAAACAAAATACAATATTGACACAATTCAATAGAAAAGCAAACAAAAATTATAGCTAAAGTTAGTAACATTATTATGGCTACGGATTTTGCATGTCATCCGTGTCGTTGGGCGCGTGTAGCGCAGTCGGAGGAGGCTCAGGCTGGCGCGTACACCCGAATCCAGGCTCCCGATTCGGATTTCCCGCCCAGGCCACCCAAGCCTTCAATCCCTGCCGGGTCGGCGCATTGGTATCAACCTTGTCAAGGAAGGTTAAAGCGCTGGCCTGTTCATCGGCCGGCCATCGCAAGTCATTGTATGGCCAAAAACGCCTTCAAACCACGTCCATGCTATCCTGTGGAAGTAGAATGCGGGGCGCATCTCAATAGGGATTGAATAACGCCGTCATTTATCCTTCATCCTTATTATAGCTAAAAAGGAACACAAACGTTTACTGTCCAAACATTTACCTACATTCCTACAGTACAGCTAGTGTAGTTGGATTGATTAGTCAGTTGTTAAGCACCAGTAGTTGTGTTCTTTTTCCTTTCTCCTTTCCTTTCTCCATTCTTTTTTCTACCCTTTTCTTGGAAACAAGAAAATTAGAGAAACAAAAAATATATGCCTTATTTTGAAATAAATATGATTGAAAAAGATATTAGTGCATCTCTTATCAGTATTCATTGTTAGACCCCGTTAATTAAACGGAGTAGCTATAAAAGCCTGGCTAGAAATGATCACAAAATAAATAATATTGATAAAGTCGGACACTTTTGAAGTCAAACTGATCATCTTCCAACTCAAAAGGATCGTGTTCCACATTAGGCCAGACATCCTTTTTGAGTGATAAGTATTCAAAGACGGAGGGCTTTAGTCACATACCACTTCGCCTTTGTTTGGGAGGTGCTTAGTTTGACTTCAGAACTATCCAGTGTTCAGTTTGACGTGATATAAGGATAACAGGATAAAGGACAGCCGTACTCAATCCCTTTTGAGATGCTGCACGCATTCTACTTCTTCGGAATATCGTAGAGGCGATGTGAATGTGTATCTGGTCATACAATGACTTGCCGTGGCCAGCCGATGAACAAGTCAGCGCTTTATCCTTCCCAGACACGTCTGGTACCAATTCACCGACCCCGGAGGGATGGAAGGCTTGGTTGGCCTGGGCGGAAAATCCGAACCAGGAACCTGGTATCGGGCGCTGGCCATAGCCGGAACCTTCTGCGACTGCCCTACACACGCTTTTGACGTGATACTGTTGATATTGATAAATATTCATATTTGGATACAATAGGAAGCTGAAGCAATGATTTGGAAATCTTCGGCTCGATGTCTGTCGCACTTACTCAAGAAACGCATGAATTTTCATGAGCAGCGAGCGCGCGAAGCACGTCGTCGTTCGCGGAGGCGCACGATCTGCATTGTTCTGCCGACTGCCACTCGGACACGAAACAAGCCGGCTTCGTGCTGGTTGCTAAATGGTGAGAAGTGACCAGAGAGGAGTTGCTGCTTCACTCTCTATAGTTATCTTAACGCTGCACTGCAGCTGAGCCCTACGAAGACGATGTTCTTGAGAGTTTCTGGTACCAATTCTTGATCAATGGAATGGATATCTCCGACCACAGCTAACTATACGAGGTCGCGAAGTCAACATCGCCAACAACTTAGTGCCGGAGGTGGACTGGAGAACATGAGGTCAACGATGGAGAATCAGAGACTCTATTGCATAGTCCAAGTCGTCGAAAATTATTCTAGCCAGCCACGCAGTGCGAGACACTAGATATATCCCGGGCGATGTCAAAAACAATACCAGGACGCACAATAACACGGTAGTTGGACTTCTTCGAGTACGCCTTGAAGGATAGTTTCACGCAGTTCGCGCTACTGGAGATATAGAAGTCTTGGCTGACCGGGGCTAAACCTAGAATGACGACTCGGGATGCTAGCGCCCTCTTCAGCTACGCTATCACGTTCAATGCTATATGATAACACTTGAAGGATAATAAAAGGATAAAAGATGGCGCTCAATCTCTTTTGGGATGCGCCACGCATTCTATTATACTTCTGCGAGATGTCGTGAAGGCAGTTTTAATAGTATTTGTCCAATGCAATAACTTGCAGTCCATCCCTGATGAAGTCAGCGCTTTATCCTTCCCAGACAAGTCTGGTACCAATTCACCGACACCGGATGGATGGGAGGCTTGTCTGGCCTGGGTGGGTAATGCGAACCACGAACCTTGATTCGGAATGCACGCGACAGGCGGCGCCTCCATCGACTGCGTTCTCACGCGCCCCAAAGAAGAACTCAAAAAGTTATTTATTAAAATAATTAGTCCATTAGTAATTCGGCACGTTTTTTATTTTTCCACTGCCGACTACCTCACCAAAAACTACATACCCGGTAGAAGTACTTGTAATCGAATGTGACATACGGCGCAGTTAACAGAAGGTACTGACCTCTTGCACATCACCTATTGATTACAGGTTCGGTTCGCTCCAGGTGAACCGGATCTCTTATTCTTTAAGAAAATTGATACCAGTTTTGTCTTCGGGCTCTACAAGTCGTTGTACAAGCGAACCACTTCACGATGATACCGCGTAAGAGCGCACCACGTGGCTTACTCCAAAGCGCATTGACGAAAGCCAGTCTCGGTATGCATTTCTTCCAATTCTGTTTAATTGTATTCGCGATTATTCTCTATTATGCCATAATGAGTAAGCAGAAAATGAATGAAAACAAAATAATAAACAGGTAAATTTGCTTTTTTGAAGTAAAGGATAAAAGATAAAGAACGGCGCTGATCAACCCTTTTCGGATGTGCCATGCCTTATATTTCTACCGTATTCCGTAGAGCCAATTTCAGCAAGTATTTAACTTCTACAATGACTTCGGTGGTCAGACGACATACAGATCAGTGTTTTATCCTTTTCAGTGGATGCCACATCCCAAAAGGGATTGAGTGGAGCTGTCCTTTATGTTTTATCGTGGTTGAGCAGAGCCTTTCTATGTCCGCGCAATTGCCAGGTATCCGACTTCCTCATGTGGAGACCACGAAAGTTCAACAGCGTTAACCTACCAAAAGGGATTGAGTGGAGCTGTGCTTTATGTTTTATCGTGGTTGAGCAGAGCACCGGAACTTCCACCCGCTGTTGGTTTCTAGGTAACCTGCCGTTTCTGCACAGTCCCAGAAATAGTTCCACAGCTCGTAGTTGGCATTTGAGAATGACAGGATTACGCTGACGGAAGCCATGAGCCGTTCTGGATCTAAATGTCAGTTTGTTAATCCGTATTCTGTATGATGAAAACGTCACCGCATCTCACGGGAGGTCCCCGACGTGTACACTTTGTGCTTCTCAGAATCTAGATCAGACTTTAATCACCTATCCATACTAGTCATACTTGTCGCAAGGGTAAGCGTGTTAAAGGCTTCCCCATCTCCAAGGCGACACCGGCACGCATGTCGATGCGGTGTTCACTTCTTTTACCTTATTGGAGTTTTTTTTTTCACCAGCTCTGCTCTGCTACGCTCCTAGTTCCCTGTTCGTAGAGGGGAAGAACTCTATCCAAATAGTCTTAATGAGCTTTCTTGTGATAGGTGAGAGCAAAGTGCGTGATAGAAAAACGAGGCTAGCCAACTACATACAGATCTAAACCAGGGATGGGCACGAAGTTCTGGACGTTATTTTTTAACGATTGAAAATTGGAAGAGTTCTGTGCGTACTGTAAACCCTCGCACTTCCCTCATTGAATGTCGGCGCTCGGAGAGGTTTTTGAGGTCAAAAGCTCGAAGAATTCCTCATTAGCGGCAGAACACAGCTCTAAGGGCAACACGAGGACATGCGCCCATTCGAATTTTTGCCGTCGATTCTAGATCCTCGATTCCGCAGGAGCGCATTTCTTCCAGAGTCGCAATGAGTCTCCTCTTCCCTAGTGTTCCCATAAGAGCATGCGTCATAACGCGCACTCACTCTTATGGTAGATTAACCTTCCCCCTAGGGGTTATTGACCTTGTGCTATCTGCATTATCATTGGAAACTCCCTTCACAAAGGAACATAGGAGTGGGGCTTTCGTCCATCTACGCATAGTCAAAAGATTCTGACCGCATATCACACACTAAAAAATTGACTTCTTTTTCGGCTGGTCTCTAGAAGTCAGAGCACCATAAGCGCGGTGTTTGGCACCTTGCTCAATAAAGTCGTGAATTGGTACCACACTCGTCTGGAAAGGATAAAGCGCTGAATTGTTCATCGGCTGGCAACCCCAAGTCATTGTATGACCTAATACGCATTCAAATCACCTCCACGACATTGCGTAGAAGTAGAATGCGTGGCGCATCCCAAAAGTGATTGAACAACGCCGTCGTTTATCCTTTATTCTTTATCCTACCCAGCTTTGGGCGCACCACGCATTCCACTGCTGCTCGATATCGGGGTATCTTCCTGAAGGATAAACGACTAGTCGACTTGTTCATGCTCAGAGGGCAACATGTCACTGTTTAACAGAGCTGGTTCACCTCTGGTAGTTCCCGGTTCGAGGTATGAACGACATGGTTGCTCTTATCACGAATAGATCCTTATTATAAGCATTTTTCAACTTGAAAACGATAAGCTTAATGAGTTTAACTTCAAATGAGTTGTGACACCTCCCTTTTCACTGGTGAACCACCGTGGAAGTGTTATAACAAAAACGCTTGATGCGATATAATATTAATTACGCCGCTTAAGCCGATCGTTAAAAGATTTAATCAGAACAGAACACATCAACAGATAGGTGAGATAGATGGTGAAACGAGCTTTTGGAGAAAACTATTATTTAGTTATTTATTTATCTATTTAGTCAATACATAAAGAGGTGATGCGTGAAGAAGAGGAAAAAGATGGAAGACTAACATTAATTTGCTCGCTGTAAAGAACAAAAACAGGCCAAGAAAAAAATTAGAAAATTATAACCTTTCATTCTTAATTTTACTTTGCTAAAATTGATCTGACCATGAGCTGGACTGGCTCAGCCGACAGACTCCGCTGTCTCCTGTAAGAATAATTATCAGAATAATACCAAAGGATGAGGTTAGTCATTTCCTTCGTGTGATGCGCCGGGCATTCTACTTCTATGGGATATCGAGGTAGCAATTTGAGTGCGTATTTGGCCTTTACATACCTTGGTTTCCAGCCGATGGACAGGTCAATTATTTAACCCCACCCCCCCCCCCCCCAGAACAGTCTGGTTAATTCATCAATCCTCCCCCCCCCCCCTCCAAAGTGCCTCAAGAAATTCCGAAACTGAAGCGAATATAGTGCACCAACCTAATACATACCGTACTCGTACGTAATACTAAAAGCGGTTTTCGAATTTGTGACCAGCATATCAGTCAAACACCCTAGACGAAGTTTGAGCGAAGTCGATAATCACGACCGCGACAACTTTTGCCGATGCCCACCGTAATCTACCGTAATCGGCTGAAACTTTGAAGACGAATATCATATTTATTACCAAAACTCCAAATAAATGTCCCGGCGAAAAACATTGTTCGACATCTTCTGCATTTCTAGAGTTATGAGGTGCAACAATAGCGCCAAGACTCCATTTCCTGCCACCATTTTCCTCCAGTCTCTTTCATTGTGCCTCCCCCCACATTGCTTAATGCATAGCGCTGAGCAGTGAAAAACCGAGTGACTCGATCGTTCTCTCCGCTCCCCTCTCCTCCTCGCTCTTCAACGCCGGCGACGCAAGCGCCTCAATCAAGGCTTCATTGTGACTGGAACGGTTTTTCGCCGAGCGGTGTGTGTGTGACGCAGATAACCTTTAAGGACTACATTCCTCGGAGTTCCGTCGAGCACGTATGCGCGCGCCGGCTTGGTCGCGCGGAAATTGCCCGAGAAAAACAGCTCGTCGATATCGGTGATGCATTGGTTTGCCTCTTTCAGGGTGTCCTCATTTTCCGCGAGCCTTCCTGCGACGAAGCCCCTCCGGCGTCGTCGTCTTCGCCGAGATTACCGCAATTCGAGGTGTCGGCGGAGCAATGGAAAAACCGCGAGCCACGTTCGTGACATGTGGTGAACGTGAGGAGCAGTTTTTTCAAGGAAAGGAGCGGCTCTGGCCTAGTCTTTCGCTTCGTCAGGCCTCAAGGCCATTTCTGCGAGGAAATGCGAGGGGTAAAGTTAGCCCATGTAGGCCGTGTTTACCACCAGTGCCGAATTTAATATCGCGTTTGGATGACATTCAAAGCATTGCTTTCCATGCCAACCTTTCCTTAATTCGGGCACCATCAGGTAAGCGTTGCATCCCTCCGGGGTCGGTTGATTGAAACCAGACTTGCCAGGGGAAGAAATATGTTTTCCATCGGCCGCCAGCCGCATGTCTTTGCATAGGCCAAATCACATTCACTTTCTTTCCACGACATCTGTTAAGAGCCGAATGCATGGCGCATCCAAAGCAGAGATTGATTAATGACCTTTTTTGGTGCAGTGCTGTAAAGTTACCTGGAAATACAAATCCAATAAGCTCCAAAACTTTGTGAATGATCATGTCCTTGCTCACTTCTAATCTCCTTTAAGATACGCTCTGTGCGGAAATCTGACTGCTTTCAAGGAATCACAAGCGATCTATAAGACCGTGCTCAATTTCACAGTATCCGTCGAAAATCGAAACTTTTGCACTTACGATTATAGAGCAGTGGGAGGAGGCGCCGGCTGTCGGATGCACACGGTCGAACTTCCCCGTCTGGGTTTTTCGCTTAGACCAAGCAAGTCTTCCAACCCTGGCGCGTTGAATTGCTACCAGACCTGTTTGGCCACCACGTGTCATTGTTTGGGCCAAATTGGCATTCAATCTATCTCATAGAAGTAAAATGCATGGCAATTCCGCAAATAAATTGACTAGCGATGACCTTTATCCTTTATTTATTTATTTATTTATTCAAATCATGCCTTACTCATGCAACGATGCATTTTACAAAGAAAATATCAAGAACGAAACAAAACTTACAAAAAGCTGACGTGATCAAGGCTGATTACAAGCTGATTTTCAGATCTAACCTAGCCATGGGGGGACACTTCCAAAGGGAACAACCACCAACAGAATAACCTCGTCCTGCGAGGAAATTGCGATGAGAGGATTTTTCATAGTCCAGTTCAGCGTTTCTTCCCTGTAAAAGAATTCACCTTCAGTTTCACCGCTGTTGTCCAACAGGCTGACTCAAGTTCCCTCCCCCGCTGGGGGTAGATCCGCTATTCCTTCTCATGAAGGACTTAAAAACATTTTTCGATAAACTGAGGAGGTTGTGACTCTTGGCTAGCAACGAGTTTCTTCTTTTTATTAGATTGCGATGTATTGAATTCGGCGAACACTTGCCGAATCTCGGCTCGTGAGGAGATGCTCATGCTTACATGGCTCGCATACTCCGAAACCTGTCGTTAGGTACGTAACACGTGTCTTATCGCTGAATCACGTCTATCAATGGGTTGCGCCAGTGGTTTTGAAATCTCTGAAAGGCTTAGTCATCGTTCAGAATGGCGAGGATTGAACGATCGCGGTCTGGCTGCGTGGTATTCTACTCATCATTACTAGAATTGACAATCTCTTGTCGTCGTGTTCGTTGAACTTTGAGGGTTGAGATCATAAACAACGGCGTCTTTTGTAGGCAAAGCAGCAAAAACACGAAAACACATATGCCTTGGGGGCTTGTGGTTTGGTGCACGACTTGAACGGGAATTTCTTCCCCATCGCCCTTCATGAATCCGCTCCAAACATCACAGTCCAGGGATTCGAATCCGAGCTCTACGGAGTTCAAAACTCAGACCGAAACACGTCCAAGATATCGGACTGCCAATCTTGGACTAAATGGCTCGTGTAAACCAGTGCTCCGTCCTGCTGGAAAACAGGACGGAGGCTACAGTCACCATCCACAGTTTCACCGGCAGATGAACTCATTTGAAGACAGTTTGTCCTTTCTCAAAGGAATGTGTCGGCATGACATTACCCTCACAGGGTACAACACCTGAGACGGGAACACTGTGCTGGAGGTTTTGCTTGGGTTCTCCTTGCCGGGTTTGCGGAAGCTTGCTCAAACTCCTCAGAAGCATTGCACCTGGCCACGGCATCGTAAGCGGTTCATCATGGACACTCGAAGAATGGAATTATTTCAGCTGGCGAACGCACAGCGCGAATACTTTCGATAGTCGCCGATTTTCGGTTGTACTCTGCACTTGTATGCAACATCGAGGCCATTCTGAGGTTATGACTGTTTACTAGAGGCTTCTGGTCTTCCAGGGCGCAAATCGCGACCCCTGGCGGAATCACGAAATGGCGGGAGATTTGTATCCAAATCCGTCCGAATTTAAGCGTCGCACCCCGTACATCATAACTGTAGAAGGACACTTAGCGAACATTGTATTGTACGACTATTGTACAGTTACCAACTACGGAAACGATTCCGCAGGACCTCGTCCCACCCCGCTGTAGACTTGCGGCAAATATTTTACTATTGCCGAATGTTCAACATATGCTGGAGGTTGTTATTATCCTCCAATAGAAAACTGAAACTAAAACTCTGTCACACTGCCGGTTATCTCGAGCATTGTAAGTGTCAGAATATGATTATTAAAAAAGAGGCGAAGATCCACGTTTATAGTGAAGAGAATGCGCTGACACTTCACATGCTGATTAATACTGATTGCTGATGTCACTTTATTTATTTATTTATTTATTCGTATCTACCTCGCATCATTTATATCACCCGTCGCAACATCTCGATTCGTCCTTGTGGCGTGCCAGAGTGCTCCAATGGATCTTCCTCGGTCGAGAAGGGGCAATTCGTTCATTAGGAGCTTTAACGGACTAGTCCGACCAGTGTAATGGTTCTCGTGTTCTTTTGCCACCACGGAGAATCCAGTCGGTGACGGCTATCATTCAGCGGATATCTGCACAAGCGTGCCGGTTCACCTAATTTTCAACGACTCGGCGTATGCGAAAGCGTCCTTGATCTTCGAATATCGACGAAGCTCCTTTTCAGAAAGTGCGCAGTTGCTTGTGAGAAGCATTCCGTTTACTTTGGAAAGTTTCTAGTTCGGCATAAAAATTGTGTTGTTTTGCTTTGAAAGGTGTCGAATTTTGTTTAGATAGTTTCTAGTTTGACGTGAGAATGGTAAACAGAAATAAGTCTGAAAAATGGCAAAACGAATTTACTCTTGAATTTTTATCCCCTTTCTATTCAATTTTCTCTGTTTTCCATTTATAAAAATAACCAGCGTCGGTCGCCGGCTCCGCCGGCGCTGGAGTGTGCGGGCCACGCCAGGCTAGCCGGCTCCGCCGGCGTCGGGTATGACGGGCCACGCTAGGGGCGTAGCCCAAACCTAGCTGGGGTTGCTTCCTCACCCAGCGCCAGTCGCCGGCTTCGCCGGCGCCGGCGCTGGAGTGTGCGGGCCACGCCAGGCTAGCCGGCTCCGCCGGCGTCGGGTATGACGGGCCACGCTAGGACGTAGCCCAAACCTAGCTAGGGTTGCTTCCTCACCCAACGCCGGTCGCGAGCTCCGCCGGCGCCGACGCTGGAGTGTGCGGGCCACGCCAGGCTAGCCGGCTCCGCCGGCGTCGGGTATGACGGGCCACGCTAGGACGTAGCCTAAACCTAGCTAGGGTTGCTTACTCACCCAACGCCGGTCGCGGGCTCCGCCGGCGCCGGCGCTGAAGTGTGCGGGCCACGCCAGGCTAGCCGGCTCCGCCGGCGTCGGGTATGACGGGCCACGCTAGGACGTAGCCCAAACCTAGCTAGGGTTGCTTCCTCACCCAACGCCGGTCGCGGGCTCCGCCGGCGCCGGCGCTGGAGTGTGCGGGCCACGCCAGGCTAGCCGGGTCCGCCGGCGTCGGGTATGACGGGCCACGCTAGGGGCGTAGCCCAAACCTAGCTGGGGTTGCTTCCTCACCCAGCGCCGGTCGCCGGCTTCGACGCCAATCAACGCTGGGCAAGGAAGCATCACTAGCGTCGAGCTCGTTGAAACGTGCACGTACTCCAGATTGATTCCTAACTTGGTACCACTCATATCCCAGTGCAGCACTCAGAGGAATGTCCTCTTCGTCTAGCGTTGGGTTTACAGCTTATTACAGCTCATCAATCCTACGAAATGTCTGACATTTCTGTCCGGTCGCCGTGCTTTAAGCCACGAGGTGTGATGAATTCCAGAAATGATGGCTTAAGACAAAAATGCTATACGCTTCTGTACATAGTATAGTATGGAAACCGGTCAAACTACTGCTGAAAATTGACGACCCTGAGGCAAGACTTGAATAAAAACGTAGCCGTAGCGAGCGCAGGTCCCAGCAATTTTCTTCGTTAGCCTGTATTGGCCCACCGCTGAAAATTGGAGAACCCTGGCAGGTAGAAAAGGCGTAGTAATCCGAGTAAACACGCCCGCACCATTGGCCACTGATTTTGAGGGAGAGTACGGGAAGAATTATATACGAGAGCTTGGTGTAGTCAAGAATTGGGGTTGGGACGGGAACTTGATTTCCGCTGTTGACGAACCACTACAGGCAATGACTCGTGCCTTCCTCCTTTATATATGGTCGGATTTTCTGTCTCTGATTTTCCTACATCCAGTGCGTCAGAGGGAAATTCAGTATCGCGTTCAAAAGATCGATAATCTTGATCGATATTGATTGTATGATCAAAACTCCCAATCAGCTGTGGGGCGCATCCGTCGGCCAACACAGTCAGGCAACTGTCACATAGACCTCTATCTGTATTCATAATCAGTTGCCTATGCTTCGGCCATAAAGTTGGGTCGTTTTGATCTTAATATTTGACACAGGTCAATCTTCCAATAATTGTCTCCGCTCCGTCTCACAACAGTATTATAAATTGTTGTCATAGTCATGTAGAGGTACTAAAAATAATTTCGTGAATAATGCGTAGTTCCATTAAATATTGATTCACTTGCACGCTGCTACGTTCTGCTATCGGTGTAGTAAGCATCAACTCAAATGCTACGACAGAACTGTTCACGTCGAATTGGACACTCTTCCTAGACGTTGCGACTTTTACTTGATTGATTGCAGGAGTTGAACAACAAACACAACAGTGAGGAACGCACAGATCCCCACTTTGGTGGTTCATGTAAGGGCGATAAATAGGAAGCGTGAGTGGGCGGGAGAAGCTGATGCATGCGCTCAACCCAACGAACTTCGAATGGGAGAATCTTACTTACAGCCCACAGCTAAGAAGCAAGCATACAGTGCAATAAAAGATGAGATCGCGCCATGTACTCCAAAGTGTACCGCAGCTTTTATTTGATTGGTAGTGTGAATGCCACTTACATGAACCACCAAAGTGGGGCTGTGTGTGTTCCTCACTGTTGTATTTGTTGTTAAACCTCTGCAATCAATTGAATAAAAATGGCAACGTATTGGAAGAGTGCCCAAGCGATAAATAGGAGGCACAGGTGGGCGGGAGAAATAGTTGCATGGGCTCAACGAACTTCGAGTGGGAGAATCTTTCTTACAGCCCACAGCTAAGAAGCAAGCTTACAGTGCAATAAAAGATGGGATCGCACCGTGCACTTCAAACATCCCCGCAGATTTTATTCGATTAACAGCTTCTATTTGATTGAAAGTGTAAATGCCACTTACATGAACCTCCAAACTGGGGATCCAAGCGATACGTAGGAAGCATGAGTGGGCAGGAGAAACGGATGCATGCGCTCAACACAACGAACTTAGGATAGTATAGGAAAATCCCGAACACAGCGGAGGTAGGAAGGAATGAACTGTGACCTCGGCCGGAGCACACAGGTGGCAGAGCCGTACCCCGCAGCAACACAACTGCAGCAGCAGCGCAGGATACTGCAGGTCCACTAATTGAACGGTAGCGAGGACAGGAGCCTTTAAGGGGGCCAGTTCGAGGCAGTAGCCGCCCAACACGTGCGCGGACAGAGCCGCGGCGCCGGCCTATTTCGCAAAGCCTCACGTGCCCTCCTCGGCAGCGGCGATTGCTCACCTCCCGGCGCTCCCCTTCGGAGAGAGAAGTCGTGCCTCAAACTTTGGTGATTAAACCATCGAGCCCGCGAAGTTTACGAAGTACCGAAGAATTACGAACAGACAAAAAAAACCCTCCTCCATTATATATGGTGGGATATTAAGATTAAGTTAAATAAAAATTAAAACCAAAATTGAAAGGAAGATCAGAAAATTAAGATCTCTTTTTTACTCTAAACTTCTAGCTTTCTTTTGCTGTACTTCGTGTTAGAAAAAAGTTTCCTAAAAACTAAAGTCTCACTTGTACCACTTGCCTTCCGGCATCTCGTCGCATTCCTCAAACGGACGATAACAACGCCTTCATACATCCCTGTCCCATGCAAGAGTAGCCCAATGAATCCAGCCCGCATGACGGACATGAGGAATCGTTCGGGGTTTGTGCTAAGAAGTTACAACGCGTAATTAAATAAAAGTGGTGAAGCTAATTGATGACGAGCTAAACCTAGCATATTGGTCGGCAAGAATTTTTCAGGGAGCAGATAACAGTCTTCTCAATCAATGATCTTGGCATTCCGCTCAAGCTTTTCGAAACAAACGTCAACGAGGAGGTCTTCCTGTGCTCCTCATGAGTCCTAATAAGAGGTATAAATTGTGTGTATGGCGTCTATCTCACTTCGAAGGCGCGCGATTCGGGTTCGAGCCCGAGCGGCGCCGAATTGTCGAGTGGTCGTCGACGACGACGAGAACGTGACAAGAACCTCCGCTCGGTCCAATTCAGACGCAGCCGCGCTACTGAAGTGTCGCTGAACTCTGCCGCCAGTTTCTGTCATTCTTCGTCGTCGCCGTCAGCCGGCCGGCTGAGTGAGTGACGTCTGCGGGCGTTTGAGCGGCGGAGAGTTCTGGACGGCTGACTCACGCGCGATTAGCGAGCGAATCCGGCACTCTTTCCAGCGACCGACACACCCACCTCGTCGGCGAGTTCGATGCGCGTCTGGCCGGACTGAGATCAACGTTTTCGCTCTGAATTTCATCGTTTTTCACATTTCGATTTGCAGCACTGTTAATCCACCTTCGTGCGTCTGAAGTTCGTCTCCATGACATTGTGAAGTTCACTTTGGCATCGGAAGTTAAGCTTTGAATTCTAGTGCCTTCCGTTTTTGGGAACTTGAATCCATGCTTTATATAAGGTTGGACAATGGTTTGTCATGGTTTCTTGTGTCATGGTTTCTCAGATGGCAGACAATTTGGGAGTTCTCCAACTTCTCTCTTACATAACCTCAGCATTGTATGTAAGTTGTTAGTCAGTTGGGTTTTTTGTGCCAATACGAGGTTTTTAGATGGATCTTTATCTTTGTCTTTACGTGGGCGAACATCAGCCTTTGCGGTGGATCCAATTGCTGAGTTCTTTTCTCCCACTTGGTTCCTCCTTTTGTGCTTGTAGAGTAGGTCCGAAATGCTAGGGTAAAGCGTTTGATGGAGTAGAGCGCAAGCAAACTAATGCACCATGTTCAGGCCTTTGAAGACGACGAGAAGTCGAAACGTCAAGCTCTGCTAAATAAAGATCCACCTAAAAACCTTGTGTTGGTACAAAAAACTTTACTGACTAACAATTTGGGTGTTCTTTTATTTTTTGGATTTTTATTTTATTTTTCGTGCGCTCTCAATTCCAGGTTCCTGATTCGGGGTTCCCGCTCGTTGTGTTCTCGAAAATTTCTCGAATATTCGAATAGTTTCGAACGCTCACAAATTCCGAAAGTTCGAATTCGGATACAATCGAAACACGCCATTTTCTGGATATTCGAATTCGAACACATTCGAAAAAGGCGATTTTTGAGTAATCGAATTCGAATATCAAATACAGATGAAGATGGTTCGAAGTCCTTCGAATAGGTCATTCGAGCACAACTATAGCTCCCTCCCAGGCCAACCAATTCTTCCATCCCTCCGTGGGCGGTGAATTGGTACCAGACTTTCTGGGAAGGGCTGACTTGTCCATCAGCTGGCCACCGCAAGTCATTGTATGGATGAAATACGCATTCAATCGGCCTCTACGATATCTCGTAGAAGTAGAATGCGTGGCTCATCCTGGAAACGGATTGACTAACGCCGACTTTCATTCTCTACAGTAATGGGGTTGTCCTGTACGGTAGAAGCATGCAAGTGGAAACAGCACCTGTACGGCGTTGGGCATTAAAGCATTAAGGGTCCAAGTGGAACCACTATTTCTCCCCCATCCTAGTGAAGACCGAACCAACTTGGCATTCTCTTCTTGTATATAGGGAATTTGGTACCGTACACACCCACGAAAGATCATTTGTTTATTTACTACAAACAAAAAATTACAAATTGATTTATCTTTTCAGGACATATAAATTGTCTAGCACATAGAAGCACATTGTCTAGCACATGTAAGAAAAAATAAAGGAATAACATAAAACAGGGTGAATGTACCACCAGCCATGTAAGTTACTATTAATTAATCAACACATTTTGCAGCACTTTAATGTTTAACAACTGATAAATCCTCTACTGGTCTGGGCAGACTCTTCATAGATCTTCATGCAGGATGAATTCCTTGAGAATCCGATAGGTTAGGAAGTCTGACCTGAGTCGCAGTTTAACCACTGAGACACGGAGTTTCACCCTCCTCTCAGGTTTTGTCAGAATAGCTTCAGACAACCTTCTTGGGTCGAAGGAAAGCTTATTTGCGAGAATTTTGTGCATCACGATGAAGTCAGCGATTCTTCTTCTATTTCTCAATGAAGAAAGGCCAAAGAGCACAGTCCGTTGAGCATCGCTTGGATTCGAGATATAATCCACTGAGATACATCTCACCGCAAGCTTCCTGGTGAAGCTGTTTGGAGTGCTTTCTAAAAGATCTACATTTTTATTTTATTTTATTTTTATGCACAAATTGCGCCATTTAGAAAAACTTCACTGGTAAAACAAAGTAGGGCGTGGTATCAGTACACTGCAATTTGATAAGATCTAGCGTTTTGCAGAAATTCGGAAGCCTAAATACAAGAAGAGTGGAACAACAAACAAACGTACAATGAGACTAAAAGGTGTCTCGTTTTTTATATCTAGGTATTTATTTTTATTTTTTATTCTATATCGTGATGTATACATATGTATGCACAGTTAAAGTCATGTACTTACTGAACTTGCTACAACGATATCCAGCAACAGTACAGTGCGTGGCGCATTCCAGACAAGGACTGGTTAACACCGACCTTTCTCCTTTTATCCCTCTCGATCCAAGTCGATGTGATTCTAAGGAGCCATCTAGGAGCAGGACTAGAAAACAAAGACTCCGACTCATCACGTCGTCGCGTTCTGTTCCTTCCCACCACTACTCTCCGGCTGGTGTCATTTCCCAGGGAAATATGCAATAGTTCTTGTGGTTGTATTGTTTTTCGGACAAAAACCGGCCGGGTACCATTATTTCAATGAGCGGAATCGAGTGGAACAAATTGGTGACCTCACTGTTAGATGTTTCGATTTTTTTTTGCCAGAAGCCGATGGTGTAACGGCCCTCCTCCCAACGCCTCATGAGAGTCGTCCTCGACCGCCGAATGAGTCTGGAGTTGCGCTAGCGTGGACGTTGAGTTTCGCACTCTGGCTGTTGACTTCAGCTGGAAGTCTCATGCTTCCGCCTTAACCAGAGTTTAGCAGGCCCTGACGGGTACCTCTAGCCCGCACGCAGAAATGTCCTACCTTCCTTGTATACCATTTTCATTTCAAACTGGACTTTTTTCAATTTGTAGCCGGACACTTTTTAAAAATAAAATGGGCCATTTCTGATTCGAGTTATGCGTATCTAAATTTTACATTTGAAGTTTAAGTAATCTACAGACAGGCATGGTTAATAAAATCAAATTCTAAAATCGTTAAATTTTCTTTAAAGAAGCTTTTAAATAATTTTTAGGTAAAAATTTGCCTTGGCATAGGGAATTATGGAAAAGTGACTACACTGCATGAATAGACATAAAAATTGTATTATTTGACCTAAAATAATATTTACTGATCTATCCAAAGGTGCTGAAAAGCAAAGTATCTTATGGTGATGATGTTATATTGAGAAAATGCGCCATTCATCCGTCATATGTATCCCGTTACCTATTTTATGGACAGTGTGAATGTTATTCAAACACGTATAAATCTAGTGGCAGAGGTGTCTAGTAGGGCGCGTGTAGCGCAGTCGGAAGAGGTACCGGCTGTCGCGTGCACTCTATACCAGGTCCCTGGTTCGGAATTCCCGCCCAGGCCAAACTTATATTTCATCCTCACGGGCCGTGAATTGCTACAAGGTTGTCTGAGAAGGCAAAACACCGATTTCTCCATTGGCTGGCCATTTCAAGCCATTGTATGATCAAATACGCATTCAAAGCGGCTCCACGTTATCCCGTAGAAGTATAATGCGTGGCGCATTCCAAAATGGACTCAGTAACGCCGTCCTTCGTCCATGATTCTTATAAATCTAGTAGGAACAGAAGCAATCACGTTCCACCAAAACGCCAGAATTCTCCACTTCGTATCATCAGGTACCATCACGTACTCTATCAGTCAAATAGACATTCCAGTGTTCAGGAGGAGTGCACAGCACAACAACTTCATTAAAATATCGTACTAAAATCAAATAATAATCAAAAATATAATGATAAAAATATCAGAAGGATACTAACTTTATTATCATACAAAAAAGCGCGCAAATTTTTCCTTACAACATTGTTCAGATAGGTTTCGAATTGATTTTTAAAGCAAAAGAGTAGTTTGCATTTGCTAGAAACTGTCTATTTGGGCTCCAGCTATGTCTGTCTTTGAAGGCTGTACGGTATACTACAAAAGGTGCCCAGTTTAAACTGAAGTTGGTCTCCAAGCATTGGTCGGGAGGTCGCTTAGGTTTTCAGGCCCACCGTGCTCGTAGTCCTACTGTAGGAATCTCCTACACCATTCTGTTCCCATTCCCGCGGCTCGTTCTTTCCCTCGATATATTGTGAGAATCACAGGGAAAAGAAAGGTCTCTCGGAATTTGAATCTTCACCTCTTCGCTTTGTGAAGAGTATGTAATGTGATTGCCTGACGTTGCTTAAGTATCGCTCACTGCTGCTTCTTCTGGACACATTTTGAGCACTCGACAAGAGATGCAGTTTTCTCTGGTGCACTACAAATCGATTTTAGGCTTGATTCACCCCCGCATCAGACCCACCATCCATCGCCTGACTCCAGTAATTGTTGTCCAATGAAAGAAACCCGGTTTGCCTTTGTACCAGATTTAACAAAGTATCACCTGTATCACCTGTCGTCCCTTTGATCATCGAGATGCTTGGCGGGCGACAACAGCGTCTTCATTCGTCCCTGTCGCGTGCCAAAGTGCTCCAATCGATCGATCCTCCGCGCTTGAGGAATGCGTCGTGTCGTTCGTTCGGGGCTTTCATGAACAATTCCGGCCGACGCGTAGGTGGGAGTCCTTCTGTTCTGCTGACATCCCTCGGAATCCAGTCGGTGACAGCTGTCGTCCCGCGGGTGTCTGCGAGGCGCGCTATGTGGCCGGCCCACCTAATTTTCGACGATTTGGCTCATGCGACAGCGTCTCTGATCTTCGATAGTCATCGAAGCTTGAAACTCCGGAGGTCTTCCTTAATAATACGCACTCATACCGCGCCTACGATAGCCAAGTGAAAGAGAATACGTGGCGGTAGGGCTTGGTTCGGTTGGCCACCGCAAGTCATTGTATAGGTCAAGTTGCCTCGACGGTATTCCGTAGAGGTATTAGGTTGGCGGATTATAAATGCCGCCTGCTTTCGATTTCTCATTTCCCTCCTATTGTTATTTCTTGGATAATGCAACTTTACGTGTTTAGTAAGCGTTTCCGAAGGCATCCTTCGCCAAAGTTTCGTTCCGATTCGTTGACCCTTTTAAATAATTTTTTTAGATTAACGATGATCGAGCAAAAGTACCGAGTGCAGTCTTGCTTGCTGTACGACGGCAAGCAAGGAAGAACTGCTGCAGAATCCCGCTGCATCTTGTTTGAAGTATTTGGTAACGAAGTTCCATCAATACGTCGATTCCAGCGATAGTTTCAACGTGTCCGAGACGGTGATGAGAGCCTTGAAGACGCAGATCAACGGCGTCCTGCAATTGTGGATAGCCAGGAATTAAAGGAGGCTGTCGACTGGGATCCAACACAAACTACCCTTGAACTCGCACAGAGGTTCGGTTGTCACCATTCCACCACTGTCGATCGTTTGCTTGCAATCGGAGAGTGAAATCGGTGTGGAAATTGGTGTCGCACCAGCTCAGCGACACAAACAAGGCAGTACGAGTCGCCATCGCTGGGATTCTCATCAGCAGAACCAAGAACGGCAGTATCTATGACTCCATCGTGACGTCGGAAGAGAAGTGGAGCCACTACGACAGGACCACACGAAAGCGGCAATGATTGAGCCCCGGTGAGGTTCTGAAGACAACGACGAAGCCTGACATTCACGGAAAATGTCATGATCTTGCTTGGTGGAACAGTAGAGGTCTGGTGCAATTTGAGGTGCTGGATCAAGTCCAAACAGTTACGGCAAACCTTTACAAAGAACAGCTGAGCCGCGTGGACCAAGCACTGCGTCAACAAGGAGTGAACACAGCAACTGTTGAGTTCCTCCAGGACAACGCTCGACCGCACGCCGCAAATATCACGCTGCAAAAAAATTGAGGAATTGGGCTGGGAACTTCTGGCTCGCCCGCCTATTAACCCAGATTCCGCGCCATCTGACTACCATCTCTTCCGCTCGATGCAGCACGCCTTGAGGGAGAAAAAATCCAAGAACCGTGACGAGGTCGAAATTTGGATGTTCAACTTCTTCGAGTCGCAGCCATCGGAGTTCTTCAAGAATGGCATTCATCCTTTGAGAGGACGTTGACGAGGTGTCATTGGTAATAATGGAGATTACCTCATGTATTAAGGTATGGTCATTCTTTTCTTGTAGCGAAATTTCTTTTTGAGCAAAAACGACATTTATAATCCGACAACCTAATAGAATACGTCTGACGCATCTTATACTATCCGTAAATCCTTCTATCCCAAAAGACCACAATCCCGACGAGTTTTATCGTTTCTTCCTTTAGTTCTATCTCTCATCCCCCATTCCTGAGCGGACATTAACTATGGAGAGGATATGAACATCTGAAGGGGTTACAATTAATAGGAAATGAGCTTCCTATCATGTTTAATACCACGTAACCACCTCTGTTATTTTGTTCCGTTTCGAGACAGCTGCTCATATATACATTTTTCACAGCAAACTGAACACTCTTTCAAGTGAGTTTGACACTATTGAAGTCAAAGTGAACATCTTCCAAGTCAAGATGAGAGGCTTCCAGATTAAACTAAGACTCTCTAACGCGGTTAGAATACATTTTGTCCAACACGTTCACGACCATGTCACACGATGTCGGACCACATGTTTTCCGCTGCGTGGGACGCTTTGGTGTGTCCTGTCACAGCCTTGTAATTTATTTTTCTCGCTGGATTCAAATTTTTCTAAGGAACTTTTTGTCTATGTGCCCTTAACCTTCCTATTGTTGTGAATATTGTTGTAAAAAAACGTGGTCCACCAAAACAATTTCCGGTTGCCGATTTATTGAGCTTCTTGACAAATATTGGTTTTAGTGACCATCGAACAACTCTCGATTTCGCAAAATATCGATTGCTCCCGCGCGCGGGCACGCGAAAATCGCGCCATCATCAACGTGTTGAGGAAAATTCAGTATAACCTTCTTCAAAATTCTTTATTTCACTTGTCCGAACAAGTGGCCGCTGTTTGAAATTTTATTTTTAAAGGAAAATAAATTAAATTTTGTTTTAGAGCTCAGGTGGGCAACAATCGTTTAGTGTATTAAAAGAGACGATTGCACCATGCCCTCGACTAGGTCGCGGCGATTTTTGTCCGTTTGATAGCAAACCTACTGTTTGCGTGGAGTAACACAGGTGTAAACAGCACAACAAAAACACCACTGTTTCAGGTAAACAGCATTTGCACTACCAATCAAATAAAAATCGCGACGCTCCACTCGAGTGCATGGTGTGACTGTTTCTTCTAATACGCTAAATGATTGCTGCCTTTGTGCGCTTTAAAGCAAAATCAGATTCATCATTTTCGTTGGAAATTAATTTTTTTTATAAAATTTCAAATAATGCGTTCACTTATTGGGCAGGTGAACTAAAAAATTTCAAGGAAAATTTTGGTAAATTTCCCTTAAACAAAACTTATTCTAACCATGTTGAAGAGATTCTTGTTTGTTCTGAAAGACACTAGTTTCGATATTGAAGATGTTCCGCTTGGTTTCAAAAGCGTCAGGCTTACTTAAATAATGTAATTTTTCAAATTTTACTTAAAATTCTATAATTCTGTGGTAGGCGTATGAAGCATAGTGGCTGGTGAACTCGATCTTCGTAACGGTTTTCGCAATGTACTCCTTCGATTCCTCTCCGTGCCACTTTTTACAACGAATCCCTTGGTATTATAAGTCGATGATCGTAAGAGAGTTGCCAGAAGCATTCAAAATCTCTTTGGATTTTTATTTATTTGTTTATTTATCCAACACGTTACATAAGGTAGACATCGGAGAAAAACACAATCACTCAACACAACCTAGGACTAACATAAAAGTCGACACCTAGCTTTGCGCCCAAAAGTAGAAAAACAAGGAGTGATCAAATCTACAGCACTTTCCAAAGATATGAATACAGAGCTTGCTCTACAAGTAAATGAGTTAATGCGAGAATTTCGGATGGATGCCGGAGACAACGGCCTTCCAGCCTTTCGTGACTGCCCAAGCGTTTCCTGGAAGGAAATTTGGCTGAGAGGGCAACATGAGTGCTTCTCCATTAGAGTCCTCGAAGTGTGTGAGAACCTCGCGAAGTGAGTTCTCCTTCGCTTGCCCGCAAAAGCATGACCTCTTCAGGAGCGCCGCTCCGTCTCTCACGCTCTCCAGGGAAGCTGCCCCATCACGCGCCCACCTCCTCCGTGCACGTGGTTGCCACCGGACACGCGACAGAATCGTAAATTGAAATTCTATCTCCACACAAGGCTCGTGGGAGAAATGTGATGGGATGTACATCACGTGGTCACTTGCTTAGGCTTTATTTAATCGAACTCGTTCTATTACGTCGGACCGAAATTTTCCGCCTTTTTAGTGCTTTATTTAAATAATCGTCGTCTGTCAAGTTCCCAGATAGATGTTCCCTTAAGCTTAGGCGTATTCCTAGTGTCCTTCCCGTCTACCCGATATATTTCGCGTTACATGCCAGACACTCAATCTGATAAATTGCTCCTATCTTTGAGCAATCCCCTAAACTACCATTTGAGCATATAGTGCAGTCTTCCGAAATACACTGCTTGTCATAGAGTCTATTTCGTACCAACTGCCTTCTAAAGTTGTCCTTAGTAATACTGTCTTAGTGAAGGATTCCTTTTTTCCTAAGGAGTATTCCTTAGGAAAAAAGGAATCCTTCACTAAGACAACGTCGTCCTGCAGTTGTGCTCTTAGAATAACCCTTCGAATTTCAGCAGTGACTGTATCGGAGATGAAGGGTAGAACGAGAGGCATCTTGTTTATACGGGATCTATCGTGAGAGTTAGCGAGTTGACGCCACATATCCATTTGAAACGACTACCGTAATGATTCCTGATATTCGTTCGTGTCCGTACACATCCTCGTTGGCGTGCGGAACATGATGCTAACAACAGCTCGTTTCACAGCAGCGGGGTGCGCGGACTTGGCGTGAATCAGGATATTCTTGGAGCTTGCTTTCCGGTACCATTCATGCTAACTGTCCCGCCAGGCACTCTAACTTGTGTTTTCAAATAGGCGAGCCAACCATTGCTCGGAGTTTCTCGAGTAAGTCTAATGTACTGAGACTGCTCGTTCAGCAGTCTGAAACACTCCTCCATTTCAGACTGTGTTGATGTTACGATACAACAGTCATCTATGTATCTACGTACAGTACATCAACGGTGAGTGACCTAGCACCGGTTGCTCAATCCTACTCATAAAGCAGATTGCCAGAACCGGCGCTAACCGTTGACCCATGGCCAACCCTCTTAGTTGTGAGTAATACGCCCCGACCACCTAAAGATTCAGGCCCTGCGAAATAAAGATCCACCTAAAAAACCTCGTGTGGCACAATATACACTAACTAACAACTCAAATTGGACATTTATCAAATCAACCTGGTCATCCTTTTAAGCAAGCTTGATACTTATGAAGTCAAACTGAATATCTTCAAAATCAAAGTAATCGTCTCCCACATTATACTACAAGCTCTGCAACACCGTTAGAATAATTTTCATTAAGGAAAATTTAGCAGAGTCTTTTTTTCTTGTTTTTTTTATGTACCTGCACCAATATTGTTTAAAATGCTCCCGATGATATATACCATTTTAACGTCCTATTGAACAATTTTCACATCAAATTGGACACTCCTCTAAACAAGTCTAACTCCTTCGAAATCAACTGAATATCTTCCAACTCGAAATTTTGCTCAAGAAGAATTTTTGCATGCCGTTGATTGAAGTTTTAATTGAGCTGCATCAATAAATTAGTACACTTTGAACTTTGTGAAAAAATGTTTTTAAGGAAACCTTATGGGTTGAATTTTCTCGGAAAGTGCTCGAAGCGAATATTCATTTAATGCATTAGAAGAAGAGATCGTGAGATGCACTCGACACCGATTTTTATTCGACTGCTAGCAAAAATTCTGTTTGCGTGGAGTAGCACAGATGTAACCGGTAGAACAAGAACTGTTGTGAAAACACATACATCTTTACACACCTGTTTCAAGTAAACAGCGTTTACAGCATCGATCAGATGAATATCGCAACGATCTGGTCGTGTGCATGGCGCGACCTCTTCTTTTAATACACTAATGATTGCTATCTATGTACGCTTTAAACCAAAATTTAATTAATCATTTTCCTTAAAAATATTTTTATATAAAATTTCGCACATTGTGTTCTCTTATTGGGACAGGTGAATTAAAAATTTTAAAGAAGGTTATACTAAATGTTCTTTTAAAAAAATTATTCTAACCGTGTTGGAGAGCCTCTAGTTCAACCTAGAAGATGCTCGGTATCTATTTGGATGATATTCAGTTTGATTTACAAAATGTCAAACTTGCATGGACAAGTGTCCAATTTAAGTTTAAGAGTGTTCCGTTTGATTCCAAAGGAGTCCAGATTCACGTGAAAGTAGTATACGACTTACATTAACTGGATTAAGCTTAATAATTTTGCACATACAAGAAAGTTATAACACCTTCTTCCTCATTGATGAGCCACCGTTGAGTGTTATAACAAAAACGGTTCGTCTAGAGATAGGTGACGAAACGGACCACTTTGAAGAAGGCAAGAATGAATAATTCTGTGCTTTTCGGTTTCTCTCTGCTTTATTATATGGTCATGTGCCAGTACAGAAAGTAGCTACACATGTGAAATACGATCCCAGAGTGTCAGAATGTCTTCATGTAAACGTGTAGTGTATGGCCCACGCCGAAGAGTCTAGAAAACGCCTGCGCTGCCAATCGTATGTGCTTTGACTAAGGATTATAACTTTGTTTTCGGCCTTCGGTGTTGAGAGTAACATTCAGAATGCTCTGAAGAATTCCAGAAATCGTACTGACCCGATTTTGGAGCTATACAAAAGCTGACTGAGAATTCTGCTTCTTCATCGTCAATGGTGGAGCTCGCTTCCCTGCTGTTTCCGCGTCTTTTCCCCACAGAATGCCTGATCGTAGTGTCACCTGACGTCCTAATGTCGTTAGGCAACAAATTATAATGAGATGAATTCAGAGTCGACTTGAAAAAATAAAACACCTTATCATCTTGGCATATTAGAGATCTGCGGGTTATCGCCCTCTCGTCGACAGTCCTGCTGAGTCATCTGAATCTTTGACCTTCGAAATTGACGGATTGCAGCGAGCAGTCCAAGCCGAGTCGGTGTCTTCCAGGGAAGTTCTCGTCCGGCTTTTGCCGTGTGAGTTGGAATTCGAGGCGTTTCTCCGGCGAAGGCGGAACGTTGTTCTCGACGTGTCACGCCCCCGTTTGGTCGTCGAATTTCGCGCACCGCCTGCCCTTGTCGCAGTGCATTGGCTCTTGTTCCGAACGGCTGAGCACCTGCTACACGTGATTGTGGCCACGTGTGGGAGGTGCACTCTTGTAACGCATCGTTTTCCTAATTCTACTTGTACCTTACCGTCCTTCTGAAGGAGCTTTTAGTTCTTTTCTGGCCGTTTTTGCCTCTGCTGTTTCCCAAAGGGACGTGTGTAGCGCAGTCGGAGGTCCGGCTGTCGTGTGCACCCGATACCAAGTTCCCAGTTCGGCTTTCCTGCCCAGTCCAACCGAGCCTTCCATTCCTCCGGAGTCGGTAAATTGGTGCGACTTGTCTGGGAAGTAAAACGCTGTCTTTTTCTTCGGCTGACCATCGCAGGTCATTGTATGGCCAAGCACCCATTGAAATTGCCTCCACGACATCCGGTAGAAGTAAAATGCATGGCGTACCCGAAAAGGGATTGAGTAACGTCGTCCTTTCCCCTACCTTTATTTCACAAAGAGCAATTGAGCGCAGTTCATCAGTTTCAGTTTCACTTTCCGATCGCTTCAGCTTCTTGGCAGAACGAGGAGGTCGATGGCCTACTTTGAAAGCGTCCGGTTCTGTCCATTCGGTGCCATTCCCTAATTAGAAATTAATTTCCTCTACGGTTGCAATAGTTATTAGATTGCTTGTTCCATTTTTCTGTTATTGATTTCGACAACATTCGTTGTGAAGTTTAGAAAAAAAACATCAACGCTTTTATTTAGGAGCAGAAGGAAAAGGTCTTTAATCTATCCGTCTATGGGATGCGCCACGCATTCCAGTTGTACGTGATATTTTGGAAGCTATCAGAATGCGTATTATATTATTATTATATTATTATATTATACTTGTAGTGACTCATGGGTGGTAGCCAGCCGATTAACGGTTCAGTTCATCATTGTATTATTCGGTTATATTATTTTATTTATCATTTCATTACTCAGCTGGATCACTGCCGGGCATGTTTTTTATGGCAATTTTCCTCTGATTGTGGTTCAGGCTGTTATTTTTCAGTAGCTATTTGAACAAACGCTAGAATAATTATTTTTATGAAAGGGTTCATCATTTGAAGGATTAAGGATTAAGATCGGAGTTAGCCACTCTTCTTTGGGATGCGTCACACGCATTCTACGTCAAGTAGATGTGGTGAGGAATTTGAAAGCGTATTTGGTCTACACAATGACTTGCGGTGGCCAACCGATCGATAAGTCAGAGCTTTATCCCTCTCAGATAGGCCTGATAATAAATCGCTTACCACGGAAGCTTGGAAGCCTTGGTTGGTCTGGGTGGGAAACCCGAATAAGAACCTGGAATCAGTTGCATGCGACAGCTGCCGCTTCCTCTAACTGTGCTGCTACGCAGCCGATGATCGTTAGTTGTTTACTATTCACTTACACTATTATTTACATTTATTTATTTATTTAACTATTATTTACTGTTTAAATAATAAGTGATATTAAATTGTGTTTTAGAAATATGTTTTCAGAAATTTAAAGCATTTAAGGAGGCTTTTTTTCTTTTTTACTGTAAATCTTTAAATGAAGGTTAGGGAAAATACTGTACTGTAGTTTACTATGTACTGCTTGTATTTGCTGGCCTTTCCACGTGAGACTAAACAGTGCCTCCTCTCCTCAGGAACTGGGTCTCTCCAGATCCGGTCCGTCTGATTTCGTTCGACCGATTGATTTTGCGGCTGACGACGAGACATTACACACGGCAGCAGTAGACTAGTCGCTCTGCCGCATCAGAGCGCCCTCATGTTCCTTGTCGTAGGGTTTTCGGCCTATTTCGGAGGTTTTCCTCCACCTCGTTTGTCTCCATTCCTTGGACGTGAGCCTATCTGAGAGCTATGCTTCTTGGATGAGCATCTTAGGCCGAGAAGGTGCGCCTTGTTTACTTGTTTATTTATTCTGAACATGGATAACCATGCAAAAACTAAACAAAGCAAAGAAACATAATAGAATCTGGTGCAAATCTACGTAAATAAAAGAGTGCAGCAAGAGTTAGCTTTTTTAAAGTATTTTTAAGAATGTTGAGAATTGATGTGACAGTAATAATAATAGTAATAATAGTTTAATATGACGTATGAGACAGTCACGGCGCTTGTAGCGCAGTCGGAGGAGGCGCGACTGTCGCCTGCTCCCGATACCAGGTTCCTGGCTCGGATTTCCCGCCCAGGGCAACCAAGCCTTCCATCCCTCCAGGGTCGGTGAATTGGTACCAGACTTGTCTGGGAAGGATAAAGCGCTGACTTGTTCATCGGCTGGCCACCGCAAGTCATTGTATGGCCAAATACGCATTCATGTCGCCTCCACGACATCCCGTAGAAGTAGAATGCGCTGGCGCATCCCAGAAGGGATTGAGTGACGCCGTCCTTTATCCTTTATCCTTTATTATGAGACAGTCGTGAGAAAAGAGAACAATGAAACACAAACATGAGAAAAGAAAAACGGTAACGGACACCATCGCTTTAATGGTAAAAATAGTTAGACAAAGTTGTGAAGTGGATGAAACACAAGAAGTATACCCTAAAAATTTAGGATGCTTTTCGAAGCCAGTCTCGAGAGCAACAAAACTGGCTGAGGAGTGGCTTAGCCCCGTTCTTAGAGAGATAAATTCCGATCCCGCTCTTGCTGCAAATAAGTGGGCTCGAATACTAGTTCTAGGCCGGCAGTAGCTTAATTTTACATCGCCACCCCTGGTTATAGGCGATACTGTTTTATAGAGAGCTCAATGACATTTAAGATTCAAGTTAAAGTCATTGTAAGCAGGAAAAAACAAGACAAGCACCAAAAATCAATCTAGCAAAGAGAAGAACTACTAAGCTGCACCCTTTTCAAAAAAAAAAATTCAGAGCCAGCACGGTAAGTGAGAAAATGAGATCGTATACCGTTGTTCCCTTGTTCTGTTCACCTATTTAGCCGTTTTTTCATTTTTGTTTGCAGCGCATTTCTATCTTATCTACATACTTAACACTAGCTCTCAATTTTGTCGTTATCCTTCGGTAACCAGTTGTCGTTTTTTTTTTTTTTTTGATAGTCAACTCGATTTTCGCTGTGGCTATGGGATAAGAACTGCTTCCATCTACCCCTTTGATCTCATTGCCGCAGATATTTCTCAGCGATTATATTTCATTTATTCATAACGTGGATGTATGGGACACATGCGTAAAACAGTGAGAAAAGTGAAAACTGTCCTAGTCGGGCATGAGGGGGGGGGGGGGGGGGTAGGAGCATAACTTAAAATTACGCAACCAACTGACTTACTGTTTACGAAGCGGCTTCTAGAGAACAGAGTAGGACCCAAAAAAGCAAGCAAAGAAACACAAAAACAAACAAATACCTGCGGTTGTAAAGACGTCCCGCGGGCAAGACGTATCCAAGCACAGGTGACCACCGCTTGACATGCCTTGTTCATATTTCGCGACGGCGGCGAATAGACCGACGAGAGCGACCTCAGCTCACGGAAAGTATGAGCAGGCGACGTGAGCGACTTGAGCGTCGACAGCAGCAATAGCGACTTGAGCGACGGATGTAATGTGGTGTACGTAATTATTTACGTACTCCACACTCAGTCCGTCGCCCCAGTCGTTCCTGTCGCTCCCATCGCCGGCGCGAAGTATGAGCAGGCGGCAGCACCGACGAGAGCGACAAGAGCGACGGGAGCGACAGCGCTAGCGCTCGAGTATGAACATATTTCGGCAATGATCGCTCGGTTTTAATCGATTTGCATATTTTGCATGGGCGATGAGTCGCTCTCGTCGCGAAGTATGAACAGGCCCTTACAACATTGGTCCGTCATGGTGAGGGACGCACATGGCCTTACAACCGTGGCGATTTTTTTTGTTCTTGTTGAAATTTTTTGATTTTTTCGTGGATTTTGTCAGCTTGGGCTTGTTGCTGTTGCAGCTTGTCAGCCTGTTTCGCCCTCTGGAACCCACCCCATGAATCCCAAGTGAATTTATTGCATAATTTTTAGTTATGTGCCCCCCCCCCCCCCCCCTCCCGACTGGGGTAGATCCGAGATTTTCGTTGTCCGCGAGCAGCAAGTTCAGCTCCCGCAAGCTTCTGTATGTCAAGAATGTAGATCTTACTGTGGTCCTTGCGACAGGAATATTTAGACATCCAGATATCCTTCCTGCACGGAATGTATGTTCTATAGTTGTGCTCAAGTGTTCGAATAGTTATTCAAACGATTTTTATTCGACTTTGAATATCTATGAGTACGAATATTCAGGAAAATCGCGTTTTTCGTATGTATTCGAACTTGAATATTCAGAAAATTACGCCACTATCATATATTGGAATTAAAGTAGCTTCGTATATGAGCTGATATGACGGCGCAGTGTCATGACAGAGTTGCCTCGAAGGATTTGTTGAATTATGCGGCGCAGGGCCGTAGAGTGAAGCTCAGCGGATCAGCACTGCGAGTGTGACGTTAAAACAGATTGGGGACGTGGAGAACCAGCGCAAGGGCAAAGAGCTCAGGATTACTAAAGTTCATCCGCATTATTGGGAGGTCTGACCACAGCGAGGACGACAGTGTATACAGGGTGCTCTGTTTAAATCCGGACGAACTAAACTTTAGCATTTTGTGCTAACAAATCTGTTTCAAAATTCTTTTACACACAAATGAAGGGATACCTCAAGAGTAAAACTACTCAATATACCCTCCGCCAGCCGCAATGACCCTTCCATCCTTGGCCTGAAGCGCTCGCTCGCACGCTCTCTTTACAAGACCGCTGTCTATATTTGTGAATGCGGCCTCAATAGCGGTGCAAAGGGTTGTGACACTAGGGTTCCTCGTCTTGTCAGCAACTCTTTCGACTACGCTCCGAACATGGTAGTCTAGGGATTGAAACCCGGACTATTCGGGAGCCAAAACTCCTTGGACCAGGACATGTCCAAATGATCGGAGAGCCGGTATTGGACTAATGGTAAGTGGCTCCTGTGAGGCGGTGCGCCGTCCTGCTGGAGGACATATGGCCTGCCTAGGGCTACAATCACCATCCACGGTTTTACTAGAGTCTGCAAAACCTGCAGATAAACTTCTTTGGTGTCGCGGGATATTCCAAAATCAGCGTCATATAGTTCGTTCAAGGCTGCCACGAAGTCCGACGAACGCGCTGGTGGGCGTCCTGGTGTTCTCTTGACACCCGGGGGAATCCAGTCGGTGACGGCTCCTGTCCAGCGGGTGTCTGCGATGCGCATTACATGGCCGGCCCACCTAATTTTCAACGATTTGGCGACAGTGTCTGTGATCTTCAAACGTCGACGAAACTTGGAAGAAGAACGAAGATCTGAGAGCATGGTATCGGCCAAAATGCTTTACTAGCTTGTGCATAATGTTTTTGTTACGTGCGCGTGGTAGCGTAGTAGGAGGAGGCGTCCGTTGCCGCGTGCACACGAGTCGAGGTTCTTGGTTCGGGTCCCGCGCAAGCCGTTCAGGCATTCCACCCGACCGAGGTCGGTGAATGGCTACCAAACTTGCCTGGGAAGAGCCAAACACTGACTCATCCATCGACTGCCCACCACACGCCATTATATAGTCCTAATGGGCCAACAGAAAGCTTACGCGCTGACATCCAATAGAATACAATTCATAGGAGTAGAAATAGAAATCCATAAAAGTAAAGTGACCGCATTTCTAATACACCAGAGAAGACATTACGCTCACTCGTTTCGGCCAACAGAGCCTCCCACTCATCAACCAGTCGGTGGAGTTGATGTATCCAACCTGCTGGTTCAATGAGAGTAAGGCCTATGGTATACTCCCGCGTCGCTCCAGCGACGGGCGCGGGGCAACTGTCAACGGCGCGCATTCGCTGCAGTGGCGGACGGCGCAGTGGGGCGCGGTTGTCAGTTGACGCGCCATCGCTCCCGCGATGCGTCGCAAAGGGGTGTTATACCTCCGCGTCGCGGGAGTGAAACATACTCCCGTGCGAGGACCGTCGCAGCTCATCGCTCGTCGCAGTGCACTGCACTGCGACGAGCGACGGGTAGCGATGGTCGCGGAGGGGGAGCGTTTGTCGTGCCCTATTCTATGCACTTTCGCCCACTTATTTCGACACTTCCTTGGTTCGTGACCATACCACAGCAATTTCAACACACGTCTGGTGATGTTGGGTGGTCATGTGATTTCTCTGTTGTTCTTCTCGTAGGGTTTTCGTCGTGGCTAGACTCATTTTGGGGCTTTTTTCGACGGCTTGAACAGTTAGTTTTTTGAGGAGATATTTTTCTAGGCCGTTTTTCCCACTTTTGTGCTGATCCTAGCATTTTTTCGCCTCTGAACTTCCTTGCCGGCACCGAAATCTACATTTCTGTGCCGTACAAGTCACAGGGAGGTCACGTTGACATATCCGGCACAGAAATGTGCCAATTGAACGCTGATTTTTTCGAAGTCATGTTTTTCTAGCGGGGTTTTTTTCGCGTCTTCGCTGACTACAGTATTTCTTTTGATTCTCAGGTTCCACATAGGCATGAAGACGCACAGTTTTGCACTTGTCAGGTCATTATAGGGTTATCGTGACGCGCTGATCACAAATCTGCCATTTCAGCTCCATGTTTTTAAAAATAATGTTTTGAACTCGGTTTTTCGCGTCCGCGCATGTCTAAGAGCACTGCGTTTCATTTCGCTCCAAACAAGAGTACTGCGTTTAATTTAGCTCCAACAGTTAAGACTTATGAGAAGTGCGCGTCCACACTTCTATATGAAAAGGGACCACAAGTCGTAAGTATGCTGATTCAGCTGATTCGCTAAAATTCTGCAAAAGTCTCCGTCTGTAGAACTGCGCGGACTATGTCAGCCTCAGCGATGGCGGCGGCTCGCGGCGCGCATCGCGAGCCGTCGCATCGCTGTGCATTCCCGCGTCGCTGCAGCGGACGGGAGTATACCATAGGCCTAAAGGCACCGTAGTCCGAGCTGGTTCCCTGCAAGGAAAGCCCGCATTGAATGCACAGCACTGTGCAAGTGCAGAATGCGCATCGCATTCCGAAGACGTTGGTTGACTCACAATGACCTTTGTCCTCTACCATTCCCTTTAACTATTGTTGCGCCCGTGAGTCTTCACTGGATGGATTCCGTCGGAGATTGTTCCACACAAGCAATCCTGCATTCCAAGCATATTTTGATGAACAACAAGGCCAAAGGTCGTCGTTAATCAATCCATCTGGGATGCGCCGCATCGTCGAGTTCGACATTATGCGAGTACCTATGAGGAAGGTTTCCTTTCCGGCGACCTTTTTCGTTGCGATTTTACGTAGGTAGAGAGCTCTACTTGAGTGTGGGGATCCTTTTTACGGAGTCCAAAAAGGCGAATGTTGTACCACAGGAAAGTCGAACCACAAACGACTCCGTTTCACTACACCGCTCCCCAATCCACTGCGCCACCAGTGTGCTGTAGGCGCCACTGTTTCCACTATATAGGGCTAAGAAGGCAAAATGGTCCGCAACTCCATTCCCAGAAGCGTTTGGCAGATATGGAGCACGCATTTAGAACCAGCGTTGATGCCGCATCCAACGATGTCTATCTAATCTCAAAATGACGTGGTCGCTAGACATTGGATCCGACACTGATCCGGATAATTCAAAATTTGTCATTTTTTCAAATCCGGTTAAAAATAGTATGCGAATAAAAACGTTTTTGAGAAGTTCCGGATCTTGGAATGATTCAGGTAAGAGTAGACAGGAAAGATTTTCAGATAATCCAAATAAATGTTTTATCTTCGGATTTCACATAGGATATCCGAATCAGATAGGATATCAGTTTTCCTATCAAAAATCAGTTATCTGAATTTTCTGAAAATTCATCTGCTGAAAATGGCCCCTAGCCGAATCGCCCTAGGATCCAGGCTTTTCAAAGATGCCACTATTTGCTGAATCCTTTAAATCAGGGTTTGGAAAAAATGACGAAACCGAACTATCCGAATCGGCGTCGGATCCAATGACCACTGGTCACCTGGTATCCTTCACTTGTCCAATCTGAATTCAGCGCTCCTGTGAACACGTGGACATAGCTCAACGCCGAGGGTCGAACTCGGAAGCGTTCAGTAAGGCATCTGGCATACCTCCGAGTCGTTCGGAGCTACCCGCGCAACACTCGCCGCGACCAGTCGCTGGAGCGACTCGGAGGTATGCCAGATGCGTAAAATGATTGTGCGTGGCGAAGGATCACTTTTCAAACCGCTGTAAGCAGCTAGGAGCTCGGAAGGAATGTCATGGAGAGCATCAACGACCAGAATGGCTTGCGCGCCAAGGTTTACCCCGAGAACTACGCGCTTCTTGCCCCGTCTTGTTCTGATACGCTTCGCGGCCATTGTGTACATTCGAGCTTATCTCTGTGCTCACCGCGTCTCGCCGCTTCAGTTTCGCCGCCCGCCTCTCGCTCCACTTGAAATCGAATCTCCATCCACAGGCCACCATAGTTTTACTGGATTTCCGCCGTCACTCCTTCGCCTGTCTGTTTTTGTGGCGTCTCGTGACGTTTCGCATTTAAGGCCATGCTCTCCCTGTTCGTGGCTGGTCGCAGACCTCACGCCAGACAGCGATTCTTCGTGCGAAACTGAATTTCCCGATCGCTCACCATTTGTCAGAAGCGACTTCGTAAACACTGCGTGAGAACTTCTTGAAAGTGACACCGTCATCGTTTCAGAAGCGCTAGCGACTATAGCGTGTTTCCCACTCTATGTCCCCACGAGACCTGTAAAAGTTGATTTTACAGTGTTCGACACACTTGACACTTCTTCACTTGAAATAAAGCAGAGTGAAAGCGAAAAACGTAAAATTGCGAAATGCTGCCTTCCTTGAAGTGGCTCGTTTCGCCTCCTATCTCCAGACGAAGCTTTTTTGTTTTAACACCTCCCCAGTGGCTCATCAGTGAACGGGAAGGTGTTATAACTTTTTGATTGTGCAAACAAACTCATTATGTTTAATGATAATGTTTAATGATTTAACGAAAGCAAATTTAATGATTTAACAAAAGCAAATTTAATGATTTAACGAAAAATGTTTAAAGAACTTTAATTTTATATTCTGTTTAATTTTATCTTCTACTTCTTTTAATTAAATTTATATATAGTTTACATATCATGCTATATATTAACGCGCTAAGCGCTGAGTCGTACTATCGATCGGCGCTGCCGCAGAAATTAAACATAAAATGGGGGGGGGGGAAGGAATCGAGGGTAAAATTGGTCATAAAATTGGACATGAAATAGTGGAAAATACCCAGACGCCTTCTTCGTGTCTGGGGACTCAGAAAACGTGCCCAACACGTCGCCGTGACTGGGAACTCAGAAGACGTGCCGAATACGTCCTCCAATGTGCGTGGGGTTCAGAAGACCTGGGGTAGCAGAGGTCGCTGAACACGAGTCTGAAGTTCGTTTTCGAAGTGTCGATCGCCATCAATTGGTATTGATCAAATTATCGATTTTTTGTGGATGTCGTTCAAACAGTCCGAAATTTCAGCCTTTGGTCTAGTCGATGTCACACTATGTAATAATTCGCTAAGAGCTATCGATCGAAGCCAAAATACAGAGGAAAGTATGGGAGGGGGGCAGAAATAAAGAGGCGCAAATTAAGGGGCGCGAAAATAGCGGAAAATACCCAGACGTCTTCACGTGCCTGGGGATTCAGAACACTGCCCAACACGTCACTCAACGTGCCTGGGGGTGGGGAAAGACGTGCCGAAGACATCGCCCAACGTGCCCGGGATTCAGATGATTCGACGGAAGGCCTCCACAGTACGGAAAACAATCAATATCGATCGATATTATCGACATAAGGTCTTCACAGCAGATGGGAAGGGAATCAATATCGATCGAATCTGTCGATTTTCTCTCAGAGTTAACCGATCAGGGCGGGAGTTAAATGATTATGATCTGATGATACTGCAACATCGCGCGCAACGCACTAGTACGAGGCACGCCTATAGGCGTTACGGAGCACTTGTTTGTACAATTTAGTTAGTTCATATTTAAAGTTGTTGCAATTATGACATCGAGACTTACAGTATGACGGTCAGCTGACCCTAGACTTCGTTTTCCGAAAAATAACTCCATTTTAATACAGTATTCACTGTCAGAAATAAAACTCATATTATACTACAGTGTAAGTCATTTTGTTTCTTCCAAGAAATTTAAACGGTAACATCAGAATTTTACATGTTAATCGTGTCCTTTGGCTTCAATTTAAGTCTAGATTATTGTAATAAATTTTATAATTAATTGGTAAGAAGTTTACCATTTGTTTTCAATTTTTAATTTTTTAAAAGTTCCTTCAATGACAGGAGAAGATTGATACACGTTTTCATTCGGCAAACTATCACTCTGCACACAGAAACGTTCAGGAAGTGAATAAATTGCTATCAAATAATAATAAGCCCATTTCCAGCCCCGCATTAGGAAGATGTTCAAAGCTCCACCGTGGCGTGACGCGACATACCGGTAAGCCCCATTATCGATTGGGCGACGCGTTGAATCGATATGGGAGCAGATTAATACGTCGTGGGGCGAAACGATGAAGCTCTGAACGGTTCTTAAGGTAAATATTCCAGATTGCTGTACCCTACCAATCGCAAATTAACCATTTTAAATAGTAATTGTTCACATAGCATTTTTTTAACTTACATGACTTATCTAATTTACGTTTAAACAATATTCGAAATGAAGAATTTTTAAAACATTTATACAACCTTTATTAAATAATTAGTAATTATTTACTAAATTAATAATGTTACAATTATAACATCTCCTCAACAATAAGTCACCGGGGAGGTGTTATAATAAATAAGGTTCGTCCGAATGAAGATCTGGAAACGATGAAAGACCATAAAAGCTTATTTTTACTTCTTCATATTACTCAATTGCATTTGATTGCTTATTGGCGCGACGTTATGAAAACTACCAATATCGATCATCTGCGCCACCGAATCAATATTGGTAGCCTTACAATGTCGTGCTGACCGGCGACTGAAGTATAGTCACGGCTGGCAGGCCAGACTTCAAAAGCGGCCAGTATTCACTAAGTCTACTTAAAGCGGAGGATGCCGCGAACCATCGATAAACAATTTGTTCTTACCGTATGGTGCGTGCTAGCGCAGTCAGAGAAGGCACCTGTCATTTACTCCCCGAATCGGGTCCTTGGTCCAGGTTTATGGCACAGGACAACCAGGTCTTTCATCCCTCCGGGGTCGGTCAGTTGGTACCAGACTTGTTTGGAAAGGATAAATCACTGACTCGTCCATCGGCTAGCCATCGCAAGTCATTGTATCGGTCAAGTACGCATTCAAAATATCGCCACGATTACCCGTCCTTCATCCTTTTTATCCTTATTGTTCTGAATTGAGATTCTATACAGCTCCTAGCACGCCTGCTCACCAAAATCCTTGTATATGACGCTCTCCTATAGAGATTGCGACTTATCTTAATTGTACTCGTCTTGTAGGTCCCGCTATCACTACACTTGAACTGGCTACGAGTCATTCATCGCCTGTATCATCCTTGGTTTCGCTAACAAACGGACTGCCAGAGCAGGCGCAAGCAGCGCTTCGATTCATCTCCGTCGCGTGCCAAAGTGGTCCAGTCGATCTTCATCGCTCAAGGGGCACAAAGAGTGTCATATCCTTTGTTCAGGGCCTTCACGAAGAGCTTGGTGCGCGCCCTGGGGCTCATTAAACATCCCGTGGAGTACAGCTGCGTACAGACCTCGCCTAGCAGATGTTGGCGAGACACATTACTCTGCCGGTCCACCTAGTTTTCGACGACTTAGCTCTAGACTATGACTCGTAATATTCTATATTCTATCTCACAATTCCATTCTTGTCAGAAAGCGTACGGCACAAAGACTCGTAATCGGAGCCGCGCTCACTACCCGCAATTAAACACGCGTCGAATTAATTGCTTTGTCGTGGAGATTGACGTACAGTACATCACAATTTACGGCTATAAATTTCCCGGCCACAGGGTTCACATGGCATTTTTCTAGACGTATAAATCTTTCGTTAACGGACGGTATGTTAATTCGTTCCGGTTAATGCCTCCGAGAATGCGATTTCCAATTACGTTCTGTATATTGCACCAGACTAATGGGATCTGCACTGCGTGGTTCATTTTGTTCCCTGTGGTACTTTGTTTTTGTTACTCCTTCAATTTCATGTGATTGCGAGCAGTGGAGGCAATGGCGATGACGATCTGTAAGTAGTACGGGGCGTGCAACAGGGCTGTGATTCTGATGAGGGCTTCTTCGGTGAGTCACGTGGAAGTAAACTCAGCAGAACAGTCGGAGAGATTGGTTTGAGTCTTCAGTCTTCATATGTGACATTCTTTTTCATCTATTCGCCTTGTTGCTAGGAAAGAAAGTCGAACCTGTTTGTCACACTGTCGGAGAAGCTGTTGAAATGAGCGCTCCTCTCCAATGTAAACTGTTCAAGGACTCAAGTTCCTTACATAGAAAACGCGGATGATTCTAGTCGGTGAGAGCACATAACTAAAAATTATGTGATCAATTTACCTGAGGCTCACCGAGCGGCCTCAAGAGGACAAAGTAGGACCCAAAAACAAACAACAAACAAATCGCCGCGGTTGTAAAGACGTCTCGGCTGGGAAAGCGCATTCAAACAAAGCTGACCGTTGCCTGACATGCTATAACCTGGAACTGTCACAGCGAGGAGGCCTGTTTACAACCGTGGCGAAACCGAATGTAATTTTTTTGTGAATTTCGTCAGTCTTGGTCCTATTTTGTCCTCTAGAAGTTGCTCCAGAGTTTCAAGCCAATTTGTTACATAATTTCCAGTTATGTGTCCCCCCCCCTCCGACTAGGATAGATCCAAAAAGCCGCTGAGAAGCGTTGTAGCCGACCTGTTACTTAGCCATCTATGTTTTACTGGTTATTGTGCAGTCCTAGTTAGAGGGGACCGCACCTTAATGAAGTCGTTGGGAGTGGACTTGTTCAGTGTAGCCATACATTAAATAAAAGAATAAAAAATTAACTTCATTTAGTACACATTCTAAAATGGTACAAATGTATTATTATACTATATTAAAATATACAATCAAACTCTTTCTGAGCTGATATGGCCTCAAATATGACAATATCCCTAGTAGTCTAATAGGGCCATGGTACCTTACTTAGTTTGTCTAGCCTTCATACTAGGCGGAAGAGGGTAGATTTAGTCCTAGAAGGCTTTCCATTAACCCAGCCAAGTCTTTCGGTGTCTCTTCGACAACTACTGCATACGATGGAATCTTAGAGTCCATTTGTTAGTTTCAGGCTCGAAAGTGAGGTCACGTTTTCTCATCTACGGGAACCTCAGAACTCAATCTTTTGCCTTTTGAGAATGAGAGCGTTTTTGATATGCCGCTATCCTCCGTCATGCTTGAGAATATATAGGATTAGGGGCCTGAGTGCAAACTTTGTAAATGACTAAGAAAACGAATATCGTCGAAGCTAAAACAACTGGTTGCTTTCAGGGTTTTTAGTCCAAATTTCAGTTTTATTCACTTCATTGATGTTCACTTGTTTATTTGTCAAAGAACTCACTTTGCTGTCTTTTATCTGTTGTAGCCATTTTGCTTGGATGAAGAACCCATCACCATCACTCCTCCAACGATGAATTTGAAAGCTGAGCGGCCAGATTGGGCTAGTTTGCTAATTTCGACTTGATATTGCTTATTTATCGTGTTTCTCTTTGTCAAAATATCGTTTAAATGTGCCCCCTCCAGCTGCGACAACCCCGGTTAATTCTACAATATTTTTCAAGGCATTCACATCCACATAACGCCTAGAAGGGAAAGTTTGCGACGTTATTGACGGCCTTGAAAAGGGCGCAGTAGAAAGGGCCACGGTGTATCTTTTCCACAACGGCAACAAAGGAAAGGAGTGTTTAAGGGAAGTAATGACAATAATGGCTTCAGAACAACATAAACATCATAAAAAGGCTGACAAGTCTGCAGTGATTTCGAATCTGGTTGCATGCCTTGAAGGAAGTTTAGCCTGTGAGGTACTGTGCAAGTGCTTTTGTTGGGTAGGTCGTTTCTGATGTATCTGGACATACATGTGCCTTCTTATCAACGCGTACAACCACTCAGTAGAGTAAGGGGTGACCTTCTCTCCCCCCCCCCCCTCTCTACCCTGTTTGCGCCTTCGCTTATCTCTCAGCTCCCATATGACACATAACATTAGCGAAATTTACGATGTGGGAATGGTAAGGCGAACAATTCGGTAATGCTGGTGCAAACGTTTTCCTGTAGTCGTCGGGCATGACTCACGCTCGGGTTATGGACGTGCTTACGGTACCGTAGCAGCATTCCTTACTCGTGACAAAACACGGAGCTGGACAAGCTTCTCAGCTCCATTTGCACGACTGAATGTTTAGAACTCGTGCTTTACGCATGACTAGATGGAGCGCTGCCTCACGGTCCATTGTTCCTCACGTCTTTTATTTGAGCCGTTCTCCACGTGCAGGTAGCATTGCTCTCTTCTCACGGCATGAGAGTGCGGTCTTCAGCTATCTTCTTCTCCTGCATTGTTGATTTATTTCATCAGGCACAGACGAAGTCTAGCTAAATAGCACTAAAGACCAATTACAAATAATTTGTAACACGAAAGTAAAACCATTCCATAAGTTAAACAATCCACAATCCAGTCACAATAACCAGTCATCGAGAGATCTTCGGTCCTCATGGAGCAAACCTTCTACACGTTTGCGTACACAGAATGGTCAAGTCGTCGTACTTACCGAGGAGCGCGTTGAATTCCTTGGGGATCTAGTCGATTATCAAGTTTGTTCTAACTTCATTCTTCTTGGAAACGTCAGAAAATATAGGTGGAATTATAAATACCGGCGCAATCGCAAAATAGGGAGATTTGGTAAAATTAAAAAATATATGCATCCCTAGTAGTTAGACAACTATGTAGGCAATACGAAACCACTTACCATTTCACCTCAACTGCGCCGGCGCCATTCTGGTCACCCAGATAACCTAACCCCTGGCCGGAGGGTTGGAGATTGCCGTAAAAATTATGATCCATCGCGCAGAGGATAACGCAGAACAGAATACCGCTGTTTCATTTGTCTCCATATTTTGGCAAGTGAAGGGACTCCAGGATGTGGGCAATGTTAACACGAGTGCGTAACTCGACCCACAGCACGGAGTTCCTTCCCTTGCCCAAATTTGTGCTGAACCGGGCAGAAAATGGGCACGAAGGCCTAATCAGAGATTTTAGGCCTTCGTGCCCATTCTTCGCAGCGGTTGTGGCCGTTCTGACGCCGCTGACGTGGAGGAGAGCACAGATTTGGGCAAGGGAAGGGACTGCAAGGGGGGGGGGGAGGAAGGGTGTGGATCGAGTGACGCACCCGTGTTAAAATTGCCTACATCCTGAAGTTGCCTCCCCTGCCCAATTCGGAAGCAAATAAGACACGAATTTGTATCGAAATGAGGAGAGAAGACTGCACTTACATTCGCTGTGTGGAGCAACTTGCCAGACTTGCCCGCCTCGGCATGCTATCATGACCCCCCCCGCGACCCTATTTGCGTGAAAATGGCCACAACGGCCTGGGCCTTCGCTGAGGACCCGCCCCGATAGTTGGAGCTCCCGGAAACTGAGCTAGGTGGGAGATTTTCTTATTAGATTTCCTGTATACTGGCCTGATTGAGGTGGATTGTTTGGCTTGAATGAGTTACCTAGGGTGTGCTCAGTCACATCCTAGGTGATCCATTGAAATTTACCAATCCCTCTATTTTGCGATTGCGCCTAAATACCTTAGCAATCCTAGTACCAAGGTCACCGCGTTTCATGTATTATCCGATGACGACAAAAATGAAAAAAAAGAGCGATTATGTTAAGGCAGCACACTAACCTAAAGCACGACAGAGTAGTGTTGCTATTTTCTAACCTGGTAATAAGAGGTAAAGGACGGCGCTAATCAATCCCTTTTGAGATACGCTACGCATTCTATTATACCTGTACGTGATGTCGTGGAGATGAATTAACTGCGTATTTGGCATATACAATAAATTACGGTGGACAGCCGATAGACAAGTCAATGCTTTTCCTTCCCTGACAAGTCTGATAGGATTCACCAACGCCGAAATGATGGAGGGCTTCTTGGCCTGGGTTGGAAATCCGAACCAAGAGCTTTGAATAAGAATGCACGCGAAGTTGTCTTTTCCTCCGACTGCGCCACCACGCAGCGTTGCCATTTGACGATGCTAGTATTAAGATTGCGTACGTTTGTATGGAATATTAAGGAAACAATAGTGATCTAAACCCATGCCAGAGGAGAGCGCGTCGTAAATATTTCGTCTGATCAAATAGCGCCGGTGACGTAATGGGCTAGTATCTTGCCCAAAGAAAAGAGGGGCGGGTTCGAATACCTGACGGTGCAAGAATTTTGCTAGCTGAAAGCTCATCTAGCAGCTGAAAGATGTGGTTTTAATCGTTTCAACTCACACAACATCGTTTGGTGCAAGCCTAGAGCTGGGGATCCACCCTGTGCGGACCGTTTAACTTTAGCCTTCTCGCGACCTCGACAAACGTTGCTGTTCTCCTCAAGTCGTAATGTACATGCAATTGTGTTTTTAATGGTTCCATTTTAAAAGTTTTCGCGCTAATTCTGTTGACGATATAAAAGCAAAGAAACATAGCCCCATCCCTTCGCCCCTTCCCCAAAGCTTTAAACTTCTACTCATCGTTGCACTTTGACTAGTACTCTTGTGGCAGCGCATGGGTCAGTGATCTGCTGAGTGTGACGATCCCACCACGACTGGGTGTACTGTAACGGTTTGAAAACGTTTCACCCTAGGTTTAAGATTTCGTGATTAGGATTGCGCCAGTTTTTCCGTGGTAGGTAAGCCGCGACCTTTGCAAGAAAATCAGGCGCTATGCGGCTCAGGTGGGGTCACCAAAATTCAGCTCTATAGACGGTTCTGTATTGCACAAAATTCCAAATGCGTTTCTACCAAGGGGATAGCCAGTCAGTATAAGGTGCCACCGCTGAGGCGTTTTGCGCCGAAAGTCTACCTGAGAGCGTTGGAAACTGCACCTGTGTACGAAGGTCTATTTTTGGTTAGAGAAAGCTTATTGGTCCTCGGCGTTTGCTCTGACTGGTAGTTAAATTTTTTGGGCCTATTCTGAGGCCTAAGCGCTTGAAGCTGGGCGCGAAGGCTGGTCAGGATTTTGTGTTCGTGACTGCTCCTAACCTACCGTTAACATTGTTCGCTGTCTATAATTTGAGAGTAAGTAGTCAACAACGAGGGTTTTCAGGCAGTGCCGCCCTGTTTGCCCAGCCGCTATGAATTATTGCGCTGTTTTGCCTGTTCACGTGACTGCTACTCCGTTCGCGTATGGCTCTGGTTTTAAATTACATGAAGGCTATTGGTAGGTAGACAAGCTCTATGGTTTCAATCTGATTTCCCAACCACTATTCGTCATGATTGTTCTTCAGATTGAGAATGTTAAGCTATCTTCGGTCCTTATATTCGTTTTGCTCCAGATTCCCGTGATTTCTTCCTCATTTGTTCCAACTATCTCGCCGTGTCGTTGCCGATATTTCCGCGATGCCGATATGTCCCACTCGACATCCGTGGCCTACCAATGAGCTTTCAGGTTAATGTCCGTTGTGGAGTGGCGTCGGAACTCAAGTCCTCATCTGGGAACGTTGCCGATGCCTTCATCGCCCGTATGGCGCAAATCGTCGCATCCACCACTGGGCGTCAGCACTGCATCGACGACCGCAATTGCTTCCACCGTCGAGGCCCCACCGTCGATGATGTCCAGCTCGTCATGTGACACTGATGAGGCACGTTGTTTAAAGACCGCCGCTCATTGAAGGCCGTTTGGGTATCTACCATGCATTTCATAGCGTTCGCTTCAATTATGGGCCGAACTGCTAGGAATTAAAGTGGGAAATGGACTGGCGAATTAATTCGTTTTGGCGGCTTTTAATGGCCTGCTGGTGTGATGAACTGCAGATGCAATTCTATATTAGAGTTCTTTTTTTAAGCTAACAACTTCTGTGATAATTATTTCTTTAAATTTCATTTATTTATTAAGTGTATGCACTTCATAAGCCACAGTACATGATACAAATAATATATCAGGAACGAAATAAAACCCAGAAAAAAAACGACAAGATCAAGGTGGATTACAAGGTGATATTTTTTGCAACGAACGTTTTTAATGCACTTTTCGACAAACTAAGAAGATTATCACTCTTGGCTAGGGACGGATTCATCCCATTCAAGAACGTGCAAGTGATGAAACCTGAGCCTATTCGTGTTCTGGCAGCCGAGACAAATAGCAGATTTTTGTCCTCTATCGCCTGACATGAGTTGACCGATGAATGCTTTTTTGCTTTTAGGTTTTAGGACACATTTTCTGTGATAATCTTGTAAGTCATTAGAAGACCAAGGATTTTAGATCTGTGCTTTCCGACGGATTATGATGGTAGACTCTTATGAGGCAAATCACCGAGTCCGAAGAAATAGAAAATATGAAAAAAATTGTGATGCACCGGCACTTTAAAACATGTCGTGGAATTCAAACAAGCTTTAGTTTTTCAGTTTTATATGGCACTTTTTTGATGATGTATCTCCGGTGCCACGTCTGCCTGCAATCGAGAAAATACTCTTTGTCTCTTGTCGAGCGAAAATGAAGTCACATTTTCTGGAGCTCCACTAGTTTGTTAGTTCGACAAGTATCTCGACAAGTCTCATCTAACCTTATGATGAAAATATATTCATCAGATTCGTCGAATTTATTATATTCGGATTCTGAAGGCGATTCCAGAAAACTGAAGGCGTGGAATCTACTTGACACCGTCTATTAGACGAAAACTTTCATTATTTTGGAAGAATGGCCGTTTCTCCAGAGCTCACAAAAGCACAGCTACATTATTAGAAGTTATAAGATCACTGACTTCTAGAACTTCTTGTCTTTAGCTTCGCCTTCTCAATAGTGAAGCTCGGAATAGTCGAATTTTAAAGGGTGGGGTAGAAAACGGCGTTGATCAACCCCCTTGAGGGATGCGTCACAACCGGAGGTCTCAGAAACGTTTCCACTGTTTGAATGGCATTGGGGTTTCAACATTTTAGCTGTAGGAGTATTTTTATTGATAGTTATTGCATGGACATACGTACAAAAACGAATGTTTTTAACCCTATATTAAAGTTCAGAAGGACGAAAATTTTCTGGCGTGTACAGCGAATAGGCAGGCAGCAACATGCACTGGTCTACTGCATCGCAGTGCTTGGTAGCGTAAGCCTATTTCGCTTATAAGGGGTAGCCTGCAAGTATATAGTGTTGTAAAAAGGAACAGGAAACAAGACAATTTTTTAGCGCAAAGCTAGCTTAATTTTTTATTCTTCTTAGTGATATTCTTCTCTATTGAAGAGGCTTAGACCATATAACTGTGAAGTGTTATCTGCAATTTAGTATAACGGATAAAAGAACAGCGTTAATCAATTCCTTTTAGTACGCGAAACACATTCTATTATATTATCTACTACTTCTAATACTCCTACGGGATGTCGAGAAGGCAATTTGTATGTGTATTTGATCGATACAATGACTTGCAATAGTCAACCAACGTAAAAGTCTGTGTTTTATTCTTCCGAGATAAGTCTGATACCAATTCATCGACCCCTAAGGGATGGAGGGCTTGGTTGACCTGTGCAGGAAATCTGAACCAAAAACCTTGAATTCGGTTACGCGACAGCCGGCGCCTCCCCCGACCGCGCTACGACGTGCCCTCGCAATTTGCGGTACAAATTAGTATCATCCTAAAAGTACTCACGTAGCTGTAAGAATAAGAGCTTCATGACCTGACCCATCAACTTTTCCTTGTACTATTTCTCTAGAATAAGGAGCAATGGTCGGCGTTAATCAATCACTTTGCGAGATTGGCCGCGCATTCCACTTTTACAGGATGTCGTGGGGGCAATTTCAATACGTATTTGTCGTATACAATGACTGATGGCGACCAGCCGATGAAAACGTCAGTGTTTTATTCCTCCCTGACAAATCTGGCGCATACTCGCTGACAGTGGATTGGTGGAAGGTTTGATTGGCTTGAGGTGGAAATCTAAACCAAGAACCTTGAATCGGGGAACTTGTGACAGCCGCCGCCTCCTCCGACTGCGCTATCACGCGCCTATTTATGTGGGCGATTAAATAATGCTATATTTTTCTAGAAAATCGAACAAATCCTTTGAAAAGAAAGGTTATTCTGGCCGTCTTGAACAGCTTTGCACGGCCAGAACAAATTTCTTAATCCACTTTAATAGACGCTCATTTCGATTTGGAAGCCTCTCATGGTCACTTCCGCGATAAGTACATATGTAGTGAATAATATCGATAAGACTGAAGTGGAGTGCAGCCTCAACCTTTGCACGGTCAAAGATGAGTGTTCGGCTGAAGTAGTGTTTGTGTTCTTTGCGCCAATCCAATCGGTTTAGTCACAGACGAAAAGGCGAACGATAAGTCGATTTCTTCGATTTCAGACAGATTCCCGCTCGTCGCCGACCACGCTAGCACGAAACGGCGAGAGACCTGTCTCACCTGGTGTCTATCAGAGACTGATCCTACACTCAGAAGACATGAAAAGCCTCGTTCGGACTATAACGAATGAAGCGAAGAACCTGATACATGCGGAGACGTGAGTTCTTGTCTTCGTATGTTTGTGGCATCATATGTTTTTATGAGTTTTTGCATAATTTCACTCGTGAAGCGTCTTTTTCCACAGTCAGGTGTTTTGTTATTTCTATCTTCGGCCCAATAGCTTGTCGTGTTTTATTGTTCCACAGAATAATCGAGTAGGTTGTTTGTTGAGCTTGTAGTGGGGATTGTTGGAGCGCACGTGTGACTGAAAAGGTCGCGTGCACTTCGCGTTTGTTACACAGCCGTTATGATCATTGATCGACGTCGTGGTGCCCGAAACAGCTGTGCAGCGCGGTTGAATTCGTCATCGACGCTCCCCTCCTCGAAAATGTCTCTGAGACGACCTTAGAGGTGTTTTTGTTGAGTCCTTCATATGTGTACAAGGCTTACTTGAGCGGCTAAAAGTTGTGTTTACACGACTGCTGGAGTACAATACGAAACTGTTTTGAGATGGTTTCCCTCTATTAAAGCGCTTGTTATGTTTGTGTCAGCGATTACTGAGATTAAGTCTCCTAAGCCGATGTAGAAGAGGAAAAAGCCGCTTAGGGCACTCTTCCTTTGCGATGAGCAATATAGGGCTTAGGGAGGTAACAACATCATTTGGTGTCATCTACGGCAATGGAAGACTGAAGGGGACGGAAACGCAGGAGTCTTTCTGGGGAAAATTTCTATTTTAGATAGGAGAGGATGAAAATCAGCAGTAGTTGGTTATAGTTTTTAAAGCAAGTATAGAGCTAAATCCGTGCCTCGAGATAAGGAAATAAGTAACTCTAACAAGGGAAGGGTCTGAAGCGTATGTCTGAACGGGGAGAGCAGGTCATATAGGAAGATTCTCTCCCCTTCAATTAGCATAAAGATGTGTTTCTGTTTTGCCAAGTAGTTAAACTCAAGGTGTATGGGGTCCTTGGAGTTGCTATGGAATCGGCGCCTCACTAGCGCTGGAGTGTCCCTTGTACACCTGCAATGCCACTGTCGGCAAGGAGCTCGTAGCGGAGTGAGTAGTGGCGTTGCTTCGTGCGAGGAAGGTCGGGGAGGGGGGGGGGTCAGTTCTCCTGTGTTGTGGTATTTTTGCATTCCAACTGACTGGTTGTGATTTGAGGGGTCGTGAGGTCTACACAATTTTCAAGCGCTGTTCTCTAGTTTCTTGCCACAAATAGGACTGCCTCTGCAAAAAAGAAACAGCATCATGAAGATTACGTCGACGTTACGAGTAGCTGAAGGACAACTGATTTGTTATAATAAAGGTCGTGTCGCTGGTGTAAAGACTCCTGTGCAATCCTGTCATTTAAAACCTTGTTATTTGCCTGGTTCAAAGCTGGTTACACAACGTCACACACGGTCTCTTTTGAAAATCCGAGCACGATGGTATTTCACGGGGTCATTGGTCCATGTAGGACGTTCATACGTCATTATGTTAAACACCTTTCTCATTGTGTCTGAGCTATGGCAGCTGTTTTCTCGTTCTACTATACATCTATTGCACATGGAAGTGAGCGCCATCGTGACAGTAAGAGAAGTCGTGACGCGTATGCGTTTAATTTAAGCAGCAGTGAGCGGAAGAATGGCAAAAATGTGGTAGCGAAGGTCACATAGGGGAGTTTCGACGTCGACTGCTTGGGCAACCTCATTGCTTTACAGTGTTACGCGTTGTTTTTAACCTCTTAATTGAAACTTGTAGATTTCAGGTGTTCACTCTTCTTGCTGGACAACGAGCACAAGGAACTTGTTGCTACTGTGTTCGACAATGCCGGTGACTTGTCGGAAATCCGTCTGCCAATGACGAAAGGAGTTGTTGGTCGAGTTGCAACCACCAGATCAATGATGAATGTGCGCGATGTACAGAGGTTTGTTTTTAGACCAGCCATTGCTGCGGAAACCCTTACTAACATGCATGCGTTCGATTACTCGTCTGGGGTGCCAGTGGTGGGCGCAAAGTGGCTTTAGGAGGGGTCACATTGTATAAAGTAGTAATGCGCCTTCTTCAGAACGAAAATAAATCTCCACACATAAAAGGTGGATCAGCATGAAATCTTCAATTTTGTGCAAAGGGCATGTCATATTTGCCTGTCCTACACATGATGACCTCTCCCCCCTCCCCCGCCGTGGAGCCACTTAGCGCCTCATGTTGCGTTAGGGACGTCTGTTCCTAACTTAGGGTCTGTTTATAGTTCGGCAGCGACGTGATTAACTGAGTCGCACCTGCAGTTTCTGCGAATTGATAGATTCCGAGCGATCGCTCTACATTACTTCAGTGGGTGTCTCAGTGGCTCGCATCGCTCCTGTTGCTGGCCGTGACCAGACCATTTATCCCGATTGTTACGCCAAATGGCTTTTAACCTGAATAAGAACAGCTTATCTGGCTAGGTATTGTGACCTGCGAACATTCAATTCGCTGATAATTGCCCACACATCGCTATCGTTTGATAATTCCTCACTAGCGCTGCCGTTTGAGTGATTGCGCAGGCTCTTTAAAGTCCAAATTTTGAAAGTTGTGCTAAGCTAAGCGCTAATGCAGTCTGTAGGAGGCTCGGTTTCGCGTCGTACCACAAATTGGGCGTAGGTCGTTCCCAAGACAAACAAAACTTTCATCCCTCCACAGGCCGTGAGCCGGTACTGCAGTCAGATTAGGAAGGACGTAACGCAGGGATCGATAAAATCTGTCCTTTATCCCTAACCATTACCTTTGGTTTCGTGGAAATGGTGACATTCTCTCTTAGTATCTTTATTGGAGCACGTGTAGAGCAGTCGGAGAAAGTGCCGGCTGTCGCGTGCTCCCGATACCAGGTTCCACGTTCGGATTTCCCGCCTAGGCCAACCAAGCCTTCTATCCCTTCAGGGTCGGTGAATTGGTACCACTGAGAAGTACAGAGCGTACATTTGTTCATTGGGTGGCCACCGTTGGTCACTGTATGGCCATTCAAATCACCTCCACGTCATTCCGACATGATGTAGAATGCGTGGCGCATCCCAAAGAGATCGAATAACGCCGTTCTTTATCTTTCATCCTTTATCTTTATTGATGAGAACATTTGTGTGTATCCTCAATTGATCCTATTTTGTTCTCACCACTCCTGAAACAGCTGGCTCTGCTTCTTTTATTCTTCTGTCAACGAAAAATTAGCTACGAGAGCGAACAATCGCGGTGCCACGTTGTTCTGTTGTTAACTCAAAGTTCTCTCATCATGGAATCTCGGTAAACACCTCGGTAAATATAGGGTTCCTTGCGATGTTGTTGGTGAATGAGAGGAAGGTGCTCGACGGGGATGTCTATTGTCAAAGACCGTCGCGTTCAAACGAGGGTTTTTTGGTGTGGGAAGTAGGGTATTGTAGTACGACAGCAATCGTACTTCTTTCGCATGGCTTTTAATGAGAAGTGTATGGGCAGCCTCCAGTCGTGCTGTACTGGTTCTCCCAGACGAAGCTGTTTCTAGATCAACCCCTAACTCTTTGGAAAACACAGAAAATACGATTTTATTTACACATATTGAGTTCCCTTTACGTGCTAATCTTGTTTTTTCTCGAAAGTTTGTGATCTTTGAAAAAGGTGCTTATCTATTTGGCTACCATCGAGACCGAGCACTACTCAGGATAGTGCTTCCAGCTATTTAAGCCAAGCGGACAAATCCAGTTGGTGGAAAGCTCTATAGACGTCGTAAAGTATCCCAGAGATCCAAGATCGCTAGTTTGGTCTAACTTCTTTACTTACGACTGACAACCGTGACCTGATTCTTGGTACAAATGAAGTTTTTGTTGACATGACTGTGTTCCGTACAAGTATCTGCTAGTCTGCTAGTATCTGCTGCTAGAGGATTTTCAGTCTGTGGCTGTAAGAATAAGATATAGGATTTGTATGTCCTATAATCCTACCTCTAAGAGCCTCTATCGGGGCTTTATTAGAAGATCGCGGAAAATAGGAGAAAATACCCAGACGTCGTCCAACGTGCATCAGGAATCAGAAGGGGTGTCACTGATCGTTCACGCCATTAGTATTAGCGAACATTCGACCGCTTCATACCGGTTCTCCCCAGGATTTAACCGATCGGCGTGGGAGTCACGGGATGAAGGGTTTTACAGCAGGTGGAAAGTTTCGATCAGGCAGCCAATGTAGACCAATACTACCGTTCTTTGTCCAGTGATATGGGTTTGATTGCCTGTAAAGGCTAAAGTGCAGCTAAATCAATTATTCTTAGAATGCGCCACGCATTGCATTTCTAGGGAGGCTACGGAAATAATTTGAATGTGTATTTAGCCTATACATACATCAATTCGCGGCCCCATAAGGGATGTGAGGCTTGGTTCGCCTGAGCGGAAAATCGAACCAAGAACCTGAAATCGAGTACAGACGACAGCTGGCGCCTCCCACTACCGCGACCGCTGTAGCTGTAGCTATAATTTTTTATAATTGCTTGCGTTGTTTCAAGTGTTTTTACGCACATGGTAGGTTGTAATTCAGATCTTAAACTTAATAATAACTAACATGTTTTCAAAAAAAACTCAGTTCTCCGTTTTGATGTGGTTGAAACGTTACCGGAACATTAGCATGGCTGCTGGCTGATCGTCAGAGCGATGTATGGAACAGCCTCGAAATGTTGATGAATTGCTGTTTAAGGTGTCCGTTTTTCTACGCGCGTGTCGATCAGCTAACTGGCTTTCACACAAGGAACATCCTGTGCTTTCCGATCATCGACAACTCGGGTGAGTTCTTGCGATTTTCTTCAGTTTTCAGTAGCAATTCGCACTTTTATTTTCATTCGATCTTATTCGTTTCCCTACAATTCGCTTGGCAGATGCCTTTTTATCTCTCTAACTCACTCACTCTCCTCTCTCTGAATTGACTTTCTCTGTAGTTTCTGTTTTTCGTCTTTCAATTAGTTAGTGATGTTCAATGCGCTAAAACGCGAAAAACGTTGAGTCGTTGATGTCGTCGTTAGAAAATTGCCGCTGACATGTTGAACTGTGCGGTTGAGGCGGCGAGGCGAGAGGGAGGGATTAGCATTCGGCGACGTGGTCGTGGGCTATTTTGTTGTTGTTCTCGAAAGGCGGTCGTGGTTTTTCACCTCGTCATGCTTGCCACATGACTCTAATGTGTCGTCAACGTTTTAAAGTGGAGGTTTCCGAGAAAACCAGACCGAAGACCCGATCGCTCAGTTTCGGCCCCAGCCATTTAGTACAGGGTGTTTTCTTTGAGCTCCAAAGGCTTCTGTTCTACTTTTGTTCATAGTTTTAACAGCTGTGGTGGATCATTAGTCTTCCACTTCGTGCCCTTATCCTTAGTTGATCCGTTGTTTTCAATAGCCTAAGCACTCCTTTAATATTGGTTTTTATTCGATGACACCACTCGTACCAAGTCTTCGATTGCGCTTGACATAGCATATTGGTCTTTGTAAGATATAATATGGTATCTATCCGAGCTCTATCCAAAGTCATGACCGTCCTTTCTTGCTTCATATGTTCTTCCAAGATTTGTAAAGCATGGCATCAATTGTGATGTGTGCGGGGGTAGGTTCTGTTGTAAAATTTGTATTCTTGTTCTTAATACTCGTGCGTGTCCAGTCGTTTTGAGAGTTTCATGTTTTTGGTCGCTTTTTCTTTCTTACAAGCCCTTCATATACTGAAGATGCTTCCCATTTTCGGGAAGCAAATATCTGCGCCTTACCAGGATTTGAGGTTTCTTGCCGGCTACCTAGTTATTGTTTAATTTCTTCCTTTTAAATAACGTCTTGAGGTCTTAAACACCGAACTATCGCCCTTGTGAAGACGCCAAAGGAGTGGTATCTTTGAGCAGCTGTAACGTTTGCTTCGGGAGTTTTCGGCTTAGTCTGGTTGAGATCTCGCCGCTATATTTCTTCCTGAAACGCAGATCAAGCCACGTGTTTTGTTAGTTTATTTTCACACACGCATATGGCAACATGCAACAAAACAAACACCATTAGCGAGAAAAAAATCGGTAATAAGTATGAAAATGCAAGAAGCAGCGCCTTATCAAATCGTGAGATGACTACCAACGAGTCTTTTGTATTGTTGTTTTCTGGAAGGCATCAATAATTTAGAGCCGATCCTCTGAATAAGAAAAAAGGCGCAAACACAGCTTTTGATCATACGATACTAACTAGAAGTTTTTTAAAAGCATGATTAAGTCGTTTCGCTTTCTACTTTCTACGAATGGCAAGGGATTTCTGCTTGAATTTTGTTCATTTTTGAACAGTAATCTAATTCGATATATAGAAACATCTCCAATTTCACAAGGATACATGTAAGTAAGTATACATAAGCAAACGTGGAACTGAATTGTACCCTGTCCGTTTGCCTCCTCAGATCTGGAGCCGGGTTCGTCAACAACTTACAGCGGTTTAACAGAGAAATTAAAGCGGAAAATCCTGGAAAACGCGACTTAACGCGAATTATCAACAAGCGATATGGTGAAATGCCAGCGTTATCAGCAATTTCGGCTGTAACATCTCTGTTCACCTGTATCACCTGTATCACCTGTCGTCCCGTTGATCATCGATTTGCTCGAGCGGGCTCCAGCAGCGTCTCCATTCGTCCCTGTCGCGTGCCAGAGTGGTCCAATGGATCCTCCTCGCTCGAGGGACACGAAGAGCGTCATATCGGTCGTTCAGGGCTTTCACGAAGAAGTCCGACCAACGCGTTGGTGGGCGTCTTGGTGTTCTTTTGACATCCCGCGGAATCCAGTCTGTGACGGCTCTCGTCCAGCGGGTGTCTGCGAATCGCATTACGTGGCCGGCCCACCTAATTTTCGACGACTTGGCCCATGCGACAGCGTCTCTGATCTTCGAACGTCGGCGAAGCTCGGAACTCCGGAGGCCTTCTCTCACTTGCATGAGTCGTGGGGTTATACGAAAGCAGGATGAACACGCGATCAGCGTCGCGCAGCGTGGAATCGAGAGGACATTTCTGTTAAACCGCTGTAATTCATTGATGAATCTGGCCCCTGTACATCCACTGGCCCCTTAGACCGCTGGCGCATCGAGCATGTTGCGAAGTCTGTACTTGTAAGCAAAACCTACGCAAACAAACTCTCGCTAAGGGCAGCGTTAAGAGGTCCTTAAGCTCTGGCGCTTAGGTTTTTTGGACGCACTGCCGACGACTTGCGCGCGCACGGATGAATCACATTCAGTTCACATTCACTCGTTTGGTGGATAGGCAGGTGGCGACAGCTGAGGTGAGCGCTGAGTGACGACATCTACCTCCTCGTCTGTTTGTGTACACCTTTCGTTGTGCTTCGGATCGGCTATTTGAGAGCCTTTAGTGTCATTCAACCATGGAAAAGTGTCCTTGTTAGGACAATTAGGTGATTTAATAGAAAATTTGGACAAGTGGTTCACGTGATTTTCTTTGAGCCATAAGTGGCTGTTAGTGATGGTGAGATTATAAGCTGCTATAACGATGTTTTGTTGCGACTAAAGATCTAGCACCAGGTAGGGATCAAACCCCTGCACTCTGGGTTGGATGCACTACGTCTTTACATCACCGGCGCTGTTTGATCGAACGCCACGTCCATTGGTAAACTATTATACTAACTCATTTCATGGTGATGTGTTATGTAGTGCGCGTGTTGCGCAGTCGGAGGGGGTGTCAGCTGTCGTGTGCACCCGATACTAGATTCCTGGTTCGAATCTCCCGCACAGGCCAATCAAGCCTTTCATCCGTCCGGGGTCGGTGAATTGGTACCAGACTTGTTTGGGAAGAGTAAAGCGCTGAATTGTTCATCGGCTGGCCACCGCAAGTCAAATACGCAATCAAATCGCCTCCACACATCCCGTAGAGTAGAACGCTTGGCGCATCCCAAGAGAAATTGTGTAACGCCTCCTTTATCCTTTTTATCCGTAAAGCTCCTGTAAGGAATATTGAACGATTTAATTTTTGGGCCACTTCAAATGTGAGACGAATGTGAATCTGAGAGTAGGTTCTGCCGATAAGCTTGACTTGTCGAAGTTATACAAAGGATACAAATTTCTGTCCACTGTAGCGTTATCTGAGCATTATCGCGAAGTTTATTGAAGGGTAAAGGACCGAACTAACCAATCCCAGTTCGAGATGTGCCGTGCATTCTCTTGCTACAGGATTTCGTAGAACTCAATTGATATATATTTTGTTTTGTATTAGGTTGGAAAAAAGTCTTTTCATTTTTTTCAAAGATTTATTACTTCACAACTACAAAGTCAAATCAATTGAGATAAACTCTATTTTGTCCCACTACACTTCTCCAAAGACTGGGTAATTTTCCAATTCCTCTCGCTTAAAAGACTGCAGTTCTGGAGTCGAACCATTGATGAATCCAATTTTTGAGGTCTTCATTCGTTCCAAAATATTTCTCTTCAATTTCTTGCTTGAGAGCACGGAAGAGATGGTAGTCGGCACGAACGAGGTCAGGGCTATATGGTGGATGTGGCATTACCTCCCAGCCCATCTCCTTTATTGTTTCTCTTGTGAGTCTTGCAACATGTGGTTTTGCATCGTCATGCAGGATCATCACCTTCGACTTCTCCGGCCTGTTTTCTTAGAGAGTTGCGACGACTTTGTGGAGTTGGCCGCAGTATGTGACAGCAGTAAGTGTCTCTCCACTTCTGAGAGTTTGCCGATAAATCACTTCTCTGATATCCCACCAAACACTCAAGAGAATCTTCCTTTCGTGAACATTGGGCTTGAGATCAGACTTAGGGCTCTCTCCCTTTTGTACCCATTGCCTTTTCCTCGGAAGTTGGCACTCAGAACCCAGGACTCTTCGCCTGTCACAATCCGCGGAAGAAACGATTTTCTTCCTTATCTGGACAGAAGAGAAGCAGCGATTGAGAGCCGTCGACCTTTCTGAGTGTCTGACAGGGCATGTGGAATCCAAGCTCCAAATTTCCATGAAAGCCAAGATTCTTCAGATGGATTCCTACTATCCTATGAGACACTTCGAGCTTCTCTGCCAGCTGACGTGTCGTCTGCCAACTATCGGTACGAAGAAGATGGTGTAGTTCACTGTCGTCCAATCCAGTTGGCCTTCGTGACCATGCTTTGCCCTCAGTGAATAATCTCCCTTTAAAGACTTTCCGAAACACTCATAACAGGCGCGATGAGTAGTAGATCCCAAGCCATATATATGGTTAATTTGGTCTGCTGCCTGACGTGCTGTGGATTCTTTAATGAATTCATGAAGAATGCCGTGCTGAAAATGGCCATGAGGTAGATCTGGCATTGAGTTCGGAAGATTGGATGGATAACGAATTACAAGAAGAGTCTTAACCTGTGTCCGCGTGCGAACGGTAGACAAGTGTGATAGGATTACGAAATCAGCCATCAACATTGGCTAGTGCGTTTACAAGGGGAAGGGTAAAAAAAATTCGAAGTGTGAAGAGACTTTTTTTCCAACCTAATATATTTTGTCTATATAGCTATTTGTGACGGCTGAACGACGGGCCAAATCAGTGATTTCTCCTTCTCAAACAGGTGTGCTACCATTTCACCGATCCTGGAGGGTGGGAGAGGTTGGTTAGCCCTAATGAATCCCGAGTCAGGAACATGTGACATGCGGCAAGCGGCGGAGGTATTCCTGTGACATTGCTTCGCTGACAACGAATTAGCATAACTGATTAAGCACGACGTTAACCAATCCTTATTTGGGATGCGCTGCGCATTCTGTTTCTTCGGCTATACCGTTGAGGCACTTTGAATGCTTATTTTATCTCCTGGCCTGTTTTGCGGTTGCCAGCTGATGGACAAATTAGTTTCGTCTTTCCCATACAAGTCTGGTACTAGTTCGCTGAACTGGAGGGAGGGAAGGCTTGTGCGGATAGCCCGAACAAAGAGTCCTTAACTTGGGATGGACGCGGCAGACCGCTCTTCTTCCGACTGTGTTTCGATTCGCTTGGGTGAGTCTTCCTAATGAATCACAAGGAAGTATATTTGGGCAGTGCGTGGATCGGAAGAGTCGCCTACTCTCGCCCCAGCCAAAGGTATTGGGTGCGGATCCCGCTCAGGCCAACCAATCTTTCTGTTCCTTCAGAGTTGATAAATTGGTACCAGACCTATTTGGAATGGATAAAACACTTATTGTTTCATCGCCTACTCGCTGCAGTTAATTGATTCAATCAAATAAGTATTCAAATTGCCTTCACGACATTCCGTAAAGTGGTATACGTGGCGTATCCGAAATAGGAGTTGACTAAAGCTACCTTTATCCTTATCCTTCAATGACGAAACAGATTTCTAACCAGGAAAGAGTCCCAGGCGTGCCTGAGTGACGAAAATGAATACCACAGCGAGAATCTCCACCCTTCGCGATGTGGAAAAGTGTTTCATTTTTGCAAAGTCCTTGAACATACCAAATCAGGGGCTGCGGTAGTTTACCGTGAAATCGCACAGCTGCACAAGGCAACACTTTCCAAACATCGAATATGCAGAAAAAAGCCAAAATATTGCAAGACAAGAAATCGAACCCCTCGTCCGCTCCTATGGGCAGTATTTTTGCTTTTTTGCATATTCGATGTATGGAAACTACTGCGTTGCGTGCGGTGTGTCGTCGCCTACGACCTTTTGCGCACTTTGTAAGGCGCCGCTCCCTCTAATAGGGGCGGCTGCCGTATCAGGCGATTGGACACTCCCTCGACGAACGTGGTATGCACCGGTTGGGCTCCACCGCTCCACTTCCTTCCCAATATATCTGAACCACCGTTTTGAGTATACCTTTGCATTCAGAGGTCGCCATATCCAAGTCTTCAGCGTCCATCCTGGTCAGCTGCAGTTAGGATTTGGGTATGGTGGCCCTTGAATGCAAAGATATACTTAAAACGGTGGTTCAGATTTATTGGGAAGAGGATAGAGTGGTGGTGCCCGACCGGTGCTCACCACGTTCATCTTCCAGACAGTGTCCAATCGCCTCATGCAGCCCAGCAGCTGCCCCTATTGGAGGGAGCTGCTCCTTGAAAGTGCCCAAGAGGTCGAAGGTGACCACAGCGTGACTGTGAGATGCCGTAAGCAAAGTTTCAGGCCCCTGACTCGATAGCTAAGGACTTTGCAAAAAACGGAACATATTTTTCAACTATTTGAAGGCTAAGGAGTCATACGGCCGAGACCCTTTCCTGATAGGTTCGGTTTCGGGCATTCAAACTAAGCCGTTCGACGTCTGCAGTGTGCTTTTCCCAGCTAGAATTCGTTCATTCTCAGGACGTCGTCGATGTCTGTAATTTTGCGTCGCAACGGTGTTTTCCAGACGCGACAGTGGGTCTTCCACCGGTGTGTGGCTGGGATTCGATGCGCTAGCGTGGGCTGAAGGCGCTACGACGAATCTCCTCCGGCCAGATGTGTAGGTGAGGAGTGTATGGGCGTGTGTGTAGAGCGGGTGGTGTGGAGGGCTGAGGGGTACGCGCACGCACACACGTATCGATTGCGTTTCCGGTGAAAGAGGGGTGGGGAGGCCCATCGAATCGCACGTTTTACCGACATACACCACGTCATCGTCGTCGTCGACGTCGTCGCCAGCCTGCTGCTGCTCATTCGCACATTCTTCGTTTCTAGACGTCGTTATCGTTAGCGTCGAAACGTTCCCGACAAACGGGCTGCACTGGAACGGAGGGGCAGCAGCCGACAAGGCGGGGGCCGGGTGGCTGGCTCTCGTCGTCGTTCATAGGTACTCTCGCGGCGGGGCATTGTTTTGGTTTTCCCAGCGCCCAGGCGCCGCGCGACGAGTTTTTCTTTCGGGAGCTCGACGATGAAATATTTGGACAGAGAACCCGGCCCGACTCGGCATGTTCTGCCACAGTTCTTTGCCAAGGAGTTTGAAGAGCACGTAAGCCAAGCAGGAGGGCCTCTCCTGACGCTGTGAAGCGCCAGACACCGGCGATAAAGTTCGCCTCGACGGCCGCCGCCCGCGTCGTCGTCGGGTTCGATAGACTGTGGTGGTCGGTGGCGATGGGTGGCTGTGTGCTGGTGTCTTCCAGCGTGTGCATGTGAGTGCTGGCCGCTCGCGTGACACCTTCCACAGACAATTTTAGCCGAAGCACTCTCTATCGATTCTGTTCTTGTTCGCATTTTTAGCGTTAATGTGAAGGGCGCTGTGAGTGTGGTGTCAGTGGAGGAGAATTATCGACGCTTTTAAGCGCCGTGCACTTTAGTTTACAGAGTAGGCTCGTCAACTGGCGCCAACTTCGCCTATCTGTCGAGATGAGACCGATTTTCGGCCTTTACTGAATGGTCGAGAGACTGCTTTCCTGGCCAAAACCTTGTCCTTAAATCTGGCTCACAGTCGGGTTTTGAATTGGTTCAACTTTTTACTTGGAATTTTTGGAATCTGAATGCCCTGCAAATGAACGAATGTCTATCTTGCACTTTGAAAGCTTTCTCTTTTTCCTTGCTTTATCACATTTTCATCACACATATTCGTCCTACCAACTTTACTATATAAAAGGGTAGGGGTAAGAAATACAAAGATCGGTGTTACGCAATTCCTTTGCGGAATGCGCCACGCAGTCTACTTCTACGGAAATTCGTGGACGCGAGCTGATTGCATATTTGGTCTACATATATAGTATGCATTGGATCCCATCGAAAATCCTATATATCCTCGGATAATTGGATGATTCGGAGAACGCTAATTCCGCTAGCCTCGGATTTTTGGATTATTCGGATCGTGATATCCGAATTGGATGTCCGAAAATGATTCATTCGATACAGCGGAACGACCAAAAATCTACGGATAATCGGATCACTCGGATGACGCTAATTTTAGGGCCCGGTTTTTAGATGATTCTGATAACGGCATTTCGTAGACCCCGGATTTTTGAGTGATTCATTTGGATCCAATGCATACTGTGGTGACTTGTGGTGGCACGATGGACTCAGTGTTTCATCCTTTTCGGACAAGTCTGGTGCCAGTTTGCCGACCCCACAGGGATGGAGAGCTTTGTTAACCTGGAGGAAACCCCAACCAAGAACCTGGAATCGGGGGCACGCGACAGACGACGCCTCCTCCAACTGTGCTACCACGAGCTCTTGGAAGGGCTGTTGTAAAAAAAAAGCAAGTAGGCGCGTGGTAACGCAGTCAGACGAGGTGGGGCACTCGTCTTTCGCGTGCACCCGTCTCCAGGTTCTTGGTTCGGGTTTCTCTCCCATTTCAGTCAGACCTTCCATCCCTCCTGGGTCGGTGAAATGATACCAGGCTTGTTTAGGAGAGGTCAAGGACTAACTTGTGCATCGGCTGGCCGTGCAAGTCGCTGTATAGGGCGGATACGCTCCCAATTTGCCTTCAGGCATCTCGTAGAAGTAGAATGCGTGGCGCATCGCAAGAGCTGTTGATTGACGTCATCCGTTATCCTTTACTGCTTAGAATTGCATGCGCTTATTACTTGTATGAGGATCATAATCTGTAGGTTAGCTTTGAAGATAAAAAAGCAATAGATGGTTAGAGCAACATTTCGGTAGTTTTCTACTCCTAGTCTTGGTTGGGTGAGGTAGCACTCTTGAAGAAATCTTCGACTGATACGCACTCCTCGAGGTTACTGGTTCGGGTGCAGCCATTCCTCTGGAGCCGAAGAATTGTACCACAATTTCTGGGAGGGATGAAGCTCTGACTGGTTCATCGGTTGGCCACTGGAATTCATTGTGTAGGTCAAATCTGTGTTCACGCTGTCTCGACAATATCCTGTAGAAGTAGGATGCATGGCTCATACCTCAAGGGAATAAGTCAATTATTTAATTTATTCACTTCCCCCAGTAGTGTGTGCCTTCAATTCATTAAGTTAAAACGCTAGAGTTGTCGAATAAATCGAAGGATTCCTAGAAAAGACTGTGTTGTATGTAGTACAGCCTACCAATTGTTCCTGGATTGAGTAACACCGTCCATTATCCTTGTCGTATACCAAAGAACACCAGGGGGCCTAAAGTGTATTGGCCTGTCTTCCTCGTCGAATCCTTGAATGGGGACTTGATGATGTTTGTATCTGGCTGCCACGAGTCTTACTGAGCCTTTGACAGTCCTTCCATCCGTCCGCTCAAAATTGTTGACCGGCGACCAGGGCTTTCGTATGGCGGAGATTCTCACTGCATTCTGTCGTTATCATATAAGCTTCAGAGGAACTTTCATCGTTTTGAAACGCAACAGTCTTAGTTGTCAATATACCCACTTAAAACAATTGTTTGGCCCATGTCGCGAAAGCGGGAAGCATTACGTGGTGGGAACTCAACAGCCAGTTACAATCAAGCAGATCATTGATCTCTGAACGACACGTCCATCCGATGCGCCCTGATTGGCTGGCGTGTTCCCACCTCGCAATGTTGGTAGCTACCGTTTATTCTTTTTGCACTTCATTATGAGAGCCTCCCCACTTGGTGGAGGTCAATTATTACCGGTGGTAGCCATGCGCATGGTAGTTTCTATTTCTAAGGATTGCGCCGTGCGAAATTGTTCCGTGACTGTTCTTTGCAATGTACTTGATTCTTGGACTTACCTTACGTCGCCGAATCTTTGAACGAGCTGTTGACCTTAGCTTGTTACTCTTCATAGTCCACGTAGTCTGAGAGGACATCTAAAAGCCGCCTAGGCAAGGGTTAAAACGGCTTGAGAGCAGAAAACGTTCACAATTAGAATTCGGTAGACGCGATCCGAAGAGTGCGGCTTAGTGTTAGTTTGATATGTAGGAAGAAAAGTCGAGATCCTTTCTGGAGCTGCAAAAATTCTGCCCACCTTATGCTTTAGTGGGAGCGGCGATTGCGTCTAGTGATGGTTAAAGGAGTAGCAGTTCAGCTGCGAGATTGAATTATGGATGAAAGCTTATGTTTTAACAGGTACAGGGGCTTTACTATATCGGTCGGCGTTAACCAAATTTGTATAAATCCCACGTATTCAACATACATAGTTCACATCGTCTCTCTTTCGACTGGATCGTACTGAATCGCCGATTCGAACGGGGCCAGAATAGTACGTCGTCCCACGTGTCTAAGCGAACAGGCGTCTCCGCAATCCTTTCATCCGTCCGCGCAAAATTATTGACGGTAAGTCGATTTGTTCGCGGTCTATGAACAGACCCTGATAAGCGACTGAAGTATAAAATATCCTTAGAATTGGAAGAAGTCTTCCGAAGTGCTTCGACAAAGTCATGTGTCCCAAAATTTTCTGTGGGACCGCTATTATTTCAGAATTCGGAGATTCATACAGCATTCTGTCGCTGTGGTATAAGCTTCAAAAGAAATTTCAGCGTTTTGAAGCGCAGCAGTTTACGTTGTCATAAACCCACTCAAGACGATTGTTTGGTTCATGTCGCGAAAGTGGGCAGCATTAAGGGTGGAAACGCGCCAGCGATTTCAACCAAGCAGAACACCGATCTCTTTACGGCACGCCCATTTCATGCGGCCTGATTGGCTGGCGCGTTCCCATCTCCCAATATTACCGAGCTTCGTGACACTCAGCAGGTGCCGATTCTTGCCTACACCCTAGATAGTTTTAGGTGCTATTGGCTCTCGGGCAAGCTTTCCAACCCACGATGGCAGTGAATTAGTGCCAGATTCGGAGTTTGCTAACGCTGGATTTTTGTCTTCCATTGGGTAGCTAATTGGAAAATATATCCATCGGCCATCATATTTATGCGATTCTCAGCTCAAAGGGTAAAAAATCTCTGCTCAGAAATGGATAAAATCGGTAACATCTGCCCGATCGTTATTGCCCAGTTGTTGCGATGTCTGCCCATCGACTAACGTATTCATGTATTCTCGGATAGGTTCCCTCTTACCATTGATGCGTTCAATGACGTCTTCTCGGAGAAATCTTTCATCCTGATGGACGGATGGACAGATTGACAGAAAGATAGACAGACAGACAAACAGACAGACAGACAAGCGGATGAGCCCCTTTCTATGTAGTAAAAGAGCGCGGAAGAGTATAGGGCGCAGTAGCGTAGTCGGAGTGGGCGCCGGCTGTAGCGTGCACCCTATTCTAAGTTGCTGGTTAGGATTTCTCACCCTAGCCAACCAAGCCTTCCACCCTTCTCAGGTCAGCAGACTGGTAACACATCTGTCTGGGAAGGGTAAAACACTGAGTTGTCCATCCGCTGGCCATTGTAGGTCATTGTAGTGACCAAATATGCATTCAGCTGGTCTCCGCGGTGTCCCATCGAAGTAGGATGTGTGGCGCAACCCAATGAAGGATTGGTTAACGCCGTCCTTTTATCCTTTTTATCCCCAGCTTCAGCATCCGCGCGTTTCACTGGAAATTTATAACAATTTAAAGAGGCTTCCGTCAGCAGAAAGTATAAACCTTGAGCGGATCGAGTGTCATTCTTATCGTTGCCGACCGTCGCGTAGTAGGCGGTTTCCAATAGAACGTCATTGAAGAACGAGGACGCCATTGCTGTTCGTCTTATCTGCACGCGAACGTGTCATTTATTTGGTGCATCAGAGCTTTCGGTTCGCGGAGATTTGATCAAGATAGCCTGTGTCTCCACCCTTCGTCTCAGAATCCGTTGCCTTTGAGTTAATCGCGACTCACTGGAACACTGTGAAGGACGTGTTTTCCTGGCTTAGTTTTTAGGTCTGAGGAATTGGCCGTCTTTAATACCTACATTTTCCTCAGAAGTTCTTCCTGAACTGTGCTCTCCTTTCGTCCGTGCAGGTTCTTATCCTTCTATGCGGCATTTCTTTTCTATCACGAACATGCCTGTTCTGCGCTGTTCTGTTATAGCTTTTCGACGGCGAAAACGCGCAGCAATGATCATTAAGGACGAACCAAGTGCTTCAAAGTGTGTGAAGAGTCGTGTTTGCCATCGCGTTCCTGCTTTAGAGCAGAAAGCACTTTCAGAGCACGTTAATCACACGCACGTGCAGTGTTTAATCTGCATTTGAAAGCAGAGCATTCCGAATTTTAAGCGAATCACCTGCATTTTCAGTCGTTCTGTTGATAATTACGGTTTTCGATTGCTTCAGCGGGCGTCAGTAGCGTTTGTCCTGGTCCTTGCCCTGTGCTCGAATAGTGCAGTGTCCAGCTCTCCGTGTCCCATCACTCGAGGGACACGGAGAGCGTTTAACCTCCTGTCATCCAGGTCTACGTTTCCAGTGGCGTTCTTTTTCCTTTGACGCTACGTAGATTCCATTCAGCTGTGGGTATCGTCCAGCGTGTGTCAGGGAATCACACTATGGGCGGCCCACATAATTTTCGACGACTTGGCTCAAGCCGCAGAGTCTCTAATGCTTCAAGGATACCTCTCTCGATTGCTCTCTGTGCGAAGGCGATTCATCCTTCCTTCATGCTCCTAGGTTTCTAAGGCAAGAGCGTGCGTACCAGCGCAGTGAGTGAATGTTCCGGCTGTCGTCTGCAACCCGAATCGAATTTCTTGGTTCGAGTCCTGCCTTGGCCAACCAAGCCCTCCATCTCTCCCGAACCACTGAATTGGTTACGGAATTGGAGTCGTTTGGAAAGGACTCTGGAAGTGTAAAACTTGTGAAACATTTGCTCATCGACTGACCAGTGTAGGTCATTGTAGGTCACGTACATTCAAATAGCGTCCGAGGTATCTCGTAGAAATACAGCGCTTAATTCCTAATCATCCTAAACATTGAATTCCTTGAGAGTTGGATGTTTATTCATTTATTTATTTGTGACGTGGACCGAGTCCACACGTGAAAGCATAATATCAGAATAAAACACCAACGCATTCAATCAATAAAAATACAATTGAAAGCTCTCATTGGACACGTTGAGGAAGTTTCTTAAAACCATGCAAAGATAGACCTAAGACGTTGTGATTTGCACTAAAAATGTGGTTGAACTCCCTTCAATTTCTGTAGGTGAAGAAATTTGTTCGGGGTCGCGATTTTGCTACTGAAACATAAAGTCTGAGCCTTCCTGTTGTGTTCCTCGTCAGTGTAGAGTCAGAAAAAGTTGACGGGGCTTACAAAAACCCTACCTGTGAGTATATGTACTAATATTAAGAAGGGAAGGTGTAAAGATCTAGCGAAGCTGCGTATCTGCTCAGAGTTTAGAAGGTTTATGAAATGTTGAACATCATGGAGTGCTGGAAAATATGTTGTTTGTAAATTCCATGCCCTCTCATCTTCAAACCTTGGGATTCTCGTAATATATTTGTGTGCATTCTTCTGTCAACAAGGTTTTCACGTGGAAATTTTATTGTTGGCCTGACGTTTCGACCTCGTCGTCGTTTTCAGAGTCCTAAAAGCGGCTCGATGTGTTGCACTGATGAATTATCAAGCAGTCTACGCGGGTTCCACCGTTGATGTGCAGTGATTTCGCTACCATCTTGAGTCAGTCATAACCAGTGATGGAACTCACTGTAAAAAATGGGGCAATCCACGAGATTAAGTGTAAGGCATTTAGTAGTATTTATATTGGGTAAACTGGGAGACATCTAGGGATTCGCATCATAGAACACATAGCTGGTAAACGACGCTGCAACATCTCAACGCCACTAGGAAAGCATAGAGTGGAGGTGCTTGGCGGCAACGAGTATGATATTGAGTGTATGGTGTTGGCGTACGAAAAGGATTTCGTCTAAAAAAAGCGCTCGAAGCGTTCTGGATTTCTAGCAAAACTTCAGAAGTGAGCAACAGAAACGAGTGTTTCTCCGTCACAAATGATCTCCCATTTTTTCGATTGTTCATTTCTGGATTTTTGCTAGAAATCTAGAATGCTTCGAACGCTTCTCCACACGAACTATCTGTCTCGTACGCCGTCAGGTTACACTCGATATTGTAGTTGTTGTGCGCCACGCTCCTCCATTTTATGCTATCCCCGTGGCGTTAAGGAGATGCAGCGTCGTTTGCCAGCTAGATGTTCTATAATGCGAATTCCTAGCCGTCTCCCAGTTTCCTCAATATAAATACTACTACATGCCTTACATTTAATCTCGTGGATCGTCCCACTTTTTACAGTGAGTTCCATTCGCTACTGACTGTTGACTAGCTGAAGATGGTAGCGCAATTGCTGCACACCAACGGCGGAACATTGCGTGAGTTGCTTCGGGGCTTCGCCATGTGCTCTTTGCTGTGGGTAGCGCGGGTGGAGCGCTTGTCGGGTAAAACACCAGTCTAAGACCTCCAGGCACTTTTAGGCTTGACAACGACAACAGTCGAAAAGTCAGGCCAATAATAAAAATTCGACCTAAATCCCACCTAAGCACCTCACCTGCAGAAGAACACGCGGAAGTATTATATGTTGTTTGTTTTTTGTTGTTTTCCTGGTTATGGTTGCGCTATTGTTATGTTTTTTTTCTCCTGATTTTATGTTGTCTCCTTTAATTTTTCTTGTACTCCTTATGTTAAGCAACTTTTTGTGCGTTAAATAAAAATAAATAAATCAAACGTTCTCTATGAGGAGTGTGACCGTTCAATGGTTCCATTGACGTTCAGTTGGTTCTGGTATTCCCAGTGTCTCTTCGAAGTGGATTAGTGTACAATGCCGCGGTACAAAACAATGATCATAACCTTGAGAGCTGTTTATTAACAACTAAACTTGGATGAGGGGCCGAAGAACTGCTTGAAAGTTGTATAGAGAGGTTCTGGTTCGAATCGGTTCCTCATATGCATAATCCTATCGGGAGTGGCTACCTTGCCATCGTTGAGGCGTGAGCTGCCTATTCGGAGGACGCGGCGTATCCACCGGTCTCATTGTTGATGCACTGCGGCCCTCATCGGCGCGCTTAGGGTTGAGAATTACGGTAGAAGTGGACCCAACCCCACAGGAAGGCGTATGGGTCTGTTGCTTGCATAGAACGTTCACACAGACCGCTACAAATGCAGCCTTCTGTTTTGATTCGCGGTTGTCGTGGTCTTGCTCGACGACACCGATCACTAGCAAGTCTCTTCTCATTCTCGCAGACGCTCCAACTGCTTGAGCTGCTCCCAGATGAACCCGGACAGATGCTGCGACGCCGCTTGACCCCGCCGGCTGGAGCGGGTTCGTCGTCCCGCCTCTGTTGCGCCATTTCTACTATAGCAGCCATCGCCTTTTCACTTTTATCGCGCCACGGTCGTCGTTTTCACACTAGTCTTATCAGCGTTGCTTAGGCGCCTGCGCTTTAGCGCGGTCCGTACGTTCTGGTGTGCTGCGTGATGACGACGGCCACGCGCTCGTTTCTAGTAGTGCATCGGGTCAGTCGGAGTGGTCTGCTTCTGTTATCGATTTCGCCCAACATCCTCGCTATCAACAAATAGGTCTGCCATCTGTTCAGTGAGCGTGTGATACTTGTGTGTAAGAGAGAGATTGTGGTGTATGACGTGAGCGAGAGACTTGATGAAGTTGCTCTGAAATTGTCCGTCTTGCTCTTTGAATTCTGTCTTCTTCAACACCCACTCATCCTTCATCCAACGCACTTTTGGCGCATTGGCGCATTGTAGCCTGAATCGAGGTTCTTGGTTCGGGACTCGCCTAGGCCAACCAAGACTTTCATCCCCTTGAATTGGTATCGGATACTCTGGGAAGGATAAGACACTGACTTCTCCATAGACTGGTCACCAAATTTTTGTATGGGCCAAATAGAGAAGCAGAATGTGTAGCGCATCTCAAACAGGGATTGACTAACGCCTTTATCCTTATCCTTGTTCAGTAGGAAGAGTCATAGGATTCTTATTGGACCTGAGTGACATAAAGGAAAGCGTGTTACAAAAGGAGAGATAAGATCCTCTGATCGAGTTCACGATACTCTATTACGGTTCATAAGAGACCGGATTCATCAACCGCTTACTGCCCTCTGGCAGCGAAAACACCGCCAAATACCGATACTGATGAATGTCATATCAGGGGGTTTGACGGAATTTTCACCGTTAGAGGGCGGTAAGCTGTTGATGAATCTGGTCCCAGGTCTGCTATCGAATCTATGCTTTAGAATACTCAGGTATACCTTCTTAAGAAGTTTTTCGGGATGTAAGACGCATTCCACTCCTGGCGGCTATAGTGTGGATCGTTGTGTGTTTATTTGGCCTGGGTCGAATTCGCCAACGATCATAGTAGAAGGTGTGGCACTCTTTTCCCACCCATTTACAAATATACTGCTAGGTGAAGGATGTTCGACGATTCTGGTGGCTATCTTTGCATACCCACGAAGATTGTCGATCATTCTCTCCTTTATCCTTCGAGATTGATGAATCCGGCCACTGAAAAATGACCTACATAGGGCTCCAGAGGATGGGCAATCCTACCCAGGAGTACGATGCCAGTGCGATGTTGCGAATCAAGCTGAATGAGATCATTGTGCCCTCCAACAAGACCACACACGCCTTGTGTCCAAATGCCACAGTGCGTTCTCCTAGCGCCTTTTTCTGTCTATCTGTTCCTTCTTACGGATGTGCACCAACCTACCGATTCCGTCTGCTTACAAACGCTATTTTCAGCAGGTTTTTGGTGTTATTTTCTTGCCAGGGAAAAACGTTCCGAGTTTGAGAATCAGTGCAGCTGTGTGTCACAGAGTTTCCCTACGTTGAACCAAGTTTCGGACAAAATTGCATTTTCTCGTCAACTGCCACTTGTCCATTTGCACTTCCTCGAAAAGTCGTTCTAAATGTAAGGAATTGACCGCATTTTTCTTTACACAAGACTTTGTGCTATTCTAACGCCGCTCTCAGTTGATCGATTACAAGCGATTTACGATGCTTTGCGTGTTCGGGTAGCTACGATGCGATTAGGATCCCGGGCTACTTATGTTTATTCATGAGGCTGTTTATCTCATTTGATTGCATTCTATATTATCCATGTTGAAGCTTCGAAGCCAGACGTTCAGCGTCATTCTGTTGCACACAGCTGCTTAGAAAATGGCTAAACTCGCACTTATTTGCCTCCTTGATGTCACGTTAAAGTGGAACTCGTGGCGCATCCGGAGAGCTTCTAATATTTTTACAATTTTCACTTTGAACTGCATACTTTTAAAATCAAATCCGACACTTTTCACGTCAAATTTGGCATTCTTCTAATTCAGCCTAAGACTTCCGAAATCATAGCGAACTCTTCGAAATCGAAATGAGCTTCTTCTACATTAAACCAAGTACTCTCCAAAAAGATTAGGGTAATTTTTTGTCCGAGGAAAATTTTAGTATGATTTCTTTGAAGTACCCAATAAGTGAACACTTTGTTTGAAATTTATTAAAATTCTCATTTTTTAGGAAAAGCAACGGTGTAAAGCGTGCTTTAAAGAGCAGGAAGGCGGCCATTTCTTACGATTAGTGTCAAGAAAAGAAAGAAATTAGGTTATACTCTCGCCCAAGACGTTTTTATTCGATTGATAGCCAAACTTCTGTTCGCATGGAGTTTCACACCAACAAACGGAAGAACAATTGTAACACACATACTCACTTTGAGCTTTACATAAGCAGCATTTACATAGTCAAAAAGGTAGAAATCGCGACGAGCTTTTCAGGTGTAATGTGCGATCTCGTCTTTCAACACACTGTATGATTACTGCCCTGTTACGCTTTAAAACGAAATTTAATCTACTATTTTTAAATCAAAAATTGTTTGAATTTAATTTATTCATTTGTTATTTATTAAATTTGTTATGTATTTATTTTATTTATTTATTTACTATTTATTTTTATTCATTCGAGCAGCTGAACTAAATTTCAAAGAAAATCATACTAAAATTTTCCTTGGACAAGAAATTATTCCAACATTTTTAAGGAGTCTTCAGTGTAATGTAGAAGAAGCACATCTCGAAGAGTTTGCTTTTTGATTTCATAAGTCTTAGGCTAGCTTAGAAGAGTAAGCAAGCTTGACGCTTATGAAATCAAGCTGAACTTCTTCCACATCAGTACGAGCGTTTTCCAGGTTAAGCTAGACAGTCCTTGAAAATTGTATTAAATTTCAAACAGTATGCTCTGTTAATGGGGCAGGTAAATTTTAAAAAGCTTCAAAGAGTCACAGTTACTGAATTTTCCCTGAGCAAAAAATTTTTCTAACCTCAAAGTTTCGGAAATTGTTTCATTTGAAGTGTCCAGTTTTATGTGATAATGATGGAAAAAGAATGCTAAGATGGGCGAATAACCTGACTAGCATTACAACTAAAGCAGTGTCTCATCGCTAATTTCGTGTAGCTTCAGCAGCTTCGAGGTTCGTGGCCTAGGCCAAATTGGTTGTCGTTGTTATTGTTGTTGTTATGGGTGAAAATTTTTCTCCGAAACTAATCCAATCACATAGTCGCCTCGAAAAAGGAGAGAATATTGCTCCTGGTCCTCAAAGCTTAAAGTGTAAACGACGGCTTTAGTCAGTTTCCGAGTGGTGTGCGCCGCGCATTATTCTTCTACGAGATATCATGGGGGAATTTGAATGCGTATTTGGACTATACACTGACTTGTGGTGGCCAAATGATGGACGAGTTTGTTTGATTCCTTCCAGAGAGATGTGGTAGCAGTTCATCGACACCGGAAGGAATGAAGGCTTGGTTGGATTAGGGGGGAAACCCGAACTGAGAACCTATATTCGGGGTGGAGATGACGGCCGGTGTCTCCTTCTGCGCTAGCACACCTCGTACTCGCGATCAGGCTAGGAGTCAAACACTGAATCATCCCCTCACCCTATACCGAACTTGGGTATGCTTACCCAGGAATATGTTTACCTCAGTTTTGCAAAACGACGAATGCTGCCGCTGGTCTTGTCATTTGGGCGTTTAACAGATTCGATCATTAAGGTTCAGTTTAATTCCCAGAAGGGTTACCTCTTCACTCTTCCCTTTAAAAGTAGTTCTCTATACTTCTAGGTGTTCATCAGAGGACTTTTAACGATCTCATCTACTCATACTAGACCTTTTACTGCTGAATAAGCTGATTTTGTCAATTACTCTAACGACATTGGCTCCAATAGGACAGCGAGAGTCAGAACTGAGAGCCAGCCGTCCTCACCTGATCGCCTCTGTTCTCTGCCTTCCGACTGATATCCTGCGCTGTTTGTGAAATCACAGCGGTGCCGATGCCAGCGAGGTGTGAGGTTACGACCGTGTCAGGGTTTATAGCCCTCCGCCGGGAGTTCAGTCCTCCGTGTAGAGGTCACAGGTGTCAGCCCTATGCTTAGACATCAGCTGTTCTTAGCAGGTCAGGTTGCGTACGCACTCTTCTGTGATCTGACTGAAAGAATGACTAAAGCAGAGTGCTCTGTGTGCGCGTGTTATGAGGATTAGTGTCAGTTGATGGTCGCGTGAGGCCTCAGCCGGTGATCCATCACGTTGATGACGAACTTATGTGTTTTGGCCGAAGAGCAGAGACCACCTGTGGAGGACATTATCAGTGCAGTCTTTAAGCCGCATGGTGTAGGGAGCACATGCGGATGATGCCCCCATTCTATACGTTATATCACTGCTTAAGGCATGTTTAGCGCAGTCGAAAGAGGTGCCGGCTGTCGCATGCACCCGCTACCAGCTTCCTGGTTCGGATTTCCCGTCCAGGCCAGCCAAGCCTTCCATCTCTCCTGGGTCGGTGAATTGGTTCCAGACTTGTCTGGGAAGGGTAAAGCGCTAAGTTGTTCTTCGGTTGGCCACCGCAAGTCATTGTATGGCCAAATACGCATTCAAATCGTCTCCACGACATAACGTAGAAGTAGAATGCTTGGCGCATCCCAGAAGGGATTGAGTAACGCCGTCCTTTATCCTTGTCCCTATCACCGCGGAGCTGCAAATGCTAAACGCTTGGGATATTCATATCGTTTTTTGAATAAAGGATGTGTGGATAAAGGACGGTGTTATTCAACTCCTTTTGGGGTGCCCCACGCATACTTCTCGGGATATTATGGAAGCAATTTGAATGCGTGTTTGTCTATGACGTGCGGTGGCCAGCTGATAGGCATGTTAATGTTTTATCTTCCCGATAAGCCTGATACTAATTCACACAGTTGTGCTTGAACGATTATATTCCAATGATTATTCGAATAATTTATTCGAGTACTTTACTGGAATAGTCGAATATTCGATATTTCTAAATATACTCATTCACCTGTCCCGGAGCGATGGAGCTCTTGGTAAGCCTGGTTGGACCAGAACCAAGAACCTTGAGTCGGAGTGAACGCGACAGCCGACGCCTCCCAGTGCGCTATGAAGCGCATCGCCTCTAAGTTGTTTCTCTTATCCTGATCCCACTCATCGTCATGGGGACGCTATTCCTACATTATTTCGAGGTGGAAATAAGCCTCCAAAGTGCATGCATGAGGAGACAGAGTGCATGGCGCATTCCTACGGGTTTCTAACTTCGTTGCTTGCGTTCTTGTCCTTCCAACCCTTGAATATGTATAGATCGGCTAGTGCTCTTTCAATACTGTAAGGCTTCAAAACAACGTCCTCAACAGGTGACCACCACATTCCTCAATAAAAACGCGAAAGCTTGTCATCAACGTGAGGTATGACCACCAAGTGGGATAAATGGGGCTGACACGAACGCTAACTACTGGCAGTAAACTTCACGCAATACGTACACTCAACGGCAGCTGCGGCGTCAACTGCTTCGTCTACTTAAGGCATAGGCGTCTCTGTATTTAGGAATGCACTCCGCACTACTCTTCTCTTTCTGTTGTGGGCCAGTGCGGGTGGCACATCCCAGAGGGATCAATCAACGTAGAGCCCTCTCTCTTTCCGAAAAAAGGAAACGCTCGGAAGGCGGTTTGTTAGACTCGGTATGTCAGAGGTCTGTAAGCGTTTCCACCAGAATTCGATTCGCCAATGCCGATTTGTGGTTGAATAGCTGCCGTAGGTGTTTTCACGGCACATACCAATTTCGTGTCGCGTTTGTTGTTAGGGAAAATCTATGGCGTGTTTACTATTGACCCGGCGGCATCCATCCGCGTTCCTCATTCTCCTACAATTTCTGCGTTCTTTCTCTGTAAGCCCTCTGATACTGCAATGGGAACTGTGTTATGTCGACTGGATGTTCTGTGTGGATTACCAGAATGCCTGCTCTCTTACGTGTTCTCTTTTCGTTCAATTACGTTTGGCAAAGGCTCATCGTAGCGCAGTCGGTGGAGGTGCCGCCTGATGCATGCATCACTGAGCTTGCTATCCCAGTTTGTTCTTCAATGGCTTGTTGTGACGAAGCATTTCAGTGATTTATCCGTCGCAGAGAATCACCAATTCACCGGTCCCGCTGAAATGGAGGTTATAGTCCTTGGTCGAATCCGACGTGAAGTCGACCAGACTATTACCTCTTACCTCTTGCCATCTAATCACCCTTCCCCAGTTACGCTTTTTTGGATACATTAAAGGTTGAGATATGGTGTTACTCAATCGCTATTAGGACACGAAGCGTATTCTACTTCCTTGGGATGTAGTGGATTTGAATGCCTATTCGGCTTGCAGTGGCCAGCCGTGGAACAAGTCAGCGCTTTATCCTTCCCAGACAAGTCTAGAACCAAGTCATCCGGAGGGATGGAATGCTTGGACGAGAGATCCGAACCAAGAACCTGCTGTCGGGCGCACGCAACAGTCGGCACCTCATGAAGAACCGCCCAAGTTCGACTTTCGATAAATCTTGGCATGGCGTTGTTTAACTGTTAGTGTATTTTTCTTGTTGTAGCCGTTAACCAAGATTGTTAGGACCTTCCTTATTCGGCTTACGTTTCGGCGAGTTTCGCCTTCTTCAGAGACTGGAATAGCCGATAACATCTACAAGACTACCAGCCCAAACATCATTTCATACTACAGGGTACTAGTCTTGACGAAAACAGGAACGTGATCCGACACCACAGTTCCCAACGACTAACCTCAGAGGTGGATGCAGAAGCGGACCACCAACACCCGCAGATGGACGTAGACGTGGGTGAATGAGCTTTGGCCCCGAGACAAACCGACTTAATCAGCCTGTGGATATGATCACGAAGATCGAAACCCACAGAGCTGTGCGAAGGGTGCCAGCTCTTGTGTTACCGCCAGGCATTCGTCCTTCCGGTTGACCCGAGGACTCGTAGCTGCGATCCAAAGCGCTTCTAATGTCCTGCGCGCCGATATGTCACTCTCTCGCGCTAAGATCGACACTGAGACCTCTACCAACGCGCCAGCATGGCATCGAACCCTGTGTTCCCCCCAAGGAGTCTGGACCTTACCTTTTCTAAGGCCATCCAGATGCTCTTTTATTCTGACACAGAGGGGTCTTCCTGTCTCCGCAATGTAATTCTCCCCACATTCATTACATGACATCTGATAGACCACACCCGATGTCATACAGTCACCTTCTTTCCCGTTAGGGCACACAACGCAGGATGGTGTGAGACACATCCTATCGTAGATTCGGTTTCGAACCAGTTGCACTTTTAAGGTGCTAGGAGGGATGTCAACAACCCTCACCACATCGTGGAGATCAGCGTTACGAACACATCTGCGTATCTCCGCACTTAATCTGTCTGAGATGAAAGGCACGCAAAAGGGTATTTTCGTACGTTCTTCCTCTTGGCGAACAGCGTGGCTGGCTTGCAGCCTGCGTGCCGTGCGCCAGTGCTCCCCTGGATACCCATTACTTTTCGCAATATTAAGCGCCATATTCATCGAGAAAAGTTTCTGTTCACAATCAGACGAAACTGATGTGGCGGTTCGAAACATATTTTTAATGATGCTCTTCTTTGTATTAGAAGGGTGAGCAGATTGGCAGTGAATGAGGATGTTCTTGTTACTTGGCTTTCGGTACCACCGAGTTTTGATACTCCCGTGAGCAAGGTGGACTTGGACGTTGAGGAAAGCAAGCCAACTTTCTGTAGGTTTTTTCGCGTGTGAGCTTTATGTGCTCGGACTGCTGATTCAACAGCTCAAAGCAAGCATCCATCTCATTCTGAGTGGAGCACAGTATAAAGCAATCGTCAATATATCTACAGTAAAATATAGGCATGCGTTCCAGAATGGGGTTTTCCACCTTGGACATGAAAGCCACAGCTAACACAGGAGCCAATCTCTGGCCCATAGCCAACCCTCTAACCTGTTTGTAGTACTCTCCTGACCATCGGAATACGTTACACATAAGACACTCGCTAACCAGCGTCATTATCTGAGCTACACTCAAGCCATAGAGATTCACACCCGCCTGGTGTTCTGTGAGCATTTCTGAAACAGCCTGCAGAGCGCTTTCTCTAGAGACATTGGTATACAACGCAGTAACATCGAACGATTCCATGACACATCCATCCTCCGCCGTGGTCTCACGGAGTTTCTGCAGAAAAGCACTGGTGTTTGGCAGGTGTGAGGGTACAAATTTGAGCAGCTGAACTAAAACCAAGTTTAGCAACCAAGAGATGCGGTCAGTAGGGCCATCGACTCCGCTTATAATTGGTCTAACCTTAAAAGCGGAAGGATCTTCAATGGTAGCACCTTCCGGAGGCAATTTATGGGTTTTGATGAGGACATATAACACTGGACATGTGGGTAGTTCACACCTTAACCGTGTTGTAATGTGCCTAGGGAGGTTCGCCGACTTCGCGATCTCGGTCCACTTTCGATTTAGTCGGCGATATTGCATAGTAAATTCCTCAGGAGTAGTCGCATTATAGATAGTGCGATCTTGAAGGTGTAATCTCGTGATCGCCCTATCCATCTCCTGGGACAGTACTACGAACTCCCCGCCCTTGTCACTGATAGTGACCCTTAATGCACCGGAAGTAACTTTTTCCCTTACTTCTTTGAGACCGCATTTTTGCTCCATGCTCAAATTGCTTTTTATCCTCTTTCCTATAGTACGCCGCAGTGCGGTTAGAACGGAAGTGGCCAAGATACGAAACATTGTATCTACCACACTGTTCGGTTCCTGTGACCTGAGATACGCCGAGGGAAATGGTGGAGGTGGTATCGCAGCGGTATTCACAATACCGTGCCCATTATCCCGCATATTACTATTCGTCGTACCGCGCAGGCGATCGTGCAACGACTGTAGGTTGCCAACTATCTTGCGCGATTCGGTACAAGACAGATGTCGACTGGGAGCGAAGCTAGGACCCAGGTCCAACACGGATAGTGCGTCGGTCGATAGGTTTACGTTGCCAATTACCGTGACTCGTGGGCGGCGCACTTCACCTTCGTCTACTCCAGTACTGTGGTGAGAATTAGGAAACAAAAAGCTGTTAGCCGCATTGTCACTGCCAGAGCGGTCATGTTGTATTAACCTCAAGAACTTCCCCTGTAATTTTACTTTGACGTTAGAGCGGATAGTATCGCAAATATTTCTCGACTGCTCCACTATTCTCCTCCAAAGGCGAACAGGCACATACCTCTCACAAGACAATTCTTTAGACGAGCACTTCGATAACAGCGAATACATATGATCCTGTTTGTTTTTGGTAGCCGTCTTCAGAACATCCATTTCAATTTTCCGCACTCTCCTGTCGTCAATCGGTCGGCCGCACAGTTCGTGGAGTTTCTTTCTTTTAATAAAGTTGGGAATCACTCCGTGCTTTATACAGCGGCGGAGAAAGTGGAGCGTCTGTCTAACCAAGACAATTTTCTGTCTCAGCGACAGGACATCCGCAACAAGTCGATAGCAGCCGGCTGGCACCTCATGAAGAACCGCCCAAGTTCGACTTTCGATAAATCTTGGCATGGCGTTGTTAAACTGTTAGTGTATTTTTCTTGTTGTAGCCGTTAACCAAGATTGTTAGGACCTTCTTTATTCGGCTTACGTTTCGGCGAGTTTCGCCTTCTTCAGAGCCTGGAATAGCCGATAACATCTACAAGACTACCAGCCCAAACATCATTTCATACTACAGGGTACTAGTCTTGACGAAAACAGGAACGTGATCCGACACCACAGTTCCCAACAACTAACCTCAGAGGTGGATGCAGAAGCGGACCACCAACACCTGCAGATGGACGTAGACGTGGGTGAATGAGCTTTGGCCCCGAGACAAACCGACTTAATCAGCCTGTGGATAAGATCACGAAGATCGAAACCCACAGAGCTGTGCGAAGGGTGCCAGCTCTTGTGTTACCGCCAGGCATTCGTCCTTCCGGTTGACCCGAGGACTCGTAGCTGCGATCCAAAGCGCTTCTAATGTCCTGCGCGCCGATATGTCACTCTCTCGCGCTAAGATCGACACTGAGACCTCTATCAACGCGCCAGCATGGCATCGAACCCTGTGTTCCCCCCAAGGAGTCTGGACCTTACCTTTTCTAAGGCCATCCAGATGCTCTTTTATTCTGACACAGAGGGGTCTTCCTGTCTCCCCAATGTAATTCTCCCCACATTCATTACATGACATCTGATAGACCACACCCGATGTCATACAGTCACCTTCTTTCCCGTTAGGGCACACAACGCAGGATGGTGTGAGACACATCCTATCGTAGATTCGGTTTCGAACCAGTTGCACTTTTAAGGTGCTAGGAGGGATGTCAACAACCCTCACCACATCGTGGAGATCAGCGTTACGAACACATCTGCGTATCTCCGCACTTAATCTGTCTGAGATGAAAGGCACGCAAAAGGGTATTTTCGTACGTTCTTCCTCTTGGCGAACAGCGTGGCTGGCTTGCAGCCTGCGTGCCGTGCGCCAGTGCTCCCCTGGATACCCATTACTTTTCGCAATATTAAGCGCCATATTCATCGAGAAAAGTTTCTGTTCACAATCAGACGAAACTGATGTGGCGGTTCGAAACATATTTTTAATGATGCTCTTCTTTGTATTAGAAGGGTGAGCAGATTGGCAGTGAATGAGGATGTTCTTGTTACTTGGCTTTCGGTACCACCGAGTTTTGATACTCCCGTGAGCAAGGTGGACTTGGACGTTGAGGAAAGCAAGCCAACTTTCTGTAGGTTTTTTCGCGTGTGAGCTTTATGTGCTCGGACTGCTGATTCAACAGCTCAAAGCAAGCATCCATCTCATTCTGAGTGGAGCACAGTATAAAGCAATCGTCAATATATCTACAGTAAAATATAGGCATGCGTTCCAGAATGGGGTTTTCCACCTTGGACATGAAAGCCACAGCTAACACAGGAGCCAATCTCTGGCCCATAGCCAACCCTCTAACCTGTTTGTAGTACTCTCCTGACCATCGGAATACGTTACACATAAGACACTCGCTAACCAGCGTCATTATCTGAGCTACACTCAAGCCATAGAGATTCACACCCGCCTGGTGTTCTGTGAGCATTTCTGAAACAGCCTGCAGAGCGCTTTCTCTAGAGACATTGGTATACAACGCAGTAACATCGAACGATTCCATGACACATCCATCCTCCGCCGTGGTCTCACGGAGTTTCTGCAGAAAAGCACTGGTGTTTGGCAGGTGTGAGGGTACAAATTTGAGCAGCTGAACTAAAACCAAGTTTAGCAACCAAGAGATGCGGTCAGTAGGGCCATCGACTCCGCTTATAATTGGTCTAACCTTAAAAGCGGAAGGATCTTCAATGGTAGCACCTTCCGGAGGCAATTTATGGGTTTTGATGAGGACATATAACACTGGACATGTGGGTAGTTCACACCTTAACCGTGTTGTAATGTGCCTAGGGAGGTTCGCCGACTTCGCGATCTCGGTCCACTTTCGATTTAGTCGGCGATATTGCATAGTAAATTCCTCAGGAGTAGTCGCATTATAGATAGTGCGATCTTGAAGGTGTAATCTCGTGATCGCCCTATCCATCTCCTGGGACAGTACTACGAACTCCCCGCCCTTGTCACTGATAGTGACCCTTAATGCACCGGAAGTAACTTTTTCCCTTACTTCTTTGAGACCGCATTTTTGCTCCATGCTCAAATTGCTTTTTATCCTCTTTCCTATAGTACGCCGCAGTGCGGTTAGAACGGAAGTGGCCAAGATACGAAACATTGTATCTACCACACTGTTCGGTTCCTGTGACCTGAGATACGCCGAGGGAAATGGTGGAGGTGGTATCGCAGCGGTATTCACAATACCGTGCCCATTATCCCGCATATTACTATTCGTCGTACCGCGCAGGCGATCGTGCAACGACTGTAGGTTGCCAACTATCTTGCGCGATTCGGTACAAGACAGATGTCGACTGGGAGCGAAGCTAGGACCCAGGTCCAACACGGATAGTGCGTCGGTCGATAGGTTTACGTTGCCAATTACCGTGACTCGTGGGCGGCGCACTTCACCTTCGTCTACTCCAGTACTGTGGTGAGAATTAGGAAACAAAAAGCTGTTAGCCGCATTGTCACTGCCAGAGCGGTCATGTTGTATTAACCTCAAGAACTTCCCCTGTAATTTTACTTTGACGTTAGAGCGGATAGTATCGCAAATATTTCTCGACTGCTCCACTATTCTCCTCCAAAGGCGAACAGGCACATACCTCTCACAAGACAATTCTTTAGACGAGCACTTCGATAACAGCGAATACATATGATCCTGTTTGTTTTTGGTAGCCGTCTTCAGAACATCCATTTCAATTTTCCGCACTCTCCTGTCGTCAATCGGTCGGCCGCACAGTTCGTGGAGTTTCTTTCTTTTAATAAAGTTGGGAATCACTCCGTGCTTTATACAGCGGCGGAGAAAGTGGAGCGTCTGTCTAACCAAGACAATTTTCTGTCTCAGCGACAGGACATCCGCAACAAGTCGATAGCAGCCGGCTGGCACCTCATGAAGAACCGCCCAAGTTCGACTTTCGATAAATCTTGGCATGGCGTTGTTAAACTGTTAGTGTATTTTTCTTGTTGTAGCCGTTAACCAAGATTGTTAGGACCTTCTTTATTCGGCTTACGTTTCGGCGAGTTTCGCCTTCTTCAGAGCCTGGAATAGCCGATAACATCTACAAGACTACCAGCCCAAACATCATTTCATACTACAGGGTACTAGTCTTGACGAAAACAGGAACGTGATCCGACACCACAGTTCCCAACAACTAACCTCAGAGGTGGATGCAGAAGCGGACCACCAACACCTGCAGATGGACGTAGACGTGGGTGAATGAGCTTTGGCCCCGAGACAAACCGACTTAATCAGCCTGTGGATAAGATCACGAAGATCGAAACCCACAGAGCTGTGCGAAGGGTGCCAGCTCTTGTGTTACCGCCAGGCATTCGTCCTTCCGGTTGACCCGAGGACTCGTAGCTGCGATCCAAAGCGCTTCTAATGTCCTGCGCGCCGATATGTCACTCTCTCGCGCTAAGATCGACACTGAGACCTCTATCAACGCGCCAGCATGGCATCGAACCCTGTGTTCCCCCCAAGGAGTCTGGACCTTACCTTTTCTAAGGCCATCCAGATGCTCTTTTATTCTGACACAGAGGGGTCTTCCTGTCTCCCCAATGTAATTCTCCCCACATTCATTACATGACATCTGATAGACCACACCCGATGTCATACAGTCACCTTCTTTCCCGTTAGGGCACACAACGCAGGATGGTGTGAGACACATCCTATCGTAGATTCGGTTTCGAACCAGTTGCACTTTTAAGGTGCTAGGAGGGATGTCAACAACCCTCACCACATCGTGGAGATCAGCGTTACGAACACATCTGCGTATCTCCGCACTTAATCTGTCTGAGATGAAAGGCACGCAAAAGGGTATTTTCGTACGTTCTTCCTCTTGGCGAACAGCGTGGCTGGCTTGCAGCCTGCGTGCCGTGCGCCAGTGCTCCCCTGGATACCCATTACTTTTCGCAATATTAAGCGCCATATTCATCGAGAAAAGTTTCTGTTCACAATCAGACGAAACTGATGTGGCGGTTCGAAACATATTTTTAATGATGCTCTTCTTTGTATTAGAAGGGTGAGCAGATTGGCAGTGAATGAGGATGTTCTTGTTACTTGGCTTTCGGTACCACCGAGTTTTGATACTCCCGTGAGCAAGGTGGACTTGGACGTTGAGGAAAGCAAGCCAACTTTCTGTAGGTTTTTTCGCGTGTGAGCTTTATGTGCTCGGACTGCTGATTCAACAGCTCAAAGCAAGCATCCATCTCATTCTGAGTGGAGCACAGTATAAAGCAATCGTCAATATATCTACAGTAAAATATAGGCATGCGTTCCAGAATGGGGTTTTCCACCTTGGACATGAAAGCCACAGCTAACACAGGAGCCAATCTCTGGCCCATAGCCAACCCTCTAACCTGTTTGTAGTACTCTCCTGACCATCGGAATACGTTACACATAAGACACTCGCTAACCAGCGTCATTATCTGAGCTACACTCAAGCCATAGAGATTCACACCCGCCTGGTGTTCTGTGAGCATTTCTGAAACAGCCTGCAGAGCGCTTTCTCTAGAGACATTGGTATACAACGCAGTAACATCGAACGATTCCATGACACATCCATCCTCCGCCGTGGTCTCACGGAGTTTCTGCAGAAAAGCACTGGTGTTTGGCAGGTGTGAGGGTACAAATTTGAGCAGCTGAACTAAAACCAAGTTTAGCAACCAAGAGATGCGGTCAGTAGGGCCATCGACTCCGCTTATAATTGGTCTAACCTTAAAAGCGGAAGGATCTTCAATGGTAGCACCTTCCGGAGGCAATTTATGGGTTTTGATGAGGACATATAACACTGGACATGTGGGTAGTTCACACCTTAACCGTGTTGTAATGTGCCTAGGGAGGTTCGCCGACTTCGCGATCTCGGTCCACTTTCGATTTAGTCGGCGATATTGCATAGTAAATTCCTCAGGAGTAGTCGCATTATAGATAGTGCGATCTTGAAGGTGTAATCTCGTGATCGCCATCACTGAAACATCAACATCATCATCAATGTAACAAGAACATCCTCATTCACTGCCAATCTGCTCACCCTTCTAATACAAAGAAGAGCATCATTAAAAATATGTTTCGAACCGCCACATCAGTTTCGTCTGATTTGAACAGAAACTTTTCTCGATGAATATGGCGCTTAATATTGCGAAAAGTAATGGGTATCCAGGGGAGCACTGGCGCACGGCACGCAGGCTGCAAGCCAGCCACGCTGTTCGCCAAGAGGAAGAACGTACGAAAATACCCTTTTGCGTGCCTTTCATCTCAGACAGATTAAGTGCGGAGATACGCAGATGTGTTCGTAACGCTGATCTCCACGATGTGGTGAGGGTTGTTGACATCCCTCCTAGCACCTTAAAAGTGCAACTGGTTCGAAACCGAATCTACGATAGGATGTGTCTCACACCATCCTGCGTTGTGTGCCCTAACGGGAAAGAAGGTGACTGTATGACATCGGGTGTGGTCTATCAGATGTCATGTAATGAATGTGGGGAGAATTACATTGGGGAGACAGGAAGACCCCTCTGTGTCAGAATAAAAGAGCATCTGGACTGGCCTTAGAAAAGGTAAGGTCCAGACTCCTTGGGGGGAACACAGGGTTTCGATGCCATGCTGGCGCGTTGATAGAGGTCTCAGTGTCGATCTTAGCGCGAGAGAGTGACATATCGGCGCGCAGAACATTAGAAGCTCTTTGGATCGCAGCTACGAGTCCTCGGGTCAACCGAAGGACGAATGCCTGGCGGTAACACAAGAGCTGGCACCCTTCGCACAGCTCTGTGGGTTTCGATCTTCGTGATCTTATCCACAGGCTGATTAAGTCGGTTTGTCTCGGGGCCAAAGCTCATTCACCCACGTCTACGTCCATCTGCGGGTGTTGGTGGTCCGCTTCTGCATCCACCTCTGAGGTTAGTCGTTGGGAACTGTGGTGTCGGATCACGTTCCTGTTTTCGTCAAGACTAGTACCCTGTAGTATGAAATGATGTTTGGGCTGGTAGTCTTGTAGAAGTTATCGGCTATTCCAGGCTCTGAAGAAGGCGAAACTCGCCGAAACGTAAGCCGAATAAAGAAGGTCCTAACAATCTTGGTTAACGGCTACAACAAGAAAAATACACTAACAGTCGGCACCTCCTCCGACTGCACTACACGGGCCCATAACATTAGGGATGTGAATGTCTGCAGCGGTGTTCTGCTAGGTATAAATATTTGCACAAATGGTTCAGCTCATAAGTCTCCTCGACAACAACTTCATAACAAGTGCTCCTGAACAAACTCTTTTGGGTCTGCTCTCCATCGCATTTCATCACAGTTGCTCGATATTTTCTGTTTCCATGACGATCAAGGCCTTTGGAAGAGGAGGATACCGAAGTTGGATCCGACAGCGACTCGGATAACGCGAATTCGTCATTTTTTCAAACACAGTTGAAAGAATTATGCGAATAGTAGCAAATTCGAAAAACCTCGGATCTTGCGATGATTTAGACGAGTTTAGCTTTAACAAGAACGGATTTGCGGATGATCCAATAACTGACTTGTCTTCGGATCTCACATCGGATAGGACGTATGATTCTCGATCAAAATCAGTTACCTGAATTTTCTGAAAGTCCATCTTGTGAAAATTATCCCATCCTAAATCACCCTAAGATTCGAGCTTTTCAAAATTCTTATCATTCGCTCTATTGTTTTAACAAGGGTTTTAAAAAAAAACGGGTCCGAATTATCCGAATCGGCGTCGGATCCAATGTCTAATACCCATCTACTGCTGTCCTTTCGAAAGTTTGGGATTGCCTTGTTTCTTCAGGGGCGAAGAGCACAAATGACTCCCCTCTAACGCGTCGTTCAGAGCACGCATTTGCCTTCAGAACGGCACACTGCAGCGAAGGGGTCCGTGGACAAAGGACGGCATTAGTCAGTCTTTTGCTGGATGCGCCACGCATTCTACTTCTACGGGTCATCCTATGCAATACTTGCGGTTGCCAGCTAACGGCTATGCAGTGTTTTACCCTTCCTTGACATGCTTGATACCATTTCACCGACCCGGGAGAGATGCAAGCTTAAATAGGGAGGGAAGTACGCTACAGCGGGCGCCCTCTCCAACTGCGATACCACGTGCCGTAAAACTAGATGTAATTCCCATAACGATGTCTGATTGCGATCAGAACTCTATGAGGGCTTACAACCTCGATACCGGGCACTTGAAGCTTGAAGAAAATTATTTGAATCATTTATATTAAGACCTTTAGCTTGGCTAGTTTCATGCCGATAGCAGAGGACATCCCGACAGCGGTGATGCTGACGGTTCCCACGAGGTCAGGATGTTGCGTGCAGTTAAGCAGCGCCGGTGGTATAATGGAGTAGAGTATTCCCCCTGGTCAGCAGGAGGTGCGGGTTCGAGTCCCGCCTAGCACTATAGTTTTAACCGCAACATCGTTATGGGAGCTTAAAACCTCGATATCAGCCAGTCGAGGCTTAAAGAGAATGAATTAAATGTAATTGTTCCTCTTGTGATTGGAATATGTCCTGTTCAGTTTCGAAGGCGGTTAGTTTTCAAAAGGGTCGAGTTTGGTTTTTCAGTGTTCGGTTTAATTTGAAAATTGGCGAACTTTCCACATCTGCGAATCGGTCATACCACCATCGTTGTCCGCCCGCATGGCTGGTGAATCCAGTTCGTGCTCTTTCGTAGATTTATGCACGTTTAAAGCTCGACATAAACAATTTTTTATTGTCGTTTCTGTCCATAAGCCCTTCTTTGGATCACGAAAACAGAATGTCAAACAGAGCATAACACGAGAAACAACACAGAACTGGATTTCAATTCACATGGGTTTGTATAAAATAAAAATGAACACGAAGTACTTCGAATTTCTCTGGTTGGCCTGAAGTGTGAACGTCAGAGAAATCACAGGAACGATGCCGGTTCCTCAGAAGTCACGTTCTTTCTCACAATTCACGTTGATTGTTCCCGTGGAGCGCGATAAGGCTTCTCACTGCATTCATCGGTTCTTCCTTACTGGTGATTTGTAGCTTCAATTATGGCGCTTGTTCCTGTTCTGCTCTTTCTCTGCATCGAGTCTCTTCTTGTCGTCTCACTCGCTTGCACAGCAGCCCTTGAACTAAGTTCTACAAAATGTCGTACACCTCCTAAAGGCCTTTAAATGGAATTCGTGGCACTTTCTAGTGGAAGTGGCTGACTCCTATTTTTTCCAAACTCCGCAATCTCGGAGTATCGCCATCTTTATTAACACATTGACGACAATCGCGTTTTGCGGCAGACAGCCGCGTGGGACGCGCGCCCTATGATAATGTCATCCCTCGCGGACCACTTTTTTGTTTCGTGCACATTTTTGTAGATGTTTTTTTTCTGTTCCCTAATCACCTGTGATAGGAGGCTGTCCAATAAGCAAGAAAAATGTCGTTGCTTTTATTTCATATATCGAATTAAAAAATTTTGCTAGGAAGGAGGCCAATTCTACGATTAAATCTATTCAAGTAAATAAGTCTTTTTGGTCCAAAGTTCGCCCAAGGAGGTAAATTGGGGTGCTGATCACGAATCTGACATCCGCTTTCGAAATTTCGGCCGATTGCGGTAGGCTACGACAGGTACGGGTGAAAAAGGCTGTCGGAGTCATGGTCTCGTAGACGAAGTTTGTGCAGAATCGGTGAAGATGACGCTGACAGTTTCATTCGCCCGTACACACCGTAATCAGCCGAAATTTCGAGACGGAATCCAGATCCGAGATCAGCACCCCATAACCCCTATATACGAAGTTCGGGCAAAATCGGTGACCATGACTCCGAGCCTTTGTCATCCGTACATACTTTTTTTTTTACTCTACTTTCACTTTTTTGGTACCGATTTCGAAAACGGATGACAGATTCGTGATCGGCACCCCAATTTACCTCCTTGGGCTAACTTGGGGTCAAAAAGACTGACATGAATTTATATTGTAGAATAGGTCTCCTTCCTAGTAAATTTTTAAAAATTCGATGTATGTAATGAAAGCAGAGACATTTTTATTGCTTATTGCTGTTGGACACTCCCCTATCACAGGTGATTAGGGAACAGAAAAAACAACTACAAAAACCGGCGGCAGCAGGACAAAAAATAGCGCAAAAAGTTATGAGCCACTGGTAGCTCATACATATTGTCGTCATTGTGTTAGTAGCAACGAAGATGGCGATCGATGAGATTATTTATCCGCTCTCACTATTGGGCAAGTAGTGGTGCTCCCTTGTGTATAGATGATATTTATATACCCTCTCCCTTCCACCACGCCATCTACTCTTCTGTATCCTTGTATCTCATGTCGTCTTCTTTTTTCGCTGCATCTCTACTGCAGTATAGTGTTGAACTCTATGCTCAACACTGTATTATTCGATTGTAAACAATAGTAAATAAATAAACAATTAATAAAAAGCATAGAGTACGGCGCTAATCAATCCCTTTTGGGATGCGCCACGCATTTTACTTCTACAGGATGTCGTGGGAGTGATTTGAATGTGTATCTAGCCTGTATAATGACTTGTGGTGGCCAGCCAATGAGCAAGTCAGCGCACTACGCTTCCCAGACAAGTGTGATACCAATTTACCGATACCGGAAGGATAAAGGACTTGGTTGGTCCGGGAGGGAAATCCGAATCAGGAACCTGGTATCGTGTGCAAGCGACAGCCGGCAAATAAATAAATAAAAATATAGGGCATACGGTGCTTTGTGCACATAACTGATCGATGCCCCAATTTTCTGGCGTCTCACGTCACCGGTACTTTTCATTCACGTCCAATCGCTTTCTCTCCCATTTCAAGCAGTTTCATTGAGTATTCCTTCTCACATTCTACTAGGATGTAAGAAAAGTTTTGTCTGTTGAGATTGGACACTTTTCCAATCAAACTGACGAATCGGACAGGTCTAGTGTCTAATCGGACAGGTCTAGTGTCTTCCTGTCGTCGTGGTAATCCTTCTGATTACTGTAGGTGGAATGGGGTCCGATATCCAGCGCTACGCTATGGTTCCGATGCATGCAGAACGAGCAGGGAATACAATTTATTAGGGCAAAATCAGAAAGATGCGAATAAGACAAGGACAAGGAGCAAAGAGGAGACTCGATGAGAGCTAAGCCAAGACTTAACCTAGTTCCTTAGATCTGGGGGCTTTTATGGACTCTCCTGGAGGCCAGCTTACCGTGTGCTCCTCGGACTCTCCGTCCGGTATGGTTTTATGGCTCTGGGGCCGCCGCTGGCATACCCGCAGGAGCAGGTCGTAAACCTCCCCTGGATACGTTCCGCTACCTCATGCTCTTAATGAACACTTGCAGAATGCACCGGTCCCGGTATATTCCACAGACGCCTTAACTCGAGTTGGACACTTCTCAAACCAAATTGGGCGCTTCTTGAACAATATTGAAACCTTTCACGTTTGAAATAAGAAAAACCTCTTCCTTTGGAATAAAAAATTTAAAATTAAATAAAATCAAAACGAACGTCTTTCATATTACACTCGAGACTCTACGAGATTGTTAGAGTATTTTTTGTCCATGGAAGGTTTAGTATGATTTTCTTAGATGTTTTAATTCACCTCCCCAGTAAGTGAACATTCTGTTAGAAATTGCATACTTTTTTTGGGAAAAATAATGAACTAAATCTTGTCTTAAAGCGCAGGAAGACAATCAGGTGTTGTACTAAAAACAGAGGTGTACAGTACATACAGCAGTGCTAATATGGCAGTTTTTAGGTTGAGTGAAGAGGCGCTTTCAGAGGCGAGTTATGGTTTTTTAAATGTGAGCATCGAGAACTGATAGAACCTTCCTAGCAGCCTAATATTTGTTGGTTGACCCTCTTAATGATAGAGATTCTCAACGCCATCGCGACAGATGCACTCAAACGGTCTTTTTTGGGAGGTTATCCGCGTTGCTTCGGCTATCCGCAAATCCGGTTGACAAACAGAAAAACGTCAGGCTATCGTCGCAGCCCGTCGACAGACTGATGTGACATCATTGCTGGCGTAAAAAGTGCGCTGTTTGAATGATGTGAACACGTGGTTCTCAGCTGTGGCTGTCTGTACAGTTTGTCTCCAGCATGGAATGTGTATTGAATACACCCACCAATCTGCCATTCACGTTTTCTAGCCGTGAGGCATACTATTAGAAAGTTTCCGCACAACGTTCTTGAGAAGCTTTCTTAATTCTTTATTGGTCTATACCTATCAGTTTGGCCTCGAAAATTTTTGCGAAGGAGCTATTGATTAAATCACTTTTTAGATGGCTAGAAAAGAGGTCGCAATTTTCTTGTGAAGCGGGATATATCTCGACTTGAGTGGCCTACGATCTCCGTGACTCGGACCGGTCGTCGCAACAGAGCATCGCTCAGTCTCGCACTCTCGGCTTTGTATTAAGAACATTCTGGAGGAACATAGTCACGGGAGATGAGTCGGGGTCTTCTACGACAACCATGCCCGGTAGGCCCATGACTCCCTCAACGACAACCACCTCCGAAGCAGTCAAAGTCCGACCTTCATCAGAAGAAGGTAATGCTGTACTATTGGTGGGGCGCCCAAGGAATGCTCTACCACGAGCTTCTTGGAGCCAGCGCCACAGTGACTGCGAACATCTACGCTGTCCAACTGCAGAGGTTGAGTGAAGTCAGGCAGTGGAAACGACCATGATGAAAGTGTTTTTACTTTCTTCACGACAATGGTCGGCCACATGTTGCAAAAATGTCTCGACCAAAGTTTTAGCAAAGTTAGGTTGAACTCGAAAGGAGTGCGAATCACACAGTCTGCGGCTAACCGACGCCCAAGACGTGATGCAGTCCTGGTTAGAAGGTATCATATATTATGGTGCCACATTAGAACATTAAAAACTGCTAAAATAAAGCGAAAATAAGGTACTAGAGGAATGAGAGCTGGCACCCTTCCTAACCAGGGCTGCATCACATCATTTGGACGTCGGTTGCCAGTAGATTGATAACATTTACGAAAATTTGCCAAAAATTGCCGTAAATCGTAATTACGCACACCCCTGGTATATACGCTGCATTATAATGTATTAGTATACTTAAATGTAAATTTGTAAGGGCAGTTTCGGATTTTTGAATGAAAGTCTTCACTCCTTCTGGCTTCTGCAAGGTATTCGTTGCCTGTTGGCATTCATCTACATTCTTCTCTATTTCTTCTCATCGCCCTGAACTCATTGAACACGCACTCCTTCCCACGTAGCGGTTAGCCGCTTCGGTAGCATTTTCGCTTGCCACCATCTGCCGATGATCTCTGACGTCGTTCCCTCTGCCTGCTGTCCGTACTCTGCCTTATGATGATGAATTATTGACACCGTGTCCACCCGCGAACCGGAGTTTGATCCATGTTCGACCGGTTCGTGTGAGTAATTATTGCTCGGGAAAACTCACACGTCAATTGCTTTTCAGGAACGTTTGTTGGTGTGGCGGAGCTCTGTAACAAGACGGGACGGACGGGTTTTACTCGGCACGACGAACAGAAAGCTCGAACCTTTGCGGTATACTGCGCGACTAGCATTTCACACGTGAGTTTTTTTTTCGCATTCTCATCGCTGATTTGCATTCGTTTTTTTCTTTTTCTGCTTTCTTTCAGTTTTTTGTTCATTTGTTTCTGCATCGTTACCGCTGTTATGCTGCAGAGCAGTCAAAGTGGAGCTGTGGATGCGTTTAATTTGTCTTCTGCTCATCCTTAAGAACTGTATGAGACTATGTGTTAGTCATTATCACCCAGTAGTTTGGTCTTGATTGATTTGAAGTTGAAGACTTGCGAGACTTGGTGACTTTACTGGAAGACTCCCTATTAGGTTTTCCTGCACCGTGTCCTTATGTGTCTCTTTACTGGGTCCTCTCTGGTACTGCCGCAGCAGCTATTAGCCACAGCCAGTGGTAGCCGTTGTCACCAAAGTTCTCTACTTACATCCTCGATGCATCAGCATACGGAAAGGTCTTCTGTCTGCCAGCGAAGGCTTGGTCCGAGCTCGAAATTCTGTTCTTCACGTTGGCATAGTTCGTCTACACACTGCTGCATGTGGCTTCAGCTCCCTTCTTCTGAAGGCTTGGTCTACTCATTTCTGCTTAGCGACTGGATCCTGCGCCTGCAGAAACCTTCAAAAAGTTGTTATCTAATCCCACTACCTATTCGGTCTCTGCCCTCTCATTGTCTCAGGCGCTTTCACACTATACAGTTGACGTTTACTCATTTTCTCGCACTATTCTCGTTTTCCCCTAATATGTTCCGTTAGAACGCGTGTAGCGCAGTCAGATGAAGTGCCGGATGTCGCGTGCACGCGATTCAGGTTCTTGGTTCGTACTTGTCGCCCATGCCAGCCAAGGCTTCAATACCTGCGTGGTCGGTAAATTGGTGCCAGACTTGTCGGGGAAGGGTAAAGCGCTGACCTGCTCATCGGCTGGCCACCGCAAGTCATTCATTATATGGCCAAATACGCATTCAAATCGCCTCTACGAACACCGTAGAAGTAGATCGCGGGGCAAGTCAAAGAGGGATTAAGTAACGCCATCCTTTATCCTTTATATTCCATTATTTCGTCGATTTCCTCGAATGACTGCCAAGGTGTTCTATTATCGGGCCTCGGGAGCTTCACTCCTAAGCACCGATGATGGAACACCTTGGTCTTCTTGTTTTCTTCCTTAGGCTTTCCTACTTTCATTGCAGTAGAAAACTGTCTTGAGTACTACCTAGAATAGGATAGTGAGATCTGTTAAGGTAGGATCTTTAAAGCCTTCCTATCTTCTCTCGCATTCATGTAATTTATACTCCGAAAAGCCCGTCGTCCATGTGATGAGGAACAGACGGATCGACAGTTACGCACATAGACGTGTCCACCATTTGACGAGAAGTTGTCTGAGCGTAGCGAAGATTGGTATAGGTCTTTATTTCGGCATTTCGCCTTCTTCATAGCCTGGAAAAGATCGTCATTTGAGAAACAACCCTCTAAGACGTTGTTTCTTTCTGCAGAAACTAATTAAAGCGCTAAGAGAGTACGAAAAAGATGTCGAAGGTAGTCGATAACAAGGCTAATCCTATATGCCTTTTGTCTAAAAGAGACCTAGGACCTTGTTTTCGACTTCATTCGGCATCGCTTTCGTGGTCTCTTAGCCTTTTGGATGGGTTTCTGCTGAATGAAATGACACTTGAGAAGGTAGTTTCTCAAATGACTTCAATTTACCAGGCTCTAGCGAAGGCGGCAACGCCGAAACGTGAGCCGAAATAAAGATCTATACCAGTCTTTTCTATGCTCGAACAACTCGTCTAACGCAATGACAAAGATGCCGAGATTCATCGAGAGTCGAGAGTCAGACATGGAATGCATGCTTTCCCCATTATTTAATTGGATTCTTCTATTCTTTTTTTAAAGTCGATCGACATTGTTCGACCGGTCGATGCCGTTTACTATCCGAGGGCAATAAACTCGACCGATTACTGTACCGTACTTCTCCCTACCCCTCCCCCTCCCCTGCGAATACCCCTTTATTTAGCTAAATGGCCCATGTGTCAGCAGACCAAGGGATTGACAGACAGACAGACACGCGCACGCTCTTGCACGAAATCTGTGACACGTCTCGTGAATCCCGACATGTTCGATAACGTCTGTGACACTTCTGACTCTGGACGCACGTTGTACGACGTCTGTTATACGTTTTCTGAATACGGGAGCACGTTTGACGACGTTTTTGACGCGCTTTTTGAATCTTTGCGCTCGGCGCATGATCCTCATCCATGTCCTCAGGCGTTATCCACTGACCAGCTGCTAAGGCTATATATAAGGCCTTCAGTCTAGCCGGCTTCCGTCTTCTTGCCTGATATTCTCATTCGTCTTTCAATTTCAAGAAGGTGTCAGCAGTCACTCCACTTGCATTTAGGATATTTAAGATGTCTTCTCGTTTCTATTTCACCTGTATCACCTGTATCACCTGTCGTCCCGTTGATCATCGACTTGCTCGAGCGGGCGCCAGCAGCGTCTCCATTCGTCCCTGTCGCGTGCCAGAGTGGTCCAATGGATCCTCCTCGCTCGAGGGACACGAAAAGCGTCATATCGGTCGTTCAGGGCTTTCACGAAGAAGTCCGACCAACGCGTTGGTGGGCGTCCTGGTGTTCTTTTGACATCCCGCGGAATCCAGTCTGTGACGGCTCTCGTCCAGCGGGTGTCTGCGAATCGCATTACGTGGCCGGCCCACCTAATTTTCGACGACTTGGCCCATGCGACAGCGTCTCTGATCTTCGAACGTCGGCGAAGCTCGGAACTCCGGAGGCCTTCTCTCACTTGCGTGAGTCGTGTCACTCCGAGCATCGTCCTCTCGATTCCACGCTGCGCGACGCTGATGGCGTGTTCATCCTGCTTTCGTATAGCCCAGGTCTCTGAGGCGTATGTTAGGGCAGGAAGAACAGTGGAGTCGAATAGGTGGGCACGGAGTCGGACGTTCTTCGTTTTCTTCACGACTTCTTCGACGCTCTTGAAAGCTCCCCAAGCCGCTTGTTTCCTCCTGCTCAGCTCTGGTGCTAGGTCGTTGGCCATGTTGACTTCGCGACCCAGATACACATAGCTGGAGCATTCGGAGATGTTCGTTCCGTTGAGCGAGAATGGGGCATCAGAAACCCATCCGTTCTTCATGAACATCGTCTTCGTAAGATTCAGCTGCAGTCCAACGCTTCCACATACACGATCGAAGTCGGCCAGCATTCGCTCCGCCTGACTGATGCTCGGTGTTATGAGCACGATGTCGTCAGCGAAGCGAAGATGGTGCAGTTGCCGGCTGTCGACCTTCACTCCCATGTCATCCCATTCTAGTTCGCGCATGACGTTTTCAAGGGTGGCGCTGAAGAGCTTCGGGGATATGGTATCCCCTTGTCGAACCCCTCTCTTCACGTCAATGACGACGTCGTTGTAGAATGGTGAGATCTTGGACGTGAATCCACTGTACAGCTCTCGAAGGACTCTGATGTACTGAGTAGGAACGCCCTGGGTGAGCAGGGCTTCCATGACCGCTTCAGTCTCGACGGAGTCGAATGCCTTCTTCAGGTCGATGAAAGTAAGGCACAGCGGCAGCTTGTACTCTCGCGACACTTCGATGAGCTTCGTAATGGTGTGTATGTGGTCGATCGTGCTGAATCCTCTCCGAAATCCTGCTTGTTCGCATGGCTGTCCTTCGTCCAGCGTTCTACTAATCCTATTCAGGATGACTCGAGTGAACAGCTTGTAGGCTACGGACAACAGGCAGATCGGGCGATAGTTGCCAATGTCGTGCACGTCTCCCTTCTTGTACAGCAAGACGGTCTTGCTGGTCTTCCACTGAGATGGAACCTTGCATTCGGACAGGTAGCGTGTGAAGAGCCGCGCCAAGGTGTTGATGAGCGCTGGCGGGAGGTTCTTCAGGTGTTCAGCTCTGATCCTGTCAGGACCGGGTGCTGTACGTTTCTTCACCGACGAGATGGCATGTCGGATCTCGGAAGGGAGAACAGAGGGGATGACGTATCCATCCTGCGGAAGATGGCGTAGGGGCAGGTGGACGTGGCTATCGAAGAGATCGGAGTAGAAGTCGTGGATGACTTTCTCCATGGTCCTTCTGGAAGAGGTGACGGTTCCGTCAGGACGTCGGAGAGCGGTCATCTTGGTCTTGAAGTTGGCGAAGTTCCGGCGGGCATTGCGGATGCTCAGCCCTGCCTCTGCTGCTTCAGCCAACACTTCCGCCCTTCTCTCCTTCAGATCTTCCTTTATCGCCGCTCTGCATAGCTTTGCAAGCTCGGACGTCAGTTGATAGTTGCCTGACGCTCGTGCTGCTCCACGCTGGCGTATCAGCTCGAGAGTTTCCGGAGACAGGCGTCTCTTGGTGGTCTTCAAGCTCTCGGCTCCCTTAGCACTATCGTGGAGATGGTGCACGAAGCGATCGTATTCCTCGTCGACGTTGTCCATGACGGCATCTTCCCAAAGGCCGGCAAGAGAGGTGTAGAGATCCCAGTTGATGGTCGTTCTGGGACTCCTCTTCTTGAACTTCGCGGCCTTCTCTCCTTGACGCGAAAAGCGGAACCTCGCGCGAAGGAGGCGGTGGTCCGATCCCGTGTAGAACTTGGGGACAACGGAGACATCGGTCAGGCAATACTTGCGATTGAAGATGATGTGGTCGATCTCGTTGTGGAACTGGCCACCGGGGGATTCCCAGGTCCATCGTAGGGAGGGAGGCTTCTGGAACTGCGAGTTTCCATGGATGGTCTTGGTCGACATGATAAACTCAGACAGCCTTTCACCTTGCTCGTTCCACTCCAAACCGTGGGTTCCGATGTGAAGTTCTTCCAGCGACCTTCGTGGCCCGATCTTGGCATTGAAGTCGCCGACGATCACCTTGTAGAAGGTGTGATCTTCCTTATAGAACTTCTCCAGCTCCACGTAGAAGGCCTCGACGTCTTCGTCGTCGTAGTCGGATGTTGGGGCATACGCGACGAACACAGTCAAGGCTGGCACGGAGCCACATCGCTTCAGTCGCAGACGTCCGATTCGGCTTGTCAGAGACTCGTACGAATCGATGTTCATGGCCAAGTGCGTGTTGACGAGGACACCAACGCCGCCTACTCCCCTGCTGTCGCATGTTCCGAGGAACAGTTCTTCTCCGGAGTCGTAGGCGGCGTGTAGGAGGTGGTGTCTTCTCGTCTCGGTCAGTCCGATGACGTCGTACTTGATCTTCCTGGCTTGCATCATCAGGTCCTCGACGGATGCTTCCGACGCAAGCGTGCGGGCGTTGTAAGTACAGATCGTCATCCTAGTCCTTCTCAGTTTGCGCAGCCTGGTTAGGCCCTGAGATTTTAGCAGCCTCTCCGTACTCGTCCTTCCCATCGCTGCAGAAATGGGGGCTCTTTCGGGGTCAGGGAATGAGGCCCTTTAGTGCTGCTGTGTTTGACTGGAATACAACACGGGTAGCTAGTCAGGCTCTGTCGTGCGGGCGGGGTACTCCGGGCAGCCAGCCAGACTGCCCGAAGGGACGGGGCGAGACTTAAGGCGGCCTCGAATCGCCTTACATGTACTCCCAGTCTACCGAGTGCAAGCTTTTGGCCGAGCCGACACAGTTACAATCCGCACAGTCACGGACACATCCACGCACACTGTGCACGAACATGCCGCTCCCACGCACAAGGAACGCATCGACCCGACACAGCAGGAGCAAGGAGTCCATCCCCTGCATCCCACCTGCGTCTCTGGGCAGTACACGGTCGCATTTGGTTCGCGTTTAATTCCCCTATCCACCACCCGGGGACGCGCCACGTGGCCCTGCGACAAGCGGCCCGAGATCCCTCTTAACAAGAGAGCCCGAAGGCTCTCTATCGAGGGAGATCCGTGGTCGTTTCTATTTGAATTATTTAATTAATTGCACTCATAGGTGCGCTCTAACCGAAGGAAACAGAATTCATAACGGGAACAGAAATAAAATTGTCGAATTAGTAAAAGAATTTGTTTAATTGAACGCAAAAGTTGTCAATTTTGTGAGTGTTTTTGAACCGTCATTGAATTTCTCAGCTCGTAGCATTACTAATTGTCTTGACTTCACATTCTCAATCTTCCACGCATTCTCCTCGCTGCAAAACTTTCTCATATTGTTTCTGTATGTGTGGTGGTGTGATGGTGATGGCAGAAGTATATCAAAGTTCTATTTTTAACTGTCTGCTGACTCTTTTTCATACCTCAATTCGCCTCTCTCCAATTGCTGAGTATGAGTTCGCTACGATCTCTGAAAAAAAAGTTCAACATTTAGGATCAAATAGTTGAAAAACACTCACACTGTAGTGTATGTTATTGTTTCTGCGTACTGTTCTATTAGTGATTCAAAGCACTGCATTTGTATCGTTCATTGTTTAAGCGCGCAGCTTGTTCAATAAATGAACTTGAAATCGTCCATAATTAAGCTCAAATTAAAGGCCGGCTGGCGCATACCGCCGTATCCAAGGCGTCCTTTGGCTTTGGTTCCCTCTCTATGTGACGGAAACGTGACACACGGTTCAACTGAATTGTACATAGTGGGATTTTCTAGGGATTTCCAGAGTGCCCGTCATGGTCTCCATTCGTACCTGTCGTTTGCCAAAGTAGCCCCGTGGCTCATTCAAATCCCAGCTTATACTTTGACGCCGAGCGAAGCGATTGATCAACTTACCTACTGTACATGCCATCGCGTAGCTTGAGGCCGAAATTATACACGGGGTCCTGGTCCAGAGACGGGTCGTACTTCTCTCAAGGAAGAGGACAAGTCACCACGTTTGAGGGCGTCTTGGTGTTCTTTCCACCCCGTCCCGGATCTAGGCAGTTACCGCTCTCGTCGAGCGGTTGTTAGCGAAACGCATTACGGTGGCGCCCCTCCCTATGTTCGACGATTTGGTCTCTTACTCCCGAAACTCGACAAACCTCTGAACTTCGGGTATTCTCCTTTCGATTCCTCGTGGCACGACGTCGATTGCGTGTTCGTACTGCTTTCGTAAGGCCCTGGTCTCTGAGGCGTACGTTATCACAGGAGCAACAGTGGATGTGAAGAGATGGGAACGGAGGCGACGTTCTTCGTCTTTATCGCGACTTCTTCGACACTCTGGAAAGCTCACCTAGACGCTCGTTTCCCCGGCGCTGGCTCGTTGTTCGTGTTGTCTTCGTGACCTAGATACGCGTAGCTGGAGCAGAGAGACCAACCTTTTTGGGGCGTGAATGGGACACTGTAACCTCCTTTTGCTCCCCATGAATGTTTTAGCCAGATTCAGCCGTGAGCCGTTCTCTCCACACTGACAGTCGAAATCTGTTCTTATTCAGGTCGTTTTCTTAAAGGCTCAAGTGCCTGGTACTGAGATAGTAAGCTGTTATAAGGATTGCCTCCAACTTTCCGTGGAACTTCGGTCTTTGCGATGAAAACCTGACCGTCGTGTATACCATTTTCACGTCGAACTGGACACTTTTAAAATCATACAAACTGAGCAGTTTTCTAAGCAAGCTCTATTAATTTTGAAATCAAAGCGAAATCTTCCAAATCGAGCTTTATAGCTCAGCTTTATATAAACGGCAGACTCTTCAAAAATGTTAGAAAAATTTTTTGTCCAAGAAAAATTTTAGTGTAAGTTACCTTAAAGTTGTAATTCAAGTGAGCACATTATTTGAAATTTTACAATTTCTAAATCAAAATATGGTTTAAAGCTTGTTTTAAAGGTCTGGAAGGCGGTTATTTTTGGTGAAAAAAGAAATTGCGCCATGCCCTCGTTCACGATGTTACGATTCTTATTCGATTGATAGCAAAAAATTTCTGCTTGTCACTTATAAATGATACAACAAAAGCAGTTGTAAAAAAGACCAACATATCCTCACTTTGATGGTAAACGGCATTCACACTATCAGTCGAATAAAAGTTGCGGCGAACTTTTTGAATGCATGGCGCGCTCTGATATTTTATTGCGCTATATGCTCGCTTCTTTGTTCTTTGTTGTGTTTTAAGATAAACGTTAATTTTTCTTTTTTCTCTCTAAATTTTTTATGAAACTATTACACTATTACACTTATTAGGGCAGTTAAACTAGATAATATGAAAGTTATACCAAATTTTCCTTGAACAAAAAATTTTCTAAACGTCTTGGAGAGTATGTGGTTCATCCTGTAATAAGGGCATTTCGATTTGGAAGAGTTCGCTTTGATTTCAGAAGTTTTAGGCTAACTTAGAGAAATGTTTAACTTGGTTTGAAAGGCGTCCAAGTCGACGTGAAAATGGTATATGTTAGATACATGCTATAGATATCCGTGACAACTTGGACCGAAAAGATTATCTGTTCATTCAGCTTTCGATCTGCCACTTGGTTTGATCTGAATGAAATTCAGTGGTGTTGCATGGATTCATGTGACTTCAATTCCCGAGTTTTCGTTTTTACTCTTCAAATTTGGAGTTTTATGAACGATCGGGCGCATCCTGATTCTTACAGGTACGGTTGAACTCGATAACTCTCTAGAGCCGTTCGTTTCAACAGACAGATACTGATACTGATATGTGGAATAAGATGATACTGCTACCAGGGTAGTTAAGGACATTTGTACGCTTTTTTGAAACAAATTCACGCATTCTTTGAATTTCCCGATGTGCATGGAGCGGGCCGAGGGAGGCTCAGAGAGACAGAGGATGAACAAAACGATAACCATCAAGCTTTTACAGCCTATATAGCACAGGCGCTACTTAATCGTACATGCTTTGAAGCGATTAGTTCAGGAGGATTGTGCTGTTCTGCCACTTTTGTCAGTAGACTGCGTGATAAACGCTGTCAGACCATGGGCTAAGCACAGAAGATGACATGATGTCGCCCTTTCAAGAGCAACATTGGCCAAAGTTGCACTTTCTCCATTGTATGCGGCACAAATGCCTGGCTAATGGTGATGTTTTGCTCTGCGGACGTTTAAAAGCGAGAGAACAAGTTCTTCAGCCGCGTCGAATTGCTGTTAAGCGCTCTCGCTAAGCGGATAGAGTCCGGCGAGAGAGGCAAAGATCGGGAATATGGAGGGAACTAAGCAGGAGGAGCGCAGGGTACTCTCCTGCCGTTACATCTCAACGCTCTGCCGATGCTTTGCTAAGCGAATGAAGTTATGAGGCGCTGCACACGTCCAGGATGACCTTCCTCATTCCTGGAGCCGGTCATCACCTCTCGTTTTCGTGTCGACAGATTGTTAAGAGGATGGTGTCGAAGTGCAGGAAAATATTAGGTTGAGTCATAAATTTTGCAACATTTCAAAGTAAACCCGCTGAAGTATCATATTCTGTTTTGAAAACTTGTTTCCTGGCGATCATTTTGAGTTATGAATCTTCAATTTCCCTTGCGTTTTTGAAAAGTTTTATTCACTAGACAAATGACCACTCAAAGTGAAAAAGTGTGTGATTTCATTTTCAGTTAGTTCAAACTCGGCAGCAACCCAGCGACGGAGGTCAAACACATTTAGGTAATCATCGGCAGGTTCACTCCTAACGAAATAAATTACTGGAGATGGTATCAGCAGATACTTTCCGCCCAGAACGGCAGCAAAGATAACCACTCCCGGGAAGATCAACTGCTATAAACAAAGGGCGTCTGCGCAAGCCCATCAAGTCGAATACTTCTCAAACCACGCTAGGACTAACAGCTGATCTCAACACCTCCTAGAGTACCATAACTCGACGGCAGAAGTAGATTGGAAGGTCGCCAAAATCGCCTTCGCCAGTGTCTCACGCTGTGGCGGAAACCCAAGTAAATCGCTGTGCTTCCGACTGCCGAGAGCTCCGGCACCGGTTCAAGCGAGGAGGCCTGGATCGAACCGTTGCCAGCGATGAAAAGGGGATGCTTCACTGCAACTGCAAAGCTGAAAAGCAATAGCTGGAACTCAACGAGCTGGGGGTTTTGAGGTCAAAACCGGGGCTCCACCGAAAGAAGGTCCTGCTGTGCATTTGGTGGATGCCTAGTGGACCATCTTCGACGCTCGCATTGCCAACAACTCGTCTAGTACCAGCAAAAATTAGTGGAGAAAGAAGTCGATACAAGGCAATGTTTCATCCACCAGAACAACAGCTGACCGCTTACGGCACTTCAGACGCCGGCAAAAATCTAGGAATTGGGCTGGACCAAAATCAAGCCAGCACCATACACTCCGGATATTGCGCTGTCTGAACGCCATCTGCTTCGGTCGATGGATCGCTTCCTCCGTGGTAGCCGCTTCGCCGGAGTTGATGAGGTCACGGTGGTGGTGCACGACTTCTTGAGGTCGAAACCGACCAAATTTTACGGAGATGTAATCCACTCAGTGCATGAAAAGCGGAAGAAACTCATTGAGAATAACGGCAATATTTCGTTTAAGTCAATCATTTTTCTTTTGCGATATAATTTTATTTTTGCTGGAAGGCAAATTTTGTTGCAAAACTTATGACTCATTCTCTCGTAAAGTTGGACACTTTTCAAATCAGGCTGGACACCTTCCTCGCCAAGTTGGGCATTCTTCTAAGCAAACTTGATGCTTCTAATTTCAAAGTGGACAGCATGCAAATCGAAACGGGCTCGATTTGGAATAAAATATTACAGGTTAAACTGCAGACTCTCCAAGAATATTTCCAAGAATAGAATATATTTTTTGTTCAAGGAATAACTTGCTTTGAAATGCTTTACTTCAGCTGCACGAATGAGTGTAATAATTTTCAAAATTCTTTTTGAGAGAAAATATTAAATTCAATTTTGTAATCATCTAAAAATGCGAAATCGAGCTATGCAATCGAAGAGCTTGTCGTGATTGCCGCTAACATGGGGCATCAAAATGAGGATATGTGTGTTCTTTGAGATTGTTTCTTTGTATCGTTACAGGTATGAAACAGCACGTCGCGACGTCTTGGAGCAGTGCATGGTACAATCTCCTTCTGACACCAAAAAATGGCATGCTTTAAACCATATTTCCCTCAACAACAAAAAAAAAACAGTTCACTCGTTTAGATTCACTTATTGGGTAGGTGAATTCAAGGAAGACAAATATAGTCATACTAAACCTTTCTTGGACAAAAAAATCATTATAACCTTTTTGGAGTCTGTAGTTTAATGTAGAAACTCATTCCGATATGGAGGAGATCACGTGGATTTCAAAAGTCTTAGGCTTAGGCTTAGAAGAGTATTCAATTCGACGTGGAAACGTATATATGACGCTGAGGATTTTATCTCGATCCAGCCAAAAATTGACTGTTGGAGGGGGGGGGGGGGAGGAGGGCAAAAGTAATAAGACTCTCCATGCCGTGCCCATATATGTCGTGACTGGAGTCCGGTTTCGTGCTCCTCGTATTTGTATGTTTGTTTGCTACTTACTGAAGGCCACCTGAGAAGTGACCACTTTTGCCCTTTCCAGAAGCGTGACAAAACCCCAGCCTGTCTCATGCCGAAACCCCAGTCTGAGGAGTCGACATGTGTCGCGCAAATCTCGCTCAATTCCCAACTCCGAGCAGCCTGGACTCAATAGTCGCCTAAGATGAGGAGTATGTGTTCTACCTTAACCTTGCCAAGCAGCGAGTCTCGGTGAGGTCTGGTGACCTGTTACCAACCTTCGTTCGGCGGGATGTTCACGGCGAGATGCACCTTCTGAACTTTTGAGTCTGCGCCCATGGACCGCTATACAGGAAGCTGTTTTCCAAAATCACGACGGTGGACTCCAAGGCGGCCATGGTGAACGAAATAGAAGAGATGGACAGGCGACTCGCACTCATTCGGTCGCAGCGCTTCAAGAAGCTCCTCCTCTTCGACAACGCCACATCCCATCGGGCAAAAGTGACCACGGATAAGCTTGCTCAGCTGGGCTGCGTTCACATGCCTCACCCACCGTATTCACATCTCTCCATGCAACTACCACTACTTCTTGAGCCTATAGGGCTTCATGGTCGGAAGGGACACAAGGACCCAAGCAGACCTCGACGACCATAACGAGCAGTGGATCAGCACCAGGCCTAAGCAGTTCCGGAAGGATGGGATCAGGAAGTTGGTTGATTGATGGCAGCAAGGTCGTTGAACATAATGGAGAATACAATCCTCAGCACCGTTGAGTTGTAATTGAGTTATAAAGAGATGAAGAAATTTTTTGAATTTGTCTCATTACTTTTGGTCCACCCTTATGACTAGGACACGGAAACCGTTACCGTCAAATTCGGACGGAGACCTACGCCGCGCGATAGAGCTTGAAACGCTGATTTCAAATATGTGGACTAAATTTGCTAAGTGGATTTCCTAAGCGAGCGTTGACCGGTTAAATTTGGCCGCCTTTTTGCTCTTTAAAACAAGCTTGAGACCACATCACCTTAAAAAATGATTTTTTTAAAATAAAATTTCAGTAAAGTCATACTAAAGCTCTTCTTGAAGAAAATCTGTTTTGAACTTCTTGAATTGTCTCTGCTTTGTTGTGTAAGGAGCTAGTTTTGATTTGGAAGATGTTCCGTTTATTTTCTAAAACTTTACGCTTGTTCAGAGGTGTCCAATTCGATGTGAAAATGGTGTATACAAAGCTTTTTGAAGTTGCCAAGTAGGAAAGCGACCAGTCGAAAAGGTATCTCTGTTTTGTAGGCATTATTACGACAAGATTACTGTTATTGATGGGAAGCACTGCATTTGTGGAAGTTAGGCTTCATAAACAAGCTTCTGTGTAAAAAAAAAAGATGAATGGAACAAAAGTCGGCTTGGATTGGGGCTTTTGTGACGCACGACTCGTTTTTCTATCTCAGCTCTTTGCACACTGTGTGGGCACTTTGAACCCGTTGTTAGCGCACTAACTTCATTGATTTACTGAGGATAGATCGAATGATAAGTAGCTGGTTTGCCCTTTACTCGACAGATAACGTACTAAGGCACTTCCACCTCGGAGGGATAAAAAGCTTGGCCGCAGAGTGAATCCTACGTCGATTCCTAGTGTGCAGTGGATCAGGAGCTTCCTGAGTCCAGTGCACTTTCTGTGCCTAACATCTCGATTAGCTGTTCCTACTGTTGTCGAGCGGTTAAAAGCAGCGTAAGGTCTCGTGAGGACTAAATCCTAGCTCAGGATCCTCAATATCAGTGCTCTGCCGCCTTGCCGTATCGTGTTCGGGACATATGATCTTGTCTTCTTCTTGTGCTGAGACGGACAGCTCTTCAGCCACTCTGTTAGATGCGTTAATAGCCTGCAGCTGCTTACAGAGTCGGTCATTGGAATTACGAGTTCTTTAGTCTTCTCTTGCGCTCATATGCGCTCTTGCGCTCTTCTCTTCTTCTCTATTGTATTAGGCTGTCGCAAAACTAATTTTTGTTTCGAGGTATCTATAAATGAGCATTTTATAAGGATTTGTCTGGGTAGGTAAGGATGCTCCTCCAGCATCCTTTCTTGAACTCGTCCTCCACCCTAGAAAAGTTATGCTTACTTTGTCATCGTGTTGTGAAGGTGAAATCCATTACGGCTTTTTGCAACCTGGTCAGGCCACTGCAGTCTTATTGCTGCGATTTAGACCAAATGTATGAGAAGTTGCAAAGATTGTGGCCGGCAGAGGTGAATAGAGAAGGGCCGCTCCTGTCGCACCGCAAGGCCACACACCTCACAAATCACTCGGCAAAAATTGACACATTTAGGAATCGAAGCTCTCCCTTACACACCAAATTCTCCCGAACTTTGCCCCACTTACTATCACTCTTTCCGAGCTCTTGATTTTCATTTGCGTCAGAAACAGTTCACTAATTTCGCCGACGATGAATGTGCACTCCTTGATTTCGTTAATTTCTGTGGTTTCAGTTTTTATTCAAAAGGATTAGATTCATTACCTGTTCGTTGACAAAAATGTATAGATTGTGGTGGTTTCTACCTCGATTAATAAAGTTGTATTTAAGTTGAGTTATGGCAGCTTGAAGTAAGCGGTCCGTCTCACCTATTAATTTCGCGACAGTTTAAGGCCTCGTGCATACTTACGTCGCCGCGATGGCGATGAGTTCTGCAGAGCGGCACGAAAGGAGGTGGAGTTCCCCGTGCTAGTCGCATCGCTCATCGCTCTGCAAGGGAGCGCGACGGCGATCCTTCCAGAGTTCAAACGCCGCGTGCGGCGCGAAAAAATATGCCATCCCGCGATGGGCGCGGGAAGCCATCGCGCATGCCGGCCGCTACTGTTGCTTTGACTAGTCGGCCGCGCGCGGTGAAAGGGTCATTAACTGAGCGCCGCGATGGCGTAACGGCGATGGAAGTATGCCCCCGGCCTAATAGATCCTCTGAGCACCTGTCTGTTGATAGGTCGCAGTTAGTAGAAGGTGTTCATTCTCTGTGCATCACGAATGATCAACGTTAGGATCAGTCAGGCTGTAGGAGACCTTGGACTTCATTATAACCATAAACTCGATTTTTCGGAGCGCTGTAAAGTTATCCATAGGAAGGCTCAGGCGCGGACTTACCAGATCTTCAGAGGCCTTTCAACTCGAAGTAAGGGGGTTCTACTACAGGCGTATAAGATTTATGTTCGGCCTATTGTGGAGTGTGGTTCCACAGTATTTTTGCCTTCAAAGAAGGGGGATATCGAATTTTTAACAGGCTGTCCAATAATTGTTGTCCGAAAGTTTCAACACTTTTAATTTTTTTCAACTTTATTGAAAAACAAGTCTAATCAACAATATTATCACCACAGTTATCCACAACAGTGGCTCATCGATTGGGCAGGTGGCCGATGCCCTTCGCCCAGAACTCCCGGGGCTGCGACTCGAAGAAGTCCACGATGTCGGATTTGAGGTTGTCGTAGTTGGTGAATTTTCTTCCGGCCAAATGGTGCTTCAGCGGGCGGAACAAGTGGTAGTCGGAGGGCCGAGGTCCGGGGAATGCGGCGGATAGGCAACCGTCTCCCAGCCGAGCGTCGCCAACTTCTGCTGGGTCTCCTTCGCCATGTGGGGGCGCGAGTTGTCGTGCAGCAGGTGAACCGAGGCCCGTCGGGGACGCTTTTCTCGGATGGCGGCGGCCTTTTCTCCAGCTGATCGGTGTAGATGGAGGCGGTGACCATCCTGCCTTGCGGGAGCAGCTCGAAGTACAGCATGCCCTTGGCGTCCCACCAGCAGCAGAGCATGATCTTCAGCGGGTGTTCCCTGTCCTCGAGGCTCGTGTCGCCGCTCTCGAAACGATTGAACCAGCGCCTGACTGTGCGTTGGGACACTGCATCCTCCTTGCACGCTCTGCAGATGTTGGCGACCGCGGTGCCCGTGTCGTTGCCCAGCAGCCACTCGTACGTAGTACACGAACGTACGAATTCGACTTGGTCCATTTTAGCTTGTACTGGTAGCTAGACGCGGCGACTGCGCCTTATATATCCCTAACGTGGAACTCTGGAGAACTTTTTAGAAGGTTTTTACACTTGCCTGGTATTATAACACTTCTAAGGAAAATTATAGAATTTCGAAAATTTTCGGACAGGAATTATTGGACAGCCTGGTAGAAAGGATTCAGAAAAACTTTATAATAAAGGCAGTTCTTACAAGGAAAGGTTCCCAACTCAAGGAGAGCTTTTGCGATGCTATTTTGGCAGGATGTATGGCCCTGTGAGTCCAGCAACACAGTTAGTTTTTGCTGAACGCCTTTTAAAGACCTGAAAAGGAGATCTGAAAGCGGCGCGAAACTGGGTTGCGCGTTGGCGGTTGCGGATGCCTTAAGAGGACTCCTCCAGTACGCCATATGTTAAGATATCGACTATCAGGAAGAAGAGGCGGTTCAAGTTAGAGGTAGTATAATGAAAATGGGACCTTCATATGCCTATCACACGCATGGGTGGCAGCTGGGTACGTCGATGTTCACCGAAGGCCTTTCTCTGCACCCACGGATTACGCGTTCAACGAAGAAGAAATGGTCACTCCTTGTCGGGCAGAGGATTGTTCCTCGCTGGCTTCTGTAAGGTGCTGCTGGTGTAGCACGCACTAGTTTTACTTGTTTCATAGATTTGTACCATAGCTGTTGACTAAAGAGAAAGAGCAAGACAGCACTTTTTATTACCAGAGAAATGATATGGTGCAGATAGGCATTGTTGAAAAACTAGGACACATGAAGCCGCAAATAGACAGCCTTGGTTTGTTGCAAGCATTGGTGGTCTAAAATTGAGCATGAGAAAGTGTAATAACAACAAACTAATATGTGCAGAATTTTTGGCAGTACGCGGACTCGAACTTAAAACCTCTCCGATGTGTTCCTATGAGGCGTCCTCCTACCAACTGCGTCGCCGAGGCATACCTCGTGGGGTGTCGTAGGGGTCGATGATAGTTGCGCGCACGCTTTCAGACCTCATTTTCAGGTCTCTAAAAGGCGTACAGCAAAAACTAACTGTGGTTCTGGACTCCGCTCATAGGGCCCTGCATCCTTTCTAAATAGCACTGCAAAAGCTCACCTTGAGTTGGGAACCTTTCCTTGTTAGATCTGGGAGTTTTCTTTACTCCAAATACCGCGTTCTAACATAAGGAGCAAATATCTCAGTCTGAGCATTCTGGAGTCCCGTCGAAAGGTTAGGGATGTGTGTGTGCTTGAAGGAGTCATTGACGTGGACGTCTCTCAATTTTATGTAATAAACTGGTCTAGACCAGGGGTGGGTGGAAAAAGATATCTTATCGCAGGCCGAGTACAAAATTACATTTCTCCATGTTTACTTGAAGGGCAGCCTCATCTCATTTGAAGTTAAGGCACAATTTCAAAAAAGGAGCTCAGGTTAGCTTAGAGCAGCAACTCCTTCTTCCTTCCCCTCTCTTACTGATGAGCACAGGGGGGAAGGATACTCTATCTGTCTGTAGAGTTGCTGAGCTCTTCACGAGGTTGGTAAACGGCTTTATTGGTGGCTAACGTTTCGGCTGGATCGCCTTCTTCAGAGCCTGAAAGGGGCAGGTCAATTAGGAGTTACCCCACCAAACATCTCTCCAACCTTACAAAATTCAATGTCAAATTTTTGGAAGCCTGAACAGAGGAGAGAATCCGGGTATCGTACCTCACCACAGTCTACTGAAGGACCAAAGGAAGCCGCACAGGGTAAGCAGGGGTACGGGACAGCACCTACCCCAGGTTAGAATGCGAGACTGAGGTAGGGCTTGAGTTCGCGCGTTATATACAGGCATTCACCCTTCCGGTTGACCTTGGGACCTCTGGAATAGATCCAGAACGCCTCAAGGGCTTTGCGCGCCGACGTTTGAACCTCGTGTCCCAGAATCCTCACCTCAACTCCAAAATCTTCCCCTCCATGAGAATTGATCCTGTGGTAGCCTAGGGCAGTGGATGCCCTAAGCTTCTCCTTGCCAATCGCATCAAATAGGCCTGGCGCTCAGGGAAGAACTATGCGGGTGGTGCCCCTTTTGGTTGGCAAGTGTTCGGTCGGTGCTCTGCTCGGTCTTGATTGGCAGGCGCACTTCCCCACCTCACAATGCTGCCCACATTTGCGACATGTACCTTTTATTTTACTATAACAAAATAAATCGTCCACCTACAGTATAATCACGTTGACATTAGCAAGTCAGTTATTAGGCAACGTTTGAATACTCTTGCTCCATGAGGAGCGAGGCAGAGACTCAAAAAAAGGGAAAATCTCATTTTCCAGTTGGTCGTAATTATCGATTTTTCTTGCACACATGCTGCTTGAGGGCTCTGAAGAGGTAGTAGTCTGGTTTCAGGAGAATGCACGGCGTAATCTTGACTATTTGCACGTCGCAGAAATCTCGTTACCACGTGCTTTCATATGAGTCTTAAACATCTTCAAAAGCCTTGCTAGCAACAATGTTAAAACCTTTTAAATAGTACCTGCATTTTTAGGATATTCTGTATTTTTCGCGCGCCGTAGTGCGTGTTTGAGTTTTACACTTTAAAAAGGCATATATATGTCGATATGGTTACATTGTGGAGAAATTATAACACGTATTCAAGCGAAAAACGATCAATTGAGTGTAAAATGCAAGATTTCAGACGAGTACATGGAGCAAACCATACCGCTCATATGTAAGAAAATTTCCATTTTCTTAAGCTTTCATATGAGCCTTTAACGTCTTCAGTACCTTTGCTGTGAGCAAACTTATCAGCTTTCAAACAGTGGATACACTTTTTTGAGACACCCTGTAGATCAGCACTTTTCTTTCTGCTTCGTAGGGAGGGTAGGCCAAGCTGCTTGGCCCTTTCAGCTCAGTTTGGAATGCTAGCATATCCTCGGTTGAAGCAACTCATAAATACAAGAAATTCCATGTGGTTCTTCAGAAAGTGGTTTAAAACGGAAGTGCAAAATTCCATAATGGGTCTAACATAGAACTTGTATGCACGCAGAGGCCCGGTACCCTGTTCGAGTCCGATAAATAAATAAATAAATGTGGACAAAAATGATGCGCCAACCGAAAAGAATGCGTGGCGCACTCCTTGAGACGTGTCTGCCACAAGTGCTTCTTTCATATGATGTTCTTCAAATGTTATTCCTACAAGCGGTGCCATTTATTTGCTGCTGTGTGTGAACGCGGACGGTCAATAATGTAGCGAATTGCAGTGTCTCCTCTATCGAAAAGTGCAGGAGGCTCAACGCCGCTCGCACATGGCCGCTGAGCTGCTGGTGCAAGGATCCCAGCTGCTCGTACGTTGCTTTCTGTGCGATCTATTGCTGCTTCGTTTCACTAAGGTCTACTGATTTCAGATTTCCGAAGAAGATGTTAATCGACTTACGAATGAGACCATCAAGAGCTGGAAGTAAGAATTTATCCTGATTCTGATCTTAGCTTGTGACTCACGTTATTGTGTAGCACTTTCACGGCACCATTTACGCTTTTCAAACCAAATTGGACAGTTTTCAAGCCAAACAGGGTGGAAAGTGTCCAACTTGTTTTGTTCCACTTCGCAAACAAAAAAAAGCATCCTACGGAAGGTATTTCACTTGTCTACGTCGGTTATGTATCATTTTTACATTGGAGATTGGACACACATTTACAATTCAATTTGGACGCTCTTCTAAGTTAGCCTAAGACATTGAAGCAAACTCTTCCAAATTGAAACGGGCTTCTCCTAAATTTAACCCGAGGCCTCCAAAAAGTTAAATTTTTATACAAAGAAAATTTTAGTACGTCTTTTCACTTTTTTGAAAGGTTTAATTCACTTAACCACTAGGTGAACGCATTACTTGAAATTTTATGAAATTTTATTTTTTGAAAAAAGTGGCTTAATGCTTGTTCTGAAAAGCAGGAAGGTGACCATATTTTAGTACCAAGAATAGATTACGCCGTGCCCTTGTCTAAGAGGGGTGTAAGACGTCGTGATTTTTATTCAATTTATAGCAAAACTTCTGTTCACATGTGGTTTCACAACTTTAGCCGTACATATCCTTGCTTTGATGTTTTAAATAAGCAACATGTTCTCGATCGCATCTCGCTGTGCTTCAAGAAATTTTTTGCTTATTATTTTTCTCCGAGAACAAAAATTTTATAGAATCATTTTTTTTGGAGAAGGTGAACTAAAAAAATTAAATTAGGTTATACCAAATTTTGCTTAAAGTAAAAAATTATTCTAACAATCCTATCTTTGAGTTTGTAATTTAACCTGCCTGAAGGTCATTACGATTTGGAGGAGTTCGCTTTGATTTCAATAGTCCTAGGCTAGGTTATAAGAGTGCCCAGTTTGATTTCAAAAGTGTCCAGTTCAACGTAAAATCGGTGCAAATCAAATTGAACACCGTCCTAAGCAGGCTTGATGCTTCTGAAATCAAACTGAAGATCTTCCAAATTAGAATGGGCTTATTTTAGATTACCCTACTTTGCGAGAAGGACAAAACATGTTTTCTGCTCAAGAAAAGCTTCAGCATGACTTTCTTTCAAGCTTTAATTCGCATACCCAATAAGTGGGCACATTGTTTGAAATTTCACGAAAATATCTTTCTAGGGAAGATATGGTTTAAAGCTTGCTTTAAGGAGTAGGAAGGCGGCCATTTTTGTTATGACGAGAAAATTTATTATGACGCTTTTTGAAATTTTGGAATCACCTGTCCGAATAAGTGAACGCACCGTTTGAAATTTTATAAATTTTTTATTTCCAAAGAGAAGTACTGGTTTGATGGCTAGTGTAAATGCTGCTTATTTGAAACAACGAGGTGAAGATATGTGTTTTTTACAGCTGTTTTTGTCGTATCGTTGATAAGCATGTAAATCCATGCAAATACAGTTTTTACTATCAATCAGATGAAAATCGCGACGTCCTGGACGAGTGCATGACGCAATCTCTTATTATCACTAATAATTTACTGCCTTCATGCCCTCCAAAACAAGCCTTATACCATTATTTTTCTTTGAAATATCGATTTTATAATATTAAAGGGGCAGTTGATCAAAAAAGTTAATGTCGCGCCATATTCTTCTCCAGCTGAATTGAAAGTCAAAGCCATACAGCTGAATCAAAAAAGTTATCCCATATTTTCCTTGATGAAGAGATCAACCTAACTCCTCGGGGTTCTGATTTAATCAGGATGACGCATCTTTTGGATCTGCAGTATGTTCAAAAGCGTGAAGCGTGCCTAGAAAAGTGTCCAGTTTGGCCTAAAGTTTTCAGTTTAGCGTGAGAATTGTATATTCATTGTAACTGTATATTGCCGTTGAAGGTTCTGGAGCCCGCAGTTCGATCGGTTCTCCTTCTCGCCGCGTTCGATTGGCGATGGAGATGCGTATATTGCGGCGTCGATGACCATGTTTGACGTCAGTGACTTTTGCCTCTTTTTCGTTGTCCTTCGAGTGCTTATCGATATACGCAAGCGTTTAGGATCTTGGATTCACTGCCAGGTATAGCATGAACAAACGGAAGTTAGCTTCATTCTTATTGCGGGTCGCCAAAGGATATCGCGAGGTACTTTCAAGCAGTTCTGTTCGCTTTTCTTTTTTTCGTTTTGCTGATTTTCTGTCCGTAGGACTTTGTTATTGATCGAGTTTCCGTATTCGCGTCAGATTTATTTATTTATTCATTTATTCTTCCAAATAATGTGCCGTAACAGAATAGAACACATCATTGACACAGCGGAGGAGCGCCATGCAAAAACTGTAGTATAGCTAAAGGAAGCACACGAGTATTTTCTGAATTCCTGGATTAATGAGATTGATTAGTCAGTGACTAATTATCAGCAGATGTTTTTCCCTTTTCCTTTCTCTACTCTTTCTTCTACTGGACGATTTTCAAGGGAAATTGATAGGAAAGGTATCCAGTTTGGTTTGATTATATGAAAGGTATTCAACCTCACATGAAAATGGTGTACAAACCACACTAGAGTTTGAATAAATGGCAGGGGTAAGCTGTTGGGTGAAAACATGCAGTGGAATTCCTGCGGATGGATTTGAATTTTTCTCTGCCCATTCAGAGAAAGGAAGTGTCCTTTTTGGATGTATTGTTGCTGGGAGCATTAAACTAACCTAGCATTTCCATTCGCCATTTCGTCTTGTTGCAACGAGCGACAACATCACATGGTCATGTCTTTCTTTATCTCATTTCCCCATCGTACCTATAAGGAAGGTGGTCACAATTGAAGCCTTCTTTATGCACTTTGATTTTTTCAGTTATATATTTCTTTGTCGATTTTATATACCGTTTTCATTGGATTGGACACTTTTCAAATGGATGTGGACACTTTTCTAAGCAAGTTTCATGCTTTTGAAATCAAACTGGACACCTTCCAATCAAAAGGCGCGTCTCCCAAATTATGTTAGAGATCCTCCGAGAAGCCTCCATTAACATTTTCTCCAAGGAAGTTGGTAGACTTTTTATGAATATTTTTTAAATTCACCTAGCCCGATAAGTGCCGATGTTTGAATATTATAATGCGCAGTGTTGATAATGATAGTGCGATAATGCGCAATGTTTGAATTTTTATTAAATTGTCATTTTTTAAGGTCAGGTGATGGTTTCTAGATTATTTTAAAGTGCAGTAAAGCAACAATTTTTGCACCTAAAATAAGAAGATGCGTTATGCACTCGTACAGGAGTTCGCTGTTTTTTAATGGTAGCTTTTATTATTAAATAATAAATATGAAATGTAAAAATAATAATAGTTAATTAAAAATGAATAAAAATGATAATAGTTAATTAAAAATGAATATAATACTATTTTTCATTTCTATTTTCAATACTAATTAGTTATTGATGATTTTCATTCATTTTAGTTTTCAGTTGCGTAAATTGAGCTTATGTGGAACGACGATGTGAGGATATGCGTGTCTTTTTGCAGCTATTCTTATAGTACCGTTCATATCTGTGTTGCTCCACATAAACAGAATTTTCGCTATCAATCAAATGAAAATGGCGACGAGCTCGACAAATGCGTGGCGCGATTCTTTCCTTTAAAACACTGGACGGCAGCTGCATTCCTGCGCTTTGGTGCAATCGCGAATTCTTTATTTCGCTTTAAAAGTACAAATTTTTGTAAAAAAATAACATGCAGTTTTATTATAAAACATTTGTGAATTTTTTAACAGTTACTTATTGGAACAGGCGACTAAAGAAAAACAAAAAAGCTGTACCGAATTTTCCTTGAACAACGTTTATTTTAATATTCTTGAAGCGCTAGTATAATCTGAAATATTCGCGCTTTGATTTGAAAGGTGTTATGTTTGATTTGAGAATCGTCAAAAGCTTGCTTCAAAAGAGTGCACAGTTTGATTTTAAAAGTCTCCAAATCGTTTGAATGTGTCCAGTTTAGTGTGAGTAGTGTCGTGTTTGATTGGAAAAATGTTCGATGTGATTTGAAAGGTGCCAATTTGATGTAAAAGGTCTCCGGTTTGACTTGAAAACTGTCCAATTTGATTTGAAGTGCGTCGATTTTGATTTGAAAGGAGCCCAATTTCATTTGAAATGTTTCTTCAAAAAATGAGAATTTTTTTAAAATTTCAAATAATGTGTTCACTTATTGCGTAGATGAATTAAAACTTCGAAGAAAGTTGTACTATAATTTTCCTTTCCGAAAATCAGTTTAACTTTATCGGAAAGTTTTTTCTCTTGTTTAAAGTAGAAGGACCTCATCGCGATTTGGAAGAGTTCGCTTTGATTTCAAAAGTCTTAAGCTTAGGCTTAGAAGAGTGTCCAGTTTGATTCCAAAAGTATCCACTCTGATTTGAAAAGTGTCCAATTTGCTTCGAAAAGTGTCCAATTTGGTCTGAAAAAAGTGTCCAATTTGATTTAAGATGTGTCGTATTTATCTTTATCTCTACATTCCCTCGTCTTTAAGGTGCCGTACCACAACTGGTCCCACGCCTTCTCCGTGGCTCATTTCTGCTGGATCAGCCTGCGGACTCCGGCCGTGCTGCACGGACTGGACGAGTTGGAGCGGTTGGCGCTGCTGATCGCCTGTCTCTGCCACGACATCGACCATCGAGGCACGACGAACGCCTTCCAGCTGCAGTCGGTACGCGTCAGTTTCCGATGCGCCCGTCGGGATTCCACTTGCCGTTGTTCTTTTTGTGACGTCGTCGTTCGTTTTCCCTCTTCGCTATTTGCGTTGGTGTGTTGGCTGTTGGCTGGCGGAATCAGTCATCAGCCAGAGTGCAATGAAAGTGCGGGGCGGAGGAGCGCGGCGGCGGCACTGAGCCGATGATTGCACTTTTCAGTTGATTTTTGTGTGTGTGTTAGACTCGTTTCATTCGTCGAAAGGGCATTCGATTTTCTCGTTCAGAAAACTCCTCTGGCTCAGCTATACAGCAGTGAGGGAAGTGTGCTCGAACGGCATCACTACGCGCAGACGGTGCAGATTCTGCAGGTGTGTTTGATGAGGGTCGAGTGCGTGTCCTGTTGTGCATGGAACGGCTCTAGTGCATAATATCGTTTCATTATTGGTACTGTTAGGGGTTTTCTAGGTCCTGGATCAAGTTACTTACCTGGAAAACCAAGTTTTTGCTCGCTTCTGGAAAGCTGTATGCGAAATACGCCTTCAAATCGCTCCCGCGATATCTCGTAGAAGCAGAATGTGTGGCGCATCCCAAATGAGATTGTTTAATGTCGTTTTTTATCTTTTGTTGAGGGATAAGGATGAAGAAGGGCATTACTCAATCCCGTTGGGGATGCGTCACGCATTCCACTACTACGGGATGTCGTAGAGTCGGTTTATAAACGCATTTGGCCTGTACAACGGCTTGCGGTAACCAGCTGATGGACAAGTGTTGTCAGTGTTTGATACTTTACCGACAGTGTTGTACCAATCCATCAGCCTCGGAGGGATGGAGGGCTTAATTGATTGGCGTGGACCGGATCAAAGCCTTCTAAAAAGTTTTCCGGTTAGAAAATATCGTGTATTCCGTCCCTATTCATAGGCCCAGTAATTTGAGATCGATTTTGTAATTAATGTGAAGTTATTAATATTCGCACTAGTGGCTCAATAAAACCATCTGAAAGAAACCGTGTACTCCTCGACTGTAAAATTTCATGTCAGTGGGACTTTGTTAATCAGGTACAAGACCACGATATAGTGGAATACGTGGCTCGATTCAATCTCTTCACGTGACTCAAGGAGTTTTGGCTTTTCTGCCCTTCAAAATGAGCCATAAAACTTTGCCATTCTTATCATATTAGAACCCAGCGGAGAGGAAATTTTTTATATCCTTGACAGGGTTTTTGTGGGAACTGAAAGCTAAATCCATTATATGAGTTCCACGAGTCGGAGACGGATGTATTGAACAAAACTGGTGTGACGAGCTAGAAGGGCTGAAAGTCTATGATCATTCGCGCAGTGGAAACATTCTTACATGGATGTCTAGCTGCACAGGGGTGGAGCTCGAACCGTTCGGCAGAACATAATATCAGGCGGATTCGAGTCCCGCCTGGCACAAGAGTTTTATTTGCTACTAAGCATCCATCTGGCGGCTTATAACCGCCATAACAGTTGTTCTCCTTGTTTCAACAGATATGTAGAAGAGTGTTTATGATGTTCTGTCGGTTACCTCTATTTGGTGCTTGAGAGAGTGATTACTAGGTAGGTAAAGAACTCATGAAAAAAAGCCTGACCTAACGACCGATATGCGAACTGTTAGATCTGGACTTCAGGATAAAGGATAAAGGACGGCGTTACTCAATCCGTTTTGGGATGCGCCACGCATTCTACTTCTAAGGGATGTCGTGTAGGCGACTTGATTGTGTATTTGACCATACAATGACTTGCGGTGGCCAGCCGATGAACAAGTCAGCGCTCTATCCTTCCCAGACAAGTCTGGTACCACACCGACCCCGGAGGGATGGAGGGCTTGGTTGGCCTGGGCGGGAAATCTGAAGCAGGAACCTGGTATCGGGTGCACGCGACAGCCGGCGCCTCCTCCGACTGCGCTGCACGCGCCCGACTTCAGGATAAAGGTAAATATTGACCTCTTCATATCACGTACAATACCGCTCCTGCCTTTTTTGGTTCTTGGGCGAAATAAACGCAAAAAACGCCGTTTTCCCATAACTGCTTTCAAAGAGGTCTACTCAAAAAATCTTACCATTTGAATCCAATGTGAACGATCTATCCAGCGATGGAGGATATCATGCAATGGTTTTAGGAAAAAATAGATTTAAGACCAATAAAACCTGGACGCTGTTGGTGCAACTGTCTCGAGCAACGGAGGAGGGTCGCCGCCGTCAGATTTTATAGGTCACGAAAACTATATCTTTCTAGCATCACTCTATGACGCGTACATCACTAGATAGAGAACCTACGTTGGATTTGGATGGTAACATTTGTCTTTTGAATAGGTCGCTTAGAAGAGAGTTATGGAAAAACGGCGAAAACTGCAGCCTTTTTGCCCTATTCCGCCCAAAAATCAAAAGGCAGGAACGATGTTGTAGGTGATTCTACATCCATCTCTTCTGCATAGTAATGGGTTTTTGAATGCGTTCGGCGTATACGAGGCTCACGGTGGCCTAGCCGAGACAGCGTCCATTGGAGTGACTTTGCCCTTCCCAAGCAATAGATAGATGAGGCCAATATGTCAACGCCCGAGGGGTGAGTGGCATTGCTAGTTGTTTTACCTACATCTGCCCATCATCGTTTATCTCTGTCCTAGTTTGGGAAGATGGAATTGGAGCCTTAACGAAAACAATTTCTGGCAACGCTTTGTCCTGCGAACTCACCATGAACAGCATACTGTATAGTAACGCGCTAAGAGCTATTGCTGAAATTAGTCATAAAATAGGAAAAATTAGCGGAAGATCCAGGAAAATAGTGGAAAATACGGAAAAATGCCCAGACGTAACCGTTCGGTGTGGAAGTTGTATGATTGAATAAAAAATGAAGGAAAATACTGATGGACGGCATAGGATATCCATCGTTAAATGTGCTCGAAGAAAAAAATCTTACCAGAGAAGGGTTTCAGGCGTGGGTCTGAGCGGGGGAAATGGATAGTACTTCGAGAATCTCCACCCTTCATAGTAAAAAAAACATGCTTCGTTTTTGCTGAGTCTTTGAACCCAAAGAGTTACGGGCCCTCGAAGGTGGGAAAGGTGCTGGACCAGATGTTCGACTCCCGTGCTATGCACTATTTTTGCATTTTTTTATAACCGCTGCCTCCTTCACCAGTTTGCTTCCTACACATCTCCCACACATTTATTTCACCCTAAATTGTCAATAGGGTCAGATTCGTGAGCAACACCCAGATTCGTGATTAACACTCCATGTCTTCGACAGCCCTAGTTACCCGTACCTGCTGTAACCTGTCGTAATCGGCCGAAATTTGAAAAACGGATGTCGGATTCGCGATCAGCACCTCAAATACCCCCCTCGGGCGCGGCTTGGGCGGGAGAATTTTTTTTTTTGACCTCTACTCGACCTCTGGAGTCGTGAAAGTCCAATAGTGCCTTGATGGTGGTTTTAATCAGCTTACTTTCTACTCATCTCCTACACATTTATTTCACTCTAAATTGTCAAATAAGGGTTTCCTATGAGCTGTGGTTCACTCACTTTTCCCATTTTCTGAATTATACATTTTTGTGTTTTTCAGCGAATGTTAAACAGTGACCTCACTGCAGGTACGGGTTACAGCATGTACGGATGACTAGGACTGTCGAGGTCATAATCACCGATTTTGCCCAGACTATTCCTAGGGGGGGAGTTATTTGAGGTGCTGATCACGAATCTGACATTCGCTTTTGAAATTTCGGCTGATTACGGTAGGTTACAGCAGGTACGGGTGACTAGGGCTGTGGATGTCATGGGGTGTTGATCACGAATCTGGCCCTTTTGACAATTTAGAGTGTAATAAATGTATAGGAGATGTGTAGGTAGCAAATTGGTGAATGAGGCAGCGGTTATGAAAAAATGCAAAAGTAGTACATAGTACGGGAGTCGAAAATCCGACCTAGCATCTTCGAAACAGCCCCGTACCCTGCTTAGCCACCGACTCGCTTGACGCGCAGCCTTTCGCCGCGTCCCATACAACATCGCGCGCCCACGCATGCACGTGGGCACGTGCTGACGGTGCGCTACTGTACCCGCCTTCGAGGGCCCATAGCTCTTTGTGTTCAAGGACTCAGCAAAAACGAAACATGTTTTTCTACTCTATGAAGGGTGGAGATTCTCGTAGTGCTATCCATTTCCCCCGCTGAGACCTACGCCTGAGACCCTTCCCTGGTTAGATTTTAGTTCGGAAAGGATAAAGGACGGCGTTAATCAATCCATTTAGGGATGCACGCATTCTACTTTTAAAGGATGTCATGCATGAAATTTGAGGACTTATGCAGTGACTTGCGGTGGCCAGCTGATGGGCGATTTATTTTATTTTTTATCTACGTCAGAGAGGACAGGCTATGCTCATGGAAAGCGGTTGAGACAGAATTCAAACGAAACAAAACGGAAACAGCGCTGGAATGACTAACTAACGGGAAGTAGCGGCAACATTTTGTGCTAAATACGGAAATAAGAATCCAAGTAGGTTTTAGGATGCAACTTTCGTAAAAAGTGAAGGCGTCGAGTTCATGGCGCGATCTCTTTCCTTCAGCTCTTCGGCGACAGTGTGGGACAATGGTGTTCGACGCTTATTGGCGGGATCGAACAACTTAGGGCGATTTTACAGGAAAGCAAAACAATTTTTCCTGAAACAATTCCTTCCTGTTCCTATTCTATGCATTGATCAATTATTATTAATTGATCAATGCTTAGAATAGGATGTAGTTTTTTGGTTTGAAAAGAAATTTGCTAATAACAATTACGGGCCCGACGGGCAAGGGAAAAATCGCAAAGGGGTTAATGCACTGTGACAGCTGTCTTTCTGCATCTGATCATCCCTTTAAAGGGACAAATTTTATAAAATCTGGAGCAGTGTGTTCACTTATTGGGGCAGGGGAACTAAAAAAAAGAAAGTTGTTTTAAATTTCTTCTAGATAAAAATTATTCCAGTCACCCAGGAGAACTTCTGTTTAAATCTGGAAAAAATCGTTTTTCGTTTGGAAGCTGCTGAGTTTGATTTCAAAAGCTTCACTCTTTCATACAAGAGTGTCCAATTTATTTATTTTTTATTTGCACGGTGTCTTGCGCACAGAAGTGGTCCATTTAACAAGGCACAGCACATTAGAAATCACGTGGTCTAATAAAAATTCAACAAATCAAAGCTAACTACCATTTTTACTCGTCATGTGACCAAAACTCTATAACGGGAGCTACAATGCCGGCCGAGTTTTTTGGCCTTTGGGCTTAAAGGGCACAAAAAACGCCTTTTTTACCGCTTTTTGATAGCGCTGTTCAGATTGCGTGTTTTGAAAAATAAATCCGATATTTGAAATCAGCACCGAATGTTCTATCCGATAAAGAGAAAACGCCCAGGAAATATTCAAGATGTTGATTCAATGAGCTATACGCTGGTCGGCGAGGCGGACCCCTTCCCTCGCGTGAGATAATTGCGAGGAAAGGTCACATTCTGAATATTGTTCATCGAATCAACATTTTGAATATTTGCTGGGCGTTTTTCACTTCATCGGATAGATCATTCGATGATGATCCCAAATATCAGATTTATTTTTTGAAGCACTCAGTTTGAAGACCGCTATCAAAAAGCGGTGGAAAAAGCTTTTTTGCGCGTTTTCCGCCCAAGGACTAAAGTATGCGGCCAGTATTGTAGAAGTCGTTTTCGTCGCAAGTATAAGAGTTCCGGTAGAATGGGGGGGGGGGGGGTAAGGGAACGGGATAAGGATAATTTGTTTCGAAAATTGTCCAGTTTGACTTGAAAATGGTTAAATTGTGTGTGGGGAAAAGTTGCTGTATGTATGCCAGCACCATTGCAGATGGCCGAGTGCAACATTCTGGACCAGCTGACACGCACACAATACCAGACGGTGCTGAGTCATATTCGGGACGTCATCCTTGCCACAGACATAGCAGTGCATCTAGGAAAAGTCGGTCGCATAAAGGCCATGGTCGACCGTAAGTTCTCCGTTGCATAGGGACTTGATGTTGATGTATTGCCTGTGTATTCATACGCTCATAGTACATCTTCAGAGGGCTATGATCCGCTATCACGAGACCATCACTACCTGTTCATGTGTCTTCTGATGACATCCAGTGACTTGTCGGATCAGTCGAAAGACTTTCGGAATTCGAAAGCTATCGCTGTGAGTCAGCGTCTTTCTCTGGCTGCCTTCTGAGTAGCTAAGCTTTGCTTTGATTCAGGAGAACATCTACCGAGAGTTCTTCTCGCAAGGTGATCTCGAGAAGCAGATGGGTGCCAGTCCAATGGAGATGATGGATCGAGATCGTGCGGCGGTGCCGAAGATCCAGCTCGACTTCATGGACACCGTAGCGCTGCCAGTTTTCGAGTGAGTGTCTTTCAGAATTAACAGGAGGGTTTGCCGGACTACGGACTACTTCATAACTGTTGCGATCAGTGACCCTACCGGCAGAGACGACTCCCTTGCCCATAGCGCTTCTTATCGTCCCATGAGCACCCGAGGATCACCTACAATACCGCTCCTTCTTTTGGTTTTTGGGCGGAATAAACGCAAAAGCCGTCGTTTTCGCCGTTCCCATAATTCTCTTCAAAGTGACCTATTCAGAGGATAAATGTTACCATCAGATTTGTCACCTATAAATCCTGGATTCTGTCGTTGCTCGAGCGACAGGTGGAGATCACCGTCGTCCAGGCTTAGGGTTCGCCAAATTTGTTCTTTTCCTAAACCATTGGATGTTACTTACACCATGGAAAATAGCCCACTTTGAAAGGAGTTATGGGTAACGGCGAAAACGGCGGATTTTTGCGTTTATTCCGCCGAAAAAACAAAAGACAAAAGCGGTATTGTAGATGGTACCTAACCCATGGGGAGGGTTAGGTACCATCTACAATACCGCTCTTGTCTTTTGTTTTTTCGGCTGAATGCTACAATACTGCTCCTGTCCTTTGGTTTCTGGGCGGAATAGGCGCAAAAAACACTGCCGGCCATTCAAAAAACAAATGTCGCCATCTGAACCCAATGTGGGTTTTCTATCCAATGACGCAGGTATCATACAGTGGTCTTAGAGAGATATAGTTTTGGTGACCTATAAAATCTGACGGCAGCAACCCTCCTCCGTCACTCAAGATAATTGCACGGGCAGTGTCCAGCTCTCGAGTCAGTTTTTTTTTCTTCGGAAACCACTGTGTGACAACTACATCATTGGGTAGATCATCCACATTAGATTCGGTTGGTAACATTTGTTTTTGAATAAAAGTCTTCGAACAGCGTTATGGGGGAACAGCGAAAACGACAGCTTTTTTTGCTTCTATTCCGCGCAAACAACCAACCGAAGGACAGGGGGACCTTACAGCCCCGCCCTGAGCCGTATTGCCTGCTCGTCGTACTGGTGGAACTCCAGCTGCCGTGGTCTAATCCCTATTCTGCTCCTGTCACTCGACCCTGCGCTTCCCCAGACGTCCGCGAAAGAAGGACCCAGAATGCCCATACGTAGTAATAAGGAACATGTACACAAATCAACAACCACAGGAGTGTACACCGGACAACATTGTCCAACCTACGCGGCAGCCCGCCTCCTGTCCACGCAGCAACCAAGAAACGTAGGCGGGACTCACCAGCTGGATACACGGCAACTCCATGAGATTACGACACGGTAGTGAGATAGTGAGCAGCAGACACCAGAACAGGACGGAAAAAGGATTTGAAATGCTCCTCGGTCGCAGTGAACGGAACTGTCTGAGTCCGTGGGGGTGACTGCACAGCTCACCAGACTCGACGGCCCTCTGCTGCTGTTACCCCGTCGCGAGCATTGTCAACGTGCTGTAGGACTGGGACCTCACGATTACCATCCGGCAGGATGAGAGTATAAATGAAATCGTTGGGATCGATCTGGCAGAGTCGGACGGGCGGAGGTTGCACCGATCGACTGCTGACGTCAGCCACTTTGCCATGCCTCGGCCGGGTCGAGTTATGTTTAGAATCGAAAAAAGCGTCCAGCCTTGAAAATGATATTAAACATTGGGCAAGATTAGCAGAATTTTACGTACGGAAGCAATTTTGAAATGGGACTCATAGTGTCGTAGGAGTCAAGTTTTCAACGGCACCTTGTGCAGTTTTGTCAGCGGGAAGTGCTCGTTTTGATCCGTTTTTGTGTTTCAGAATGGTAGCGAAGATTGTGCCGGAAGGCCGATCGACGTTCGAAGCGATCACACTGAATCGTCAGTGTTGGGCAGCGCTGGATGAGATTCTCGTGGAGCGCGGCAATCGGCCTGTGCTCGGTCTTGACTACCTCAGAGATCAGGAGCTAGAACAGCAGGTCGTGGAACGTGTGCGGCAACGAAAGAAACAACAGAATAAGGTTCGTTGGAGAGCTTCTATTCTTGGGCTTGGTGGCGAAGCCCCAGGAATAAAACGCCCTTCACGTCTTCTTTTCTTCTTTCGTCCCTCTTACTTTCCTGCAAGTAAAAATCTGGTTTTAATATATTGAATAGTATAGGTATTGTAGACCTGATTCTGCGAAACTGCTTCCATGAAGCCTATCCACCATCTATCGAATGTTTGTGATTTGCTCTCCGAAGTACCGTTCTCTACGTGGCGAGGAAAAGGGAGTGAGAATCCCAACACGAAGCACTCAATCTGCGCAAACATAAATTGATCGCTATCGGTCGTCCGGTCGATGCTGTTTATTGTTCTGTGTCATATAATACTCTTCCGACTCCTGTAGCCATTCTTCCTACCTCTGCCAAAACCCTCTTACCCATATTCCCGCAGATAAACAGTGAGAGTCAAGCGCGCGTATGCTGTTGCCCGAAGCCTTTACAAGGTCTTCTGAAAATCCAACGCATAAACGGACACTCATTTCGGCTGTTCGTTCGTGGATTGTCCTTCGGTCACCGATGACTTTCTGCCGTTTATTTCGTATTGAGAGTTGTAGAGCGACCGGGTGACAAGGATGTGGTTAAGAATAACACTGGTGTACACGGTATACGTAGTGTAGAATGAACGGTATAGTGAGTCCTAGTCACCATCTGTCGACTAACCGCGGCAGCGGCGCCCGTCCGCACAAGCGGTGGATCAGCCGGTGAGTTTATCGTTCGTGGGTTCGGGATTTTCTGCTATGCCTCAAGACGATATCCGAAAGAAGTCGATGAGGCGTTTGGGCGCAAATAGGGTCCGGGGTCACCTTATAAAAGTGTCACCAACACGAAAAAAGAAAAACGAAACAAGGGGTCCTGATAGTAAAGAAAACAAACAAACAATGCTGTAGCTCTGTTCTGTGCTCTCCTCCGCTGATGCGACTATCAGTGTGCCACTTGAGCTACATCCTGGAGTTCCCTCCCTTGTCCAATTAGGAAGCAAATAAGACGCGGATCTGTAATCGAAACGAAGAGACAAGACTGCATTTGCATTCGCTGTATGTAGCTACTCGCCACGCCGGCCCACCGCGCCATGCTATGGTGACCCCCCCCCCCCCCCCCCTCCCCCGGACCCTATTTGCACTGGCGTTTGGTCGAATAGATAGCAACATCCGAATCAGGGGTGTGCGTTTAACGGTTAACGATTTACCTACCGGATTTACCGGCATTTTTCGTTAAAAGTTTTTAACGAAATTTGACGACGAAAAAATCCGTTAAATTGCATTAACGATTTTTTGTGACCGTTTTTAAAATTTTGCTTCCGCTCCGTGTAAATCCATTTTGAACGCCGCAAAAGTCTGCTTAGTGGGCCCAGGTTTTGTAAAAAAATTTCGTCAAGAGGAAAAAGAGAAGCTCAAAAACGTAGACCCGCGACACGATGCACCTCGAACTTTCCAGAGGCTGGACGACTTTCTACCAGCTAAAGGAACTAGGCATAGTAAGAAATTTCCTATTTTAGAAGTCTTGTTACTGTTTGGTTTCAAAATTTTCATGATTTCTCTCTCTTAGCAATTTTGTTGATGATGGATGGACTTTTGTTATTTGCTGCGAAGATGAATTCATAGTTATATAATTATCATGCAGATGGAGTCGAAAGAAAAAATCAGTAAGGAAAAAAGGTCTGGCTTTTTTTTGTTGCAAAAATGCAGACAAAACGAATGCAGCTAAGAGACATTTTATTTAACGAATTTACCATTTTTAACGCAAAAATTTTTCGTTAAAAAGCGGTCGTTAAATCCATCGATCCAAATCCTCAGGCCACTTTTAGGCCTCCGAAGACGACGAACGGTAGGCCGCTCAATAAACACTGCTCCACCTCACGACCTCGTTCAGCACAGAATTAATCGAAACATCTGAATAATGCCGAGGTTTTACGAGGAGAGAACTTGGAGAATGTACCAAGTTATTTTGTACTCTTCTGAAAATACTAGGGATTTCTCATAGCCTTCTCACCTAAAGGCCCCCTCATCCTTCCTCTTCGCTCCCTCTGTCCTACCTCAACGGTATGCGCGTCCCAGGTTGAAATATACAGGTATTGACCCCCTCCAAAAAAAAGTTCAAGTTTGCCCCGAAGAGTAGTCGTGATCCTTCAAAGTGTCTTCGTGTTTTCAGGTGAACTGCCTGCGGTGAGCGGTGTCTTCGGCCGCCTCTTGCGTATCGAACTCGTCCACGTCCGAGTTCTCGTGTAATAAGCGATCGTGGATGTCGTCGTCGTCCGTCGTGTGGTGTCGGTCAGCGACGGCGCGCGGCGCGTGTGTTGATCTTCTTGTTTTGTGCAGTTGCGTCGTCGATGGGCGCCGTCGTGCAAGGCGCCCATCCTCTCTCCTACGGGTACCTCGTTACGGTTTAAAGTATTCATTCCTAATCGACTGTTGCGTATCTATTGTCACACTCTGTGTCTCGCTCTCTCACACGCACACAAACTCGTTTTGCTCTATTCTCATCGTATTTAATATTGTATGTATGTGCTACATAGGTAGACTATTTTGGATATTGATCATCCGTATTTCAAAAGGACCAGTAGCTTTAGTGCAGATAAGTCGTGTGACGTCTTCTTCTGTGTTCGTATATTGAAGGTGATGAAGATGATGATTACAGTGATGATCAGAAAGGATGACAAAGATATATGTCTGAGTTTTAGGTGCCTTAGGGTGCATATCAGTTGCGATGCAGCGCGAGCGCTCGCTCGCGCGTGGTAACTCTGTACCATACGATCAGATCTTTACTGTGTAAAAGTGTCGTGTGCGAAAAGGAAGAGCACTATGTCTTCTATGTCTTCTAACCGAGTGTATGTTCGTCAGTATTCAGTCATCATCCGACTCGTTTCTCATATTGTATATGCTTTATTCGGTTCTCCGTATCGAATAACTCTCCCTCGCATGGTTTGTGATATGACAATTCACTGGGCAGCTGTCGGATAGTATTCGATCTGGGAATGAAAATTTATTCTCTCTACGATGTGCCTCTGAACGAACACTTGCTGTCTTGAGTCAGGTCGTGGGCAATTCGTTCCGTTTCCGTGGCCTACCTCAAGTGTTGGTCGTAGTGGATGGAACTATCCCAGTTGGAGGGGGAGGGCTGTTAGAAAAGCGAAGCATAGGACCAATGTGACTTCCACCCTTAAAAATGGCGAAGAAAGGTGGGTTTAGCACGGCTGAGGTCAGCCCTTCCAATACCAACGCTGCAGCGGGTCTTTGTACTTCCTCTACTCTCCGAGAGCACAGTGACCGGTCATTGCGCCGCGACTCGCTGAATACAGTACCGCGATTTCCCGTCAAATGAATTGCTTTGTGGCGACCTGGTAACTCGGTATCTATGCCGGTTACGCTGCCGCACCCCGCGGCGACTCAAGTATAAACTGCACCATGAGCACGATCAGACATTGTGCACCACTTGCACCTGAAAGGGTCCACTTTTGGACAAAGATACGTACTTGGACAAAAGTCGCTTACTAACCGAGCATGAAAGGATTTGGAACAGAGTTGTTGCTCGATTTGAAGCCCTGTCGTGTCTCGGTCACTAACTTGGTTAGTAACCGACCATGGAAAGGTTTGGAACCGAGCACGAAAGGAGGCCACGGCCCCGCAGCACGTGTTGCCTTTGCGCAGTGCTCGGTTTCAAACCCTCTTATGGTCAGTTACTAACCAACTTAGTTTCTGAGGCACGACAGGATTTCAAACCGAGTAGCAAATCTGTTTCAGACTCTTTCATGTTCCGTTACTAACCGACTTTTGTCTGAGTAATTTGTCGTAGGCTGTCTTCATGCAAAGGTGAGAACAATCGTTGCCTACCTCCACCTCGTGCGCCATTTTCAAACCTTCAGGTCTAGCTTATGAGTTATAATGAGGGACGTGCGGAATTTCCGTTTCCGTCTTCCGAATTCCGGTTTCCGGCCATTTTGGGCTATTCCGTTCCGTTCCGTATTCCGCCTTTTTTGCGCCGAAAGGCGTAAACGAAAATGGGCACTGTTCCACACTATGCTTCTATTGAACACAATCAGCGTATCGGTTTAAAAAATTTCTCCTTCATGTAATTGTGAGAGAAATACTGTTTGACAACTCTGGTATTAATGATCTTGAAATTGGTTAGACTACCAAAAAAAAACACTCAGAAATGGCAAGGTGCAGGGCAAAACTAATGTGCCACAAAGGCTACATATGCACTGTATGCTAAAAAAAAATACACTCAACATTTGGATGATCATAAAATTCTTGATCCACTAGTTACAAATAGCACCAAAAACTTAGTAAGCATAGAGCGCAGTATCATGAAAAAAAGGGTTCAGTGAAGGTTGTGGCATGCGTTTGTCCGCTCCAAGATTAAATCAGTGTTCCTGACCAAATGTGCAAATTTCAACTTTTAATTTCGTTAGGTGTGATATTCATCCATATGGATTATGCGATCCATTTTTTAATGAAGCATCACGAATATCTATCTTGAGCTGTTATTTTGATTGACTATGGTGACTTATTGAATTCTGACACAAAAGTATTGCTTCGAGAACCATCTTGGAACTGTCTAGCTGTGACACCTTGGGCGTAGGGTTTCTAGTCTGGCACAAGCTGAATATTCCCGTAGAAGTGTGGACCCCACCATGACTAATCAGTCATCCAGTTATCATCTTATTGATAGATCCCAGAATGAATTCTGAGTACTGGCTTTGGTGACTGTAATGTAACTGCTAATGTTGAGTATCTGTGCAGTCACCACGTCATCGATGATGCCACAGTTTTCTAAAAGTGTTGAGAGGAATCTCTTTCCTGGTCGGAAAATGACCTAGGTGGCTACTCCAGTTTTAGACTTCACCCGAGTCAGTTTTACAATGCCGATCTGTAAGGACCGTCAAGTGGTTAAGTCGGTTAAGTCTCACCTGTATCACCTGTCGTCCCGTTGATCATCGACTTGCTCGAGCGGGCGCCAGCAGCGTCTCCATTCGTCCCTGTCGCGTGCCAGAGTGGTCCAATGGATCCTCCTCGCTCGAGGGACACGAAAAGCGTCATATCGGTCGTTCAGGGCTTTCACGAAGAAGTCCGACCAACGCGTTGGTGGGCGTCCTGGTGTTCTTTTGACATCCCGCGGAATCCAGTCTGTGACGGCTCTCGTCCAGCGGGTGTCTGCGAATCGCATTACGTGGCCGGCCCACCTAATTTTCGACGACTTGGCCCATGCGACAGCGTCTCTGATCTTCGAACGTCGGCGAAGCTCGGAACTCCGGAGGCCTTCTCTCACTTGCGTGAGTCGTGTCACTCCGAGCATCGTCCTCTCGATTCCACGCTGCGCGACGCTGATGGCGTGTTCATCCTGCTTTCGTATAGCCCAGGTCTCTGAGGCGTATGTTAGGGCAGGAAGAACAGTGGAGTCGAATAGGTGGGCACGGAGTCGGACGTTCTTCGTTTTCTTCACGACTTCTTCGACGCTCTTGAAAGCTCCCCAAGCCGCTTGTTTCCTCCTGCTCAGCTCTGGTGCTAGGTCGTTGGCCATGTTGACTTCGCGACCCAGATACACATAGCTGGAGCATTCGGAGATGTTCGTTCCGTTGAGCGAGAATGGGGCATCAGAAACCCATCCGTTCTTCATGAACATCGTCTTCGTAAGATTCAGCTGCAGTCCAACGCTTCCACATACACGATCGAAGTCGGCCAGCATTCGCTCCGCCTGACTGATGCTCGGTGTTATGAGCACGATGTCGTCAGCGAAGCGAAGATGGTGCAGTTGCCGGCTGTCGACCTTCACTCCCATGTCATCCCATTCTAGTTCGCGCATGACGTTTTCAAGGGTGGCGCTGAAGAGCTTCGGGGATATGGTATCCCCTTGTCGAACCCCTCTCTTCACGTCAATGACGACGTCGTTGTAGAATGGTGAGATCTTGGACGTGAATCCACTGTACAGCTCTCGAAGGACTCTGATGTACTGAGTAGGAACGCCCTGGGTGAGCAGGGCTTCCATGACCGCTTCAGTCTCGACGGAGTCGAATGCCTTCTTCAGGTCGATGAAAGTAAGGCACAGCGGCAGCTTGTACTCTCGCGACACTTCGATGAGCTTCGTAATGGTGTGTATGTGGTCGATCGTGCTGAATCCTCTCCGAAATCCTGCTTGTTCGCATGGCTGTCCTTCGTCCAGCGTTCTACTAATCCTATTCAGGATGACTCGAGTGAACAGCTTGTAGGCTACGGACAACAGGCAGATCGGGCGATAGTTGCCAATGTCGTGCACGTCTCCCTTCTTGTACAGCAAGACGGTCTTGCTGGTCTTCCACTGAGATGGAACCTTGCATTCGGACAGGTAGCGTGTGAAGAGCCGCGCCAAGGTGTTGATGAGCGCTGGCGGGAGGTTCTTCAGGTGTTCAGCTCTGATCCTGTCAGGACCGGGTGCTGTACGTTTCTTCACCGACGAGATGGCATGTCGGATCTCGGAAGGGAGAACAGAGGGGATGACGTATCCATCCTGCGGAAGATGGCGTAGGGGCAGGTGGACGTGGCTATCGAAGAGATCGGAGTAGAAGTCGTGGATGACTTTCTCCATGGTCCTTCTGGAAGAGGTGACGGTTCCGTCAGGACGTCGGAGAGCGGTCATCTTGGTCTTGAAGTTGGCGAAGTTCCGGCGGGCATTGCGGATGCTCAGTCCTGCCTCTGCTGCTTCAGCCAACACTTCCGCCCTTCTCTCCTTCAGATCTTCCTTTATCGCCGCTCTGCATAGCTTTGCAAGCTCGGACGTCAGTTGATAGTTGCCTGACGCTCGTGCTGCTCCACGCTGGCGTATCAGCTCGAGAGTTTCCGGAGACAGGCGTCTCTTGGTGGTCTTCAAGCTCTCGGCTCCCTTAGCACTATCGTGGAGATGGTGCACGAAGCGATCGTATTCCTCGTCGACGTTGTCCATGACGGCATCTTCCCAAAGGCCGGCAAGAGAGGTGTAGAGATCCCAGTTGATGGTCGTTCTGGGACTCCTCTTCTTGAACTTCGCGGCCTTCTCTCCTTGACGCGAAAAGCGGAACCTCGCGCGAAGGAGGCGGTGGTCCGATCCCGTGTAGAACTTGGGGACAACGGAGACATCGGTCAGGCAATACTTGCGATTGAAGATGATGTGGTCGATCTCGTTGTGGAACTGGCCACCGGGGGATTCCCAGGTCCATCGTAGGGAGGGAGGCTTCTGGAACTGCGAGTTTCCATGGATGGTCTTGGTCGACATGATAAACTCAGACAGCCTTTCACCTTGCTCGTTCCACTCCAAACCGTGGGTTCCGATGTGAAGTTCTTCCAGCGACCTTCGTGGCCCGATCTTGGCATTGAAGTCGCCGACGATCACCTTGTAGAAGGTGTGATCTTCCTTATAGAACTTCTCCAGCTCCACGTAGAAGGCCTCGACGTCTTCGTCGTCGTAGTCGGATGTTGGGGCATACGCGACGAACACAGTCAAGGCTGGCACGGAGCCACATCGCTTCAGTCGCAGACGTCCGATTCGGCTTGTCAGAGACTCGTACGAATCGATGTTCATGGCCAAGTGCGTGTTGACGAGGACACCAACGCCGCCTACTCCCCTGCTGTCGCATGTTCCGAGGAACAGTTCTTCTCCGGAGTCGTAGGCGGCGTGTAGGGGGTGGTGTCTTCTCGTCTCGGTCAGTCCGATGACGTCGTACTTGATCTTCCTGGCTTGCATCATCAGGTCCTCGACGGATGCTTCCGACGCAAGCGTGCGGGCGTTGTAAGTACAGATCGTCATCCTAGTCCTTCTCAGTTTGCGCAGCCTGGTTAGGCCCTGAGATTTTAGCAGCCTCTCCGTACTCGTCCTTCCCATCGCTGCAGAAATGGGGGCTCTTTCGGGGTCAGGGGAATGAGGCCCTTTAGTGCTGCTGTGTTTGACTGGAATACAACACGGGTAGCTAGTCAGGCTCTGTCGTGCGGGCGGGGTACTCCGGGCAGCCAGCCAGACTGCCCGAAGGGACGGGGCGAGACTTAAGGCGGCCTCGAATCGCCTTACATGTACTCCCAGTCTACCGAGTGCAAGCTTTTGGCCGAGCCGACACAGTTACAATCCGCACAGTCACGGACACATCCACGCATACTGTGCACGAACATGCCGCTCCCACGCACAAGGAACGCATCGACCCGACACAGGAGGAGCAAGGAGTCCATCCCCTGCATCCCACCTGCGTCTCTGGGCAGTACAAGGTCGCATTTGGTTCGCGTTTAATTCCCCTATCCACCACCCGGGGACGCGCCACGTGGCCCTGCGACAAGCGGCCCGAGATCCCTCTTAACAAGAGAGCCCGAAGGCTCTCTATCGAGGGAGATCCGTGGCGGTTAAGTCTACCGTTCAATAAATATCAGCAACAGAAAAGTCAGCGATAAACCCGCCGCGGGAACTAGATATAGAAAGGCTGCATGCTGAAGTCGTCAGAAATACTGAAATAAGTCCCTGAATTTGTTTTCGTTTATTGCTCAGCCATAGCTAAAAAGTTATCATACCAACTTATGAATTAATGCTTCGTTATGTTATGTTACGATGAGAATGGGCATTAATCTGTGGAAGATTCTGGTGCTCGCAAAGATCTGAACAAGAAAAGTGCAACAGAAGCAGCTTCTGACGCCGTTTCAGATGCACTTCTCAAAAATGGCGAACATGTGTCATTTCCTTTTCCGCGTTTCGTATTCCGATTTCCGGCAATTTTTGGGCGTTTCCGTTCCGTCTTTCGTCTTCCGCTTTTTCCAGAAAAATTTCCGCACATCCATGGTTATAATTTAGCTCATTGGAAAGTAGGGAACCTACTCTTTCCAACTATCTGTGTTTCCGAAGAACTCCTAACACCTTCGGATTGCTAAAATCTTTTTTGGAAGCATACGTACTACGATTTATGGCACGTCTAATCTCTATGAGTGATAACGTAATCGAGATCAAAGGAGGCAAACACAACTGTGGCAGCTGAAAGAAGAATCTCTGAAAGGGAAACATAAACATTTCTTGTTCTCAAGTAAGCAGATAAAACGGGCTTTAACATATAAGTATCGCTAGCTACGTCAAGAAACCTGAAATTCACCAAAACGCGCACCGGGAGGGGGGGGGGGGAGCGTTGTCACATTGCCCCTCCACTTGACACGTGCGAACCATGGAGATTCATATCCCAGAATGAGTCGTATGGAAGTAGTTCATCTTCAAGTCACAGTTTTTGACGTGGGAGATACGAACGCTTCTTTTAGTGCTTACCTATCTATGAACCTCAAGAGGTCTTTCTGAACCCTGTTTTCCGCACCTGGAAAGTCGTCCGAAGGGTTCTGGAGATTCACAGCAGGACTGAACTGTAGTTTTGTTTTTAAATCAACTCAATCCAGTAGGTCAATCCACTGGAATGCGTAGATAGGGATTTAATTCTGAAACCCATGAATGGCAGGGTTTTAATACTTCTTGCATGACGATTGGTCCGCACAAGCCTGACGGATCGTCATGTAGGAGTTTAAAGAACCCTAGGTCAAGGATCGTTGTCATACAATATACCACATTCACGTCGAATTAGACGCTTCTCAAATCAAATTGGGCATTTTTCTAAGCCAGCTTTAAGACTTCTGAAATCAAAGCGAACTCTTTTAAATCAAAATCACCTTCAGGCAGCTTAAACTACAGACTCAATAAGATGGTGAGAATAACTTTATGCTTAAGGAAGATTTGATATAACATTCTTTCAAATTTTTCAGCTTGCCTGCCCCAATGTAATATTTTTATAGTTTTTTTTTAGAGAAAATAAATCTAAATTCGTCTTCAAGCACAGCGATTAAGCAATAGAATTAGGTAAAATCTATACGTAAAAGTATTTAGATAAATATTGTATTATTATTAAATGAAAATTATTTTTATAGCTCTTCAATAATATAATGTACAGGGTGCGTAAAAAGTATTGACGCAGTAAATGGCATTTGTGGAAACTGTAATGGAAACTATAAGTTTTAAAATGTTCACTTGAGAAATATGGGAAATGATCTTGCAAACACGATAGAATAACTTGTAATCGACATTGGCTCCTTTACTGAGAATACAGGAACGAAAACGACGGAAAAATTCATGAGCACGCGCCGCAAGTACTCGTTTGGATTTCGTCCTGTGCTTTTAACAGGGTAGCCTTCCGCGACTGGTCACTTCTGTGGAAAGTAGCCCATACCTCATTCTTCAAAATCGTCTCAAAAGAGTAATCCAGCGGATTCACGTTTAAGCTGTGCTCGTCTGAGAAACTGTTCACACCTGCGCGCCCTATCCGTTTGCCGTTATCGGACAGAGATTGATAATTTTGGATTTGAACGTTATCGTGCCTTAACGTCTTGTAATCATCATCTGTTATGACAGAGCCGTAGCTGACGTTTGGGTTGTTGACCTCCTTCCTCACCGACCGTTTCGAACACCGCCTAATTCTCTTGTTCATGAAGTATTCACTTCCTTTGCTAACAGCCAGGAAAGGGTCACTGTAACCACGACGGTTGTAACCACGACGGTTTGTTTCTTCAGTTTTTACAAGAGTATTTTTTTAACACAATATATACAACAAAAATAACACACAAAAACTTTAAAAAGTAGAAAGAGAAAGTTGGAGCTGAAAGAAAAAGTAGGTGCGTCAATACTTTTTACGCACCCTGGATATTGACACAGCAATTTTGAACAAAGGACAACAACATCATCTAAAACAACGATAGCTAACAATAACTTTATTTTATTATGAATCATGAGAATATCATCCATGTGTCTAAATGGATGTGTTTATATAACGATTTTGTGTTACTAGCTTTTTGCAAAATTTATATTCAAATATTGATAATGTAAGATCAGCAAGTAATGGACTACAATTACTTCCTTGTGGTACTCCTTCAACCTGTTTATAGATTATTCCCGCAAAAAATTGTAAAACCAAATATATAGGGCATAAAAAGACCAGATCGCGCTGTACACTCAAAAACTTCGTTGCAACTTTCATTTGATTGATAGTGTAAACTTACATTAACCGTCAAAGTGAGGGTATGTTTGTTGTTTGCAGTTGTTTTTGTTGCATCGTTATGTCATATTCTATGAAGACAGAAGTTCTGTTATCAACGAATAAAAACTGGAACGTTTTGAAGAGGGCATGGCACAATCTTTTTTGCCACTAAAAGTGGCCACCTTTCTGCTCATTAGAACAAGCTTCAAACCATTATTTTTCCTCAAAAAAATAAAAATTTTTATAAGATATCAAATAATGTGTTCATTTATTGGGCAGACGAATCAACACTTCAAATAAAGTTATACTAAAATTTTCCTTGAACAAAGGATTATTCTAACCTTTTTGCAGTCTCTGGTTTATGTAGAGAAAGCTAATCTCGAGTTGGAAGGTTGCTCTGATTTCAAATGTCCTAGGCTAGAAGAGTGTGCAATTTGATTTGCTAATTCTCTGATTTATTTATTTATTTATTTATTTATTCATGACGTGAGCTAAGGCCACACGTGAAAATACAATGTTAGAATAAAAACGCATAAACTCAATCAAAAACAAACGAATACAACCGGCACTCATTGCATACGCAAAAGCAGCTTCTTGAAACCGTGCAAGGATAGACCTAAGACTTCCTCATTTGTGCTCAAAATGTGGTTAAACTCCTTTAAATTTCTGTAGGTGAAAAAGCTTGCTCGGGCTCGTGATTTCGCCACCGAAACATAAAGTCTGAGCTTCCCTCTTATGTTTCTTGTCAGCCTAGTGCCAAAAAAGTTGAGTGGGTTTATAGAAACCCTACCAGTGAGTATCTTAAACATCATGAAGAGGTCAGCTCTTTTCCTTCTTATGAAAAGGCTTGGTAATCCTAACATCTCCGCTCTTTCGGAACCATTTGGCATCAGATAATAGTTATTCCCGTAGCACCTCATCATCAGCTTACGAGTGAAACTATTCTGAACATTTTCTAGAAGAAGAATGTTTTTTCTCTTCGAAGGATTGAAAACTGTTGTTCCACACTCTACCATGGGTCTCACATATGTCTGATTCGATGTGAAAATGGTATATCCGCTAGAGGATGATCGGTTCTCAGTGCAGATCTAGTAAGTGGTTCTCGCTTATGTCGGGAAGCCGTTTTACGGCGGCCACCACCATCTACATAGGACTGCACCCATTCCAGATAAGCGCTTGTAGCTTTGGGTTATGATCAGTGACTGTGGATTTAACCCCATTACGGCAATTATTCGCACTGATTAGCAGATGGACTGCACTTATCGCGAGTGGAAGACTTGATTGGCCTGTAGACGTTAGATTCGACGCGGATTCGGATAATTCAAAACCATCATTTTTCCAAATCCTGTTAAAAGGTTTATGCGGTTAATGGCATTTTTGAAAAGCCCAGATCTTTGAATGTTTCAGATAGGAGTAACTTTAACAATAAGGATTTTCTGGTGATCTAAGTAATTGGCTTATCTTTGTATCTCACATCGGATGTTTGAATGGTATGGGACATCTGGTTCTTGATCAAAATCAGTTATCTGAATTCTCCGAAAATCCAGTCTATTGAGAATAACGCCTATATGAATTGCACTAAGATACTGGCTTTTTAAAATCCTATTATTTGCACATATATCTTATCAGGGCTGGAAAAAAGGTGGCGGATCCGAATTATCCGAATCGGCGTTGCATCCAATTTCTATTGGCCAGAGCGCGACCCTTTCTCGGCATAGTCCTTCCTTTCTCTTGATAAAAAGGTGCGCACATAGAATCGTCATAAAGGAAAAGCGAATTTCCGATATTCACGCAGTGCACAGACGTGTTTACTATTCATGTCGCATGTTTTAGCGTTTTACGATAGCGATTTTCGTTGTGATTTACATGACTTGAGGTTTTGCTGGTTCGCCTTGATTCTGAAGTCGTGCCAGCGAGGTTTCGTACGTCTTCGGGGGAACCTTCTGAAAAATGCGGTATATCAAAAATCTATCTCCACCCTAAGGATGTCGTATATAAGCGGTCGAATATCTGAGAGAGTCCAAAAATGACGCATATAGCGGTCACCTCAAGATCCTCTTGCAAGTGTTCGTTATCCATTCCTATATTGACCATCTCCAGCTGTTTGTCGTTCAAACAAACTCGTTTGCCCTTTTTTATCCTCTTGGCTGACAGAGCGCTTTTCTGGAAGGGTTCAGGGTTCATTTCTTGTAGGTAGTGGTTCTACGCTAGGGTGACCCTAGGCTTTCACGACGTGCTAGTAGAGGGACAACTCGTAATAGCAACACGAACTAAAGCTATTTTAGGGGAATCTGCCCGAATGGGATAGGGTACTGTGCTCTCTTTGACGGTGACAGCAAAATTGAAAGTAAACTACTTTACGGACACGAGATCTTGAGTTAGAAACAGAAAGACGTTTCTTTGCAATTTTCTAACCGGGTAAGCTACATCACTTATGCGGTGTTTGTTGCGGTGTCCTCACCCACTAGGTTAGATCCTTTTGGGAAGTGCCTCGGCTAAAAACTTCGCTTGAGCACATAGGGCGGCGCGGACTTCCCAAAGTGCCGCTGTTTTGGCCGTTTTCCCATAACTCTCTTCAAAGTGGCCGATTCAAAAAATAAATGTTACCACCCCAATCCAATGTGGGTGTTCTCTCCAACGATGTAGATACCATCCAGTGGCTTTAAAAAATAACACATCCCTAAAACCTGGACGGTGGTGACTTCCATCTGTTGCTCTAGATAACTGTACCGACGGGGCCCAGGTTTGATAGGTCTCAAATCTGCCACAACGATGTTTTGTTGCGATCAAAACTTCTAGCGCCAGGCGCGACTCGAACCCGCACCCGCTCTGACCGGGCGGGAATGCTCTACGCCTTTACATCACCGGCGCCGTTTGATCGAACGCAACATCCACACCTCGTGGTACCAATCAGCACTCACCCGTATCCGGGATAAGCTGGCCGCTGGTATCAGCATGGAACCAGTCAAACTGATGGTCTTGATAGAAACAATCCAAATCAGTTTCTTTAAGCCTCAAGTGGCTGGTATCGAGGTGTCACAACTATGTTTTGGTGCGATCAAAACTTATAGCGCCATGCGGAGCTCGAACCCGCACCTCCACCACCAAGAAACTGATATGGATTGTTTCTATCAAGACCATCAGCTTAACTGGTTCCATGCTGATACCAGCGGCCAGCTCATCCCGGATACGGGTGAGTGCTGATCGGTCCCACAAGGTTTGGATGTTGCGTTCGATCAAACGGCGCCGGTGGTGTAAAGGCGTAGAGCATTCCCGCCCGGTCAGAGGGGGTGCGGGTTCGAGTCCCGCCTGACGCTAGAAGTTTTGATCGCAACAAGACATCGTTGTGACAGCTTACAACCTCGATACCAGCCACTTGAGGCTTAAAGAAACTGATTTGGATGGTCTCAAATCTACTTTTTTCTAAAACCACTCGGTGATACTTACATCACTGGATAGATCACCGACATTGGATTCGGATGGAAACATTTATTTTTGAGTAGGCAACTTCGAAGGCAGTTATGCGAAACCGGCGAAAACAGTGGTTTTTTGTTTCTTCCGCCCAAGAACCAAAGTACAGGAGCAGTATTGTAACGTCACCAAAAGAAAGAGCGACGTCGGCTAAACAGGCTGGTTCGGCATGAGGACTTCTTCCATTTTCTACTGGGGTAATGACAAATCTCTTGGGAGACCGGAATCTCGCCAGAACCACCGACAACTTATCCGATATTTCGGCGTAATCTTACTATTGATTTCCTATTATTATTATGAAACTCTAGAAGAAGAAGAAAGCGTGAAAGTTTGATAAAGTTTTGAAAACAATAATTCCACACATACCGGCTTAATCTTACTGTTTGCTTTCAGCTTTGAATTGTACCGGTTCAGTATGTCTCTGACATCATCCTCTAGCACAACTGACGGCGGCTGGTTCTCCATCAAAGAGATTAAATGCTGAAACGGTCTCACTGGAGCATTCGTTACCAAACACGATTGCTCATTAGGATTTCATGAAAGGCGGCTACAAGTAGTTCACCTTGACTTGCTCCGTTCTGTCGTAGTTGGCTGGTCGCTCTACTGCTAGCGAAACCTTTTTGTTGGCCTTAAGAATAGCTATACGTAAAAGGACACAGGATGAACTGGTCAATTAATGTTGTAGGCGCCACGCATCCTACTTCTACGACATGTCGTGGAGGCAGTTTGATCACAATGGCTTATAGCGGCCAGCCGACGGACAAGTCAGTGCTCTATCCTTCCCAAGGAAGTCCGTAACGAATTCACCGACCTCCGAGGGATGGAAGGCTTAGCGAGAGGTTCGAACCCGAACCAGGAACTTTGAATCGAGGTAGAGGCGACAGTCTCTTTCCACTGTGCCACCACGCGCCCCGAAGCGCTTATCTTGCCATATATATATATATATATATATTTATTTATAGAATTTATTTGAAACAAACAACTCATGGAGGATACTGCAAGAAACGTCAACAAGAAAAATTAGTAGAAAAAGAGAACGTGATGCACAAGAGTAAGCTCGGTTGAAAACAAATTTGGAACATTCCCACACACAGAAGAACGAAGGCAATTAAGCGTTTCCGAAATAAAAGCCTCTTGAAGCTAAAGGCCTCTTGAATTTGCTCAAGAAATCAGGAATTGAAAATGTTCTTGCTAGTTTGATGTTTTCAGAACCAGAACTTTCTGTAAAGAATCTGGCACGCAGGCAAATATAAAATAAATGATATATAAAGTATAGGTTATAAAAATGTGTATAAGAAAAAATAAAATGTATAAAAAAGTGAAAAAGTGCATAAGAACATAAAAATGCATAAAAATATATAAAAGGATTGATCCAGCGGTCTGTCCGTCTGTCTTTCTGTGCTTCCGTCCGTGGGTAGACTATGAGCTGCAGGGAACCTACTAAGTCTTCCACATAACATTACAAACCTTTGCTATTCTTTGCTACTCGGAGAAGCATTCCAATAACTCAGTCGTGTCAGAAGCGTGTCAGACGCGATAACGTTTCTGGGATCTATCCTAATGAGAGGGAGGTCATACAGTGATTTGCATTTCCTCTTGAGTTTCTACGAGAGCTTCAGCTGCTGTCCCACGATGGTGGAGCCTTAATTTAACTTCAGAGAATGTGGTAATCAGACATAGGATGAATCACCCAATTGGCACTTTACGGTTGCCCCCTCCCCACTAGGACATATTGCGTTTTAAAAAGTAAGCTATTAAGGAATACAACCTTGGCCGATCGATCCCATAATCCAGTAAGTAATGAGCCGCTCTAATGATCAGTACTTGAGGCAAGCATGTCCATACGATCAGCTCACCTCATGCGATCAACCCGGAGAAAAACCAATAAAATCGATCAATAAATAGCCGACCGATCGATACTGTTTACTTGTTGAGAACCCTATCCATATGTAAACATGCCCCTATAATTGGTCACCTCATGCGATCAATCCAAAGAAAACCAATAAAATATATCAGTAAATAACCGACCGATCAAAAATGTTTACTTGTTGTGAACCCTATCCATAGGTAAACATGTCCGTTGGATTAGGTCACCTTGTGCGATCAATCGGAAAAAAATCAATAAATCGATCGATAAATAGCTCACCGATCGATGCTGTTTACTTGTTGTGAGCCCCATCTACCTCACGTAAGCAACGCAACGCTTGCCAAGATTAATGAAGATGAAAAGACCGCTTAGAGTTCGCAAGACTTGGTTGGACAGACAATTGGATAGACAAGCAGACGGACAGATGCTCACTCCTCTATACACTGGATATACTCCTACGTTTAAAGATTAGCATGCAGTTGAAAGTGGTCACCTTTAATCCTTTAATTATTTGTTTTTTAGTAAGTTCCTTATCCGTGACGGGGACGCCTTCGACATCGCAGATACGGTCTAGATTCTTCAACTGCCCGCTGCACATCGAGCCTGCAACTAGGGAGTTTCACGACAGCAAGGGATCCTGACGACAAACTGGAACATTCACCTTCCTCAACTTGAGTGACGAGTACGTGGTTCTCTGTGTGAACCATGGTTAGGCCGAATTTCTTTCCTCTTTGGAATTCGATGGTGACTAAGAGGTACTCGAATCTGAAAGGGGCGCGGTCTGAAGCTTCTACTTGCTCAGTTTGCCGTTGCTTTGTTTTGTAAACAGTTGCGTATGGATGAGTTGGGAAATGCTTCGCCACAGGTGTTCTCGAAATGAGACATACTGGGGCCGGATTCATCAACGACTTACGTAACTTTAACGGAGAATTGTATGCGAGATGCTCCTGAAGCTCAGATAACGCGGCTTATCAAGCGATATGGTGAGCGATAAGCTGCATTATCTGAGCTTTTTGCATACAATTCTCCGTTAAAGTTACGTAAATCGTCGATGAATCCGGCCGCTGGTCTTTCTTGAACTAGTGTCTACGTTAAAAAACTCGCTTAAACAATATGTTCAAAAAGAACACTTGAAATTTTTAATAAAGGATATTTTTTTACCATGCTGCAATGCTCCTGTTTGATTTGAAAGGCATATGTACATACACCCTTTTGTTGGCTGGCCACCGCAAGTCATCGTATAGACCAAATACGCATTCAAGTTGCATCCACGATATCCTCTCGTCGGAGTAGAATACGTGGCGTAACAATTAACTACTATTTATTAATGATAGTAATAAATTATTAATTATTATTAGCTCAGTTCAGCCGCTTCTTTCTTTGCTAAATCGCCATTTCAATGCTGGCACCTAGAGAACAGAAAACCCCTCTGAGAGATCCGTTCCGTACTCAGTCATGTGCACCAGATACCATCTTGAAGGCCTTTGTTTGCGCTTGTCCGCTCGAACGGCGAACACAATTTTTTGCCTTTTTGGTTTGGCTAGTAACCCTACTGTTGGGCATGGGCACCTCAAGGCGCAATCCCAATAAGGAGATCCACCTTATAACGGGACCTGCGTTCTACCCATCATATTCCTGCCCTGCCCACCCCTTCCCCCCAACAACCGTGATTTATGTGCATAACGTGGAACCCCTTATTGGGATTGCACCCACAAATTCATGCATTCAAACCGACCGGATCGGTTTACCAGCGAATACCACCTCATGCGAAGCCTCCGAAACCAACCGGTGGATAGGTCGGAAAATTATAGTCTTACATTGTCCTTTGGATATGTGGTAGCGCAGTCGAGGAAGGCATCGGCTTTTCTTGATTCAGGTTGCCCGCCTGTGCCAAGCAAGCTTTCCGACCATTCGGGGTCAGCGAATTGGTGCTATAGTTGTCTGGGAAGGATGAAACACTGTCTCTTCAAGGCTGGCCACCACAAGTCATTTTATAGGCCAAATACGCACTCAAAATCTCAGTGATATCCCATACAAGTAGAAGGCGTGACGCATTCAAAAGCTATTGATTAATGCCGTCCTTTATCCCTATCCTTATCACTATATTACCCGTTAGTTACTGACAAATTTTTTGAATGATATAATGGTACACGTGAGTAGATGGGAAATTAGGTAGATGGTTCTCTTTTGTTTGTTTGCTTTGTTTTAATACTGCGTGATCATTCACGTACAAAATAAACAAGTAAATAAATTTGGATTTATTCTCGTCAGATGGGACACCGCTAGAAAATCAATGGAAACACGAACAGCGTAGTGTCTCTCGACTAGGAAGTTGCGAAGAAGAGAGCTCGGCGCAATACGCGTGGGGGGGAGGGGGGAGGCAGCCCATTGGCTTCGAACAGCTTTGAGCGCAGGAGTCGGGTATGGTGAAATTTTCCATTTTACACAATGTGAGCATACATACGTGCAATGGAAGTTGCAAGGAGAAGGGCCTAGGTCATGAACTTTGGTACGTCACGCGCGAACTAAACGGGGGATCTGTCCTAGTCGGGGGGGGGGGAGGCACATAACTAAAAATTACGTAACCAATTGGCTTGGGATTTACGGAGCGGATTCTAGAGAACAGAAGGTGGCGAGTACGTTCCTCCACGTGGTGCCACTGGAAACTGCTCGCTGTGCGAGCTAAGCTAATCACGAACATTCATGCGAGGGTCCCTGATGCGAGGACGGCATCGGGGGGCAACTGAGCTAGTCCGAAAGTCCCGTAACGTAAGGAGGACCCGCGTGGCTACGCTGAATGTGGGTACGTTGACGGATCGCTCGTGCGAGTTGGTTGAAGCACTGGAGCGAAAAGGAGTTGATTTCTGTGCGGTGCAGGAGACGAGGTGGGCCTGCCGCAAGTTAAGGGACATAGGACGTGGCTTCAAGGCCGTTCTATGTGGAAGTCCCAGGACCATCAGTGGTGTCGGGATAATCTCTCCGAACGATTTCGTGACTCGATTGTAAGCGTCGAGCGCTTTGACGATCGGTTGATGAAGTTCGTTGTCGCCGCTAAGGAGCGACTCTATCACTTCTTCTCTGCGTATGCGCCGCAGAGTGGCTGCTCCGATCAAGCCAAGGATGAATTTTGGAACCTGCTTGATGAGAAGACAGCGAAGGTACCGTCGAAAGATGTCATCATAGTCGCTGGTGACCTTAATGGGTACGTAGGTGCTGCGAAGGACGGGCACAGCTGTCATGGTGGTTTCGGATACGGGTCTCGTAACCCCGATGGTGAGCGTATTCTTGAGTATGCGGAATCGCATAGCCTCACTATTGTGAACATCGTCTTCCGAAAACGCGACTCCCACCTCATCTCATATTATAGTGGGAGCTCCAAGTCTCAGATAGACTTTGTCCTTGTGAAGGATCGCGACCGGAGTCTTGTCACAGACGCGAAGGTCGTGCCGTTTGAGACGGTCGCCCTACAGCATTGACCGCTGATCTGCACCCTAAAGATCGCCTCTTCGAGGCTGAAGCAGATCGAGCGATGCGGTGCAGCTAGAATGAAGTGGAGGCGAATGAAAGAGAAGGAAGCAGCTGTGGTTTCTCGGTTGCCGGCAGTCACGACTGTCGATGAAACCTGGAAGAGAGCAACCGACGCGATACGCCAAGCTGCAAGATTGGAACTCGGCACTACGAAGCCTGGACCACGCAAAGTCGACAAGCAGACATGGCTGTGGACGGACGAAATGAAAGCGAAGGTTCGAGAGAAGAATTCGCTGTATTATGTGTTTCTCGGCGACAGAACAGCCGACAACTGGCAGGAGTATCAGAAGGCGAAGAAGGCTGCAAAGAAAGCCGTGGCTGTTGCGAAAGCCACTCATTATGGTGATGTCTATCGAAAGCTCGAGTCGCGCGATGGTGAGCGGTATTTGTACCGACTTGCTCAGCAACACGACGATTCCGATTTGGAAGAAGAAGGGCAGTCCTGCAGACTGCTTCCGTCCGATTCGCTTGCTTTCGCACAGCATGAAGATCTTCGAGCGAATCCTCGACAGACGAATTCGCGAAAACGTCAAGCTCTCCGACAGTCAGTGCGGTTTTGTGTCTGGTTGTGGAACCATTGATGCTATACACGCCACCCGACTCCTGGTGGAGAAGCATCGCGAGAAACAGAAGCCGGTGCATATCGCCTTTCTCGGCTTGGAGAAGGCCTTCGACCGCGTACCGCGTAAGCTTATATGGTACGCCTTGCGACAATACAACGTACCTGAGGAACTCATAGAGTGGGTGCGGATGCTCTATTCTTGCCCAAAGAGTCGAGTTCAAGCTGCAGCTGGAACCTCAATGGAGTTTCCCATTTCTGTTGGGGTGCACCAGAGTTCGGCGCTTTCTCCACTCTTCTTTGTTGTCGTCATGGATGCCATTACGCGAGATCTTCAGCAGTCTGTTCCATGGACTCTCCTTAATGCTGATGACGTGATGCTCGCTTGCGAAGACAAAGACGATCTCGAGCGGCAGGTGCAACAGGGATGAGCGGATTAACCGTTAACCGTTATCCGTTATCCGGTTTCCGCGGGGTTTTGGCCTGTCCGTTTTGTTGATCGTTATCCGGCAATTTTGAGGCGGATAACGAACAACAAATTAGCTGATACGCTAGTTTGGACTTGGTGTTGGATAGCTGTTTAGAAGCTTCGCAATCATAGGAGTGATCGCGAACAGCAATAGAGGGCATTTAAACCTAGAAAAGTGAGGTGACTTCAGGCACATGTGATGTAGTTGGAAGGGCGTCTAACTTCTGTACTTAAAGGGTCTTTCATTTATGCCATACATCTATGAAACCTACTATGGATTGAATTGTTCATGAGCTTGTTACCACAAGCCATATGCAGACCAAGAATGCATACAAGCCGGCTTGATAATATTACTGATGGTCACAAGTGGAGGACCTGGCACATCCCAAATAGAATTGTTTGGTGCCGAATTTAGCGTCCTCTCCGTCCTCTTCCACACGATGCAGTGTGCAGATATACACACAAGCATATATATATATATATATATGTATATATATCTGCTTATGTATTTGGACGGCACAATGGCTTGTAGTGGCTAGCCTGTAGAAAGCTGGTATTTCATCCATCTCATTCCACGTTCTTCTTAGATCTTGGGATACTGTCGAACAAGAGTATCGGTCCGCGTGAAGCTGCGAAACCAAGATTGTTATGCCGAATTTATTCGACTGAGTCGGCCTAGCATAGAAAATTCAAGAAGCGTCGGAAGAGCCACTCATCCAAGGATCATTCTGTTTGGCCACAGCCTTAATTCAAAAAGAAAACCTGACGGTTGATCAGTAAAACAACCCAACAATAGAAACTGACAAAATGCCGGCAAGTTGCTGTTCAATGAAGGAAATGTGATTGAATAAGATGCGAAAGCGTCTCACATTCTCTCCCTCCAAGGGCGACTTCTGAATGTTTCCATACTGTTGGTTGGGCTGTTTTACGCATCCTTTGTCTCGTCTTCCCATTCGTTTTAACGGCAATGACATGAGAAATTGTAAATTGTAATATGGAAATGTGCTTGGATGAACAAATTCTCAACCTCTCCTTATCTTTTCCAGACTTTAATTAAGATGAAACAGTGAAACATTAGCAGAGTAGAGTTTGTAAAACAGTTTTAATTTCACAGCTTGGTGGTCTTGCTACTTGTCCTCCCTGAAGAGTTTGACAGCAATTCGTAGAACCTGGTTAAGGAATTGTGGTTCGCAAATCGAACTCGACATCGGTTTGGATGGCAATGAAGAAGCGTTTCTTTTACTGAAGTGTTGTGAGATTCTTGTTAGAGTGACTGCACTGTTTCAAAAAAAAAACTCCGATAAAGTCGTTAGAAAAGACTTATAGTGTGATGGCAGTTGCACTCCTTGTCTGCTGTTGAAACTAGAGCAGTTTAAGCCCAGTTTTATTTTTGTTGTTTGTTCGTTATCCGTTTTCCGTTATCCGGCGATTTTTGGCCAAAATTATCCGTTATCCGGGTTTCAAAATTTTGTTATCCGCTCATCCCTGGTGGGCATATAAGACAGAACGCCCACGTGGAGGCCGACACGATTCGCGACGCAACGGCAGCAGCCACACGCTACAGTATCGCGGGTTGATGAGTAAACCTGCACATCAACTCCACGACTCCATGGAGTGCATCAGCAGAATTTGGTTAGGTCTAGGTAAGACCGGCTTCCGCTCGCACGACAGTGATCAGATGGCGGCGCGGCAATGGCTAACTACAGCGCGGCGGTGCATGCCACAGCCGCAATGACTATTCGCAAGTTCGAACCGCTCCCCACTGCCCCACGGTCCGCTTGGCGGGACTGCCATCACGGGTGTACAAGAGACCCTCAGCGCACTCATGCGCATAGATCGAATGTTCACGTGGACACCGACGCGACCCACGATGCAACGGCAGCAGCCACACGCTACAGTATCCCGCAAACCTGCACACCAGCCGCGACTTCATCGGCAACAGACGGTTAGATCTAAGTAAGACCAGGAATATGATATCGTGTCGTGGGATGCTGGACGCAACTGTAACCCTACCACTGCCTCCTTCCGACTAGAATACATACGCATCGTCACCGCGACACTCCAACCAGTAAGCGCATAGTTTATGCCAAGGATTACAGTATGAGGATGTGAACAAACTCGGATGAAATCTGAATGAATCTGAGACTTGTCACTTTCCGAGGTATTGGTAGATACTCACCCTTGCTTTCGTCTAATGTTTCTTTCTCTTTCTATTGGAAACTGTAATTCATAACAAACATTGAGCATACTACCCATACATATTAACCGTAATAAAGTGCACTTCGATGTTCGTTTCAAGACAACATACTTCTGTGGCCGAAACAGCCATGGTTGGTGTAAGAGGCCGAACCTCCCAAGATGCGCTGTTCCTATGAAATGGAATTGCATTCACACGTAGTTGCCGCTGCTTTGGGCGATCGTATCAGTATTTTCTCTTGCCATGCACATCATTTCGTTGCGATCACGAAAGAATAATAGGTAGCGTTGATCAGTTTCTTTGAAGTGTATCGCACTTCATACAGCCAAGCAACTTTAAGGAATGACGATACTGAAAGGTGGCTTTAAATATTTTTGGCGCCATGTACACAACGATATATACAACTTTCACGTCAGATTGGACACGCTTCAAATCAAACTGGACACTTTTCTAAACAAACTTGACGATTCTGAAATCAGAATGGAGGTCTTCCAAGTCGAAACGAGCTTCTTACAGGCTAAACTACAGACTTTCCAAGATGCCTAGAATAATTATACCATTTTCACGAGAATTGCACAGTGTTCAAATCAAATGGGGCACCCTTACAAGCCAGCCTAAGACTCTTGAAATCAAAGCAAAATCTTCCAAATTGAAATGTGCTTCTTCTACATTAAACTAGAGACTCTCCAAAAAGATTAGTTTTTTGTTCAAAGAGACTTTCAGTATAACTTTTTTTTTGCAATTTTAGTTCATCTACCCAATAAGAGTAGATAAGAGTCGATTGATAGCAGAATTTCTGTTCGCATGGAGCACACATGCAAACGGTACAACAAGAACAATTGTAAAAAATACACATATCCTCGCCTTAATGTTGCCATTTGCACTATCATTAAAAGCTGCGGCGCACTTTTTGAGTGCATGGCGCGATCTGAACTTTTATGATTGCTTTTATGATAGCTTCTTTGCTGTGCTTTAAATAAATATTTTATTTTATTTTATTTTATTTTTAATTTTTTATTTTTTCTCTAAAATAAAAATTTTATAAAATTATTACACTTATCGGGTCAAGTAAACTAAGAAAATAAAAGAAAGTTATGCCAATTTTTGTGTGAACAAAAAATTGTTCTAACTACATTATTGAGTCTGTAGTTGAACCTCAAGAGACTATTTACTTTTTGCTCTTGATCGAAGGCTGTTCTCATCGGATAATTAAGATTGAAGCGTCAGATTGATCTGTTGAGGTTTTCTTTCTTTCTTTTTTCTATCGGGTGGTCTGCTATTTCCGATACATCGTGTCCAGAGTTTCTCATTACTCCTTTCAGAGCAGAATTTTACGCATATAAATAAATAGATAAATAAATAACACATGTAGTTCTTCAGTGTTTATCCGGTAGTTCTTCCATAGCCTTATCGTCATCCACCGTCCTGTAGAGGTTTCGAACATACGCTGTCAGGACGTTGTTGCAGAACCTGAAAGTAATTTTCCTGATAGCCGAAAGCAAAGCACGACATGGTGGTTGTAAAAACAAAAACAACAACGCGAAATTCACCGTGTACGATTCTTCTTTTCGTCCATTCCACTCAGTTTTATTGGATGTATCATAACTAGGTTCTCGTTGTAATGATTGCCCCAGAGTTTGCGCTGGGCTGGCCCCCAAAGCCAGTCGAATTGTGAGCCATCCAATCTTAACGAATTTGTAGATTAGCCAAAAGTGGTCCCAAATTTTTATCAAATTTGCTATTAGAAGTGCGAGTACACTTAAACGATTGCAAATAGAATTGGTTTTTGTTGACATGATCCCGTATAGAGTCAAAATGTAAACATAGAAGAAACAACTTTTCATGTGGGACGGTCCGAAGATACTTCGACAAGGCGATTTCGTGGAAGAGGCCACCCTCGAAGAAAAGCTTCATCAAGTCGGTGTGATAGTCCATTGCAGAGGATGGAATATAGTAGCTGAAAATAGCTCTATAGATGCGCTCTCAATCAACGTCGGCTTCGTTTCCCCGTTCCTTTTTTCCAGGGATTTCTAAGCATCCTTAGAAAGAAAGATGTTGCTGTGCTATTTTGGCAGGATGTAGGGCTGTGTGAGCGGAGTCCAGAATTAAATATAGTTTTTGCTGAGCGCTTTTTTAATGGCCGAAATAGAGGTGTAAAAAACAATCATCTACCCCTATGACACCCCACGATATGTGACGGTGCAGTCGGTAAGGGTGCCGCCTCATAGGAGCAAACTGGCATGCTTCTGAGTTCGAGTCCGCGCACTGCCAGTATTCTTGCATATATTAGTTCGTTGTTATTACGCCTTCTCACGATCACAGGAGTCGATTTTAGACCATTTGGGGTTACAACAAATCAAGGCTGTTATCTGAGCCTCCATATGTGCTGGGTTTTCAAAGATGCGTATCTGCACCACTACCATATCTCTCCATATCCCGATGATATCGTAGGTGCACATAAATACACGTACCTCACAGACGTAATGAACTTGGGCCATCATGGGAAAGCGTAGTAACAACGAACTAATATGTGCGGAAATATTGGCAGTACGGGGATTCGAACTCAAAAATCTGTCGGTGTGCTCCTATGAGGCGGCACTCCTACCAACTGCGCTACCGAAGCACATTTCGTTGGATGTCGTAGGGGTTGATAATAGGTGCGCGCACGCCTTCAGGCCTCTTCTTCAGGTCTTTAAAAAAGCGTTCAGCAAAAACTAACTGTCATTCTGGACTTCGCTCACAAGGCTCTACATCCTATCAAAATAACATCGCAAAAGCATCCAGCGTGAGTTGGAAACCTTTCCTTGTTAGATGCTAGATAGTAATTAAGATGCTAACGCTTTTGAATTACTTTGTGGCACCGATCCCATCATCACTCTAACTTTTTACTTAATTTTTTTTTTACAGTCTGTGTCAACTGCGCTAGATCACTAAAACTTACTCACAGGTCGCTAACAGTCCATCCGTCTTCTGTATTTATGAATTCTGCAGCGCTTTTAGCCGTTTTCTGAGGCCTATGGCGCTTTATCATTTTCTAAATTAGGCAACGTTATAGGAGAATGAAGGCTATATGATGGTAATACTTTTTTTAATAACATAATGCACTTATGTGCGACCACTACAATCACAGTAAACAAGGAATGACCCTATTTCTGAGTCCAAAACGCTTTTATTGAACAAATTTTCCATAACGACGAAGTCCAGCTGTCGTGCGTCTTTCAACGCTTCTAACGTTGCAATACGCTCATAAATTTTCGAAACAAATCCACACCGCGATCGTGCGGGAACGCGCTGTTACTCCTACCATAATCGCCACAGCCAATCATGTACCCTGCCTGATCGGCTGTGCCAGTGAGTGATTGATTACAGCGGCTGTGGCAGGAGCGACGGCGCATGCCGGCACTCCGCTACTCGTTCCCACACCCTCGCGGTGCGTCTTTGTGACGTGTACCAAAATTTCCTAGAAGCATCTATAAAAGATTTATAGCAGCTCTAGGAGTGAGTAATCTACAAAAGGAAAATGTGCTGGTGAGCAGAAGCTCGTCTTGGACTTGATAGCTCACCTCTTTTACTCGCAGCATATAATTCTCGTAGACCCTTCTCCACAACGTTTGAACCTCGTTGTCGTCCTTGTACTTACTTCTGACCAATTCGACAATAGATGATGTTGCGTTGCGACCTAAGGCAAGCGTTTCAGGCTGCATTTTTAAGAACAGCGGAAACCACGAATCTCTCGTGATATTTATTGGTATTTATTTCAGCTTTTAGGTGTGCATTGCTAATTGAAGATCTATTTCTCTCTTTCTCTCTCTCTATAACCAGCTTTTACTTCAATTTACTGCTCAGTTAATAAAGCTATTCTTTTTCGAAGTGTGAAGCTGTACCGTTGCTGTATATACCATTTTCTTGTCAAATACGGCACTATACCAAACTGAGCGCTTCTCAAATCGAATTGATGGTCACTTTTCGAAACAGCTTGCTTGCTCTTCTAATCAACCTAGACGTTTTTGAAATCAAACTGAAAGTCTTGCAAACCAGAACGAGTTTCGTCCACATTAAAATCGAGACTCTCCGAAAGCTTCGTAATGACTTTTTGTTCATGGAAAATTTAGAATGACTTTCATTGAAGTTTTAAAATTCATCTGCTCAATAAGCGAACAAATAGTTTGAGGTTTTAAATTTTTTTTATCTTCAACGAACGGTTTAAAGCTTATTTTAATGTGCAAAAAATAGCTACTTTTAACGCATTAAAAGAGGGGATCACGCCATGCACTCGTCTTGCTCGTTGCGGTTTTCATTTGATTCATAGTATAGATGTGCTGCCTACTTGAAACAACAAAATGAAGAAATGAAGATTTGTGTTTTCCACAAAGTGAAGACATGCGTTGTCGATGTGTGTTTTGGTTTTTCCATTACCACATATGTAACTCCATTCAAACAGAATTTTCGCCAGCAGTCGAATGAAAATTGCGACGTCCCAGACGAGTTTACAGCGCAATTGCGTCTTCCAGCACTAAAGGTTGCCACCTTAATAATTTTAAGTATTCCGTAAGCCATTATTTTTCCTTAAAAATAAAATTTTTATAAAAATTCAAATAGTGTGCTCATTTATCGGGACAAACAACTTAAAAATTCAGAGTTGGTCATGCTCAATTTTCGTAGCACAAAAAATATTCTAATCTCTTCACAGAGTCTTTGTTTTAATCAGGAGGACGCCGTTTTTCATCTGTCGCAATAAGTGAATAGACTGTTTGAAATTCTACAAAAATTTTGTTTTTAAGAAAAAAATAATGTCAATTTTTATTTTATAAACGAAAGCTGGCTTAATTTTCATTAAGCCAGCTTTCGTTTACTGCCATGAAAGAGAAGATCGTGCCGGGCACTAGACTAGATCGTCGCGATTATTAGTTGATTGATAGCAAGAATTCTGTTTGCTGAAGCAGCACAAATGGAAATGCTACAGGCAAGAAAAGTTGTAGAAAACACACATGAGCGCCAGTGGTGTAATGGCGCAGAGCATTCCCACCCGGTCAGAGGGAGGTGCGGGTTCGAGTCTCGCCTGGCGCTAGAAGTTTTGGTCGCAACAAAACATCTTTGTAACAGCTTACATTCTCGGTGCCAGCCAATTGAGGCTTAAAGAAGCTGAATTGAAAACACATCCCCACATCGCTGTTTCGGATAGGCAGCATTTACACTGTCAGTAAAATAAACGTCACGACGATCTAGATGGGTGCATGGCGCGATCTACACTTTTTTTGTGCCAAGAAATTGTTGCCTTCTTGGACTGATAAGAATTTAGCGGGTGCACGGCATAATCTTGACTATTTGCACATCACAGAAATCTCGTTACCCTGTACTTTCATGTGAGTCTCAAACTTCTTCAAAGGCTTCACTAGCAGCAATGTTAAAACCTTTTAAATAGCAAATACATTTTTAGGATACTTTGCATTTTCGCAAGAATCAGCGTGTTCCTAAATTTTGAACCTTAAGAGAAGCAAGAATCAATCGGCCACTTTATGGGGAAATTATAACAGGTATTCAAGCGAAAAACAATCTAGTGTAAAGTGCAAGAATTCAGACGAGTACATGGCGCAATCCATTCTGCTCATATGTCAGAAAATTTCTATTTCCCTTCCTTTTTATATGAGCCTTTAACTTCTTCTGTGCCTTTACTGTGAGCAAAGTTATCAACTTTTAAACAGTATATACATTTTTTTAGACACTTTGTAGTACAAATGAGGATCGATTTTTTAAAAGTTGAAATTCGAACACGTTCGACTTCATAGACCAAAAAAGAATCACTGCGAAAGAAAACTCTTGCGTCAATGCTACTAAACTTTGAATTAAGGTCAGAATGTAAAACAGCAGATGCAAAATATCATTATTAATTATTGTAGGTAAACGTGAAAAACAAATAGAAGAACTTGCCGTATTTAGTGTTCCACCATCCACCGCCTTGAGAGGTAAAAATTCCAGCGGTATGAAACACGGATGAGAGATTAATTTTGTACCAGAAGTTGAATGTGGTGTCATCAGCCATCACAAAATAGCCTTTGAAAAAAAAACATATGGAAAGTTAAACACTTCAGTATTGTGGACCGGCTGCTTGAGTAACATAACGTTACAAGTGCACTAATAAAGCTGTTATTTTGCGACCAACGTGAACTGTATCTTTTCAAGAATAAGTACCGTTCTCGGACCAACGACAAGGAGCGCGCTGTAATAATCTAAACGCGGAATGAAAACGAGTACTTTTGGGACAACATTTTAATAGAAATTAAACATGAAACTAATGCATAAATAATGTACTCTTCAAACCAAATTCGAAACTTTACAAATCAAACTGGACAGCGTTCTGATCTGAAATTAAGGTGGACATCTTCCAAAGCGAAACGAGTGTTTTTCAGATTAAAGCAACAACGCGCTCTGAAAAGGTTAGAATATTTGGATCTACCCTAGTGGTGGGGGCAACTCATCAAGTCTCTTTGATAACGACAGTAAAATTATTGAGGGTGAACTAAATATTTTATTAGGTCGTTACCTAAGTTCTGCCTGTTTTTGTTGCTGTGGTTTCAAATGCTGTGAACCAGGAAATGCTTGTAGTTTTGGTGTGGTATTATATATTTTCTGAAATCGCATTTTCTCTTCTATTCAGGACCACTCTTGATTTGGTTTCAAACATGTTCCCTAGATTTTTTCAGGGCTTAGAAAAAGACATGGACAAGATGCAGATTTGCGGCATTTTTTTGTTCGAGTTCATACTGGGATGTAAATCTACAGAAACAGCTCGAGACATCAACACCGCATTTGGCCCGGAGACTACTTGCGTACACATGGTGGAGCGTCGGTTGAGCAGATTCCGAAATGGAAATGAGAAACTCGAAGATGACCAACGCAGCGGGTGGTCTTTGGAAAACGGCGACGACTAGTTGAAGACGCAAGTTGAAGCGAGTCCGCGAGCAACACTGTAGGAGTTGGCTTCTGGATTAGGAGTATCAGCTAAATCAGTTTGCATCTAGTTGCGGAAGATCGGAAACAGAAGGAAGCTGGACAAGTGGGTGCCGCACGATTTAACCGTGAGTCAGAGAGCTTGCCGTTTGCAAGTATCGCCAGCGCTCCTTCCACGTAACAAAAACGACCCGTTTCTGGGGCGAATTGTGACGTATGACGAAAAATGGATTGTCTACAACAATCGACGACGAATTGCTCAATGGTTGGATATTGACGGAGCACCTAAACACTGTCCAAAGCCGAGTATGCACCAGGAGAGGGTGATGGTGACGGTTTGGTGGTGTGCCACCGGTATAATCCACTATAGCGTTCTCAAACCTGGTGAGACAATCACGGCGGAGAAGTTCTGTCAGCAGCTGGACGAAATGCACAAGAAGCTCCGGCAAATGTATCCAGCGCTGATCAACAGAAGGGGACCGATACTTTTGCACGACAACGCTAGGCTGCACGTATCGGTGATCACCAGGCAGAAGCTCCGTTCTTTGGGATACGAAACACATGACCATCTACCGTATTCGCCCGACCTATCGCCTAAAAACTACCACTTTTTCAAACACCTCGACGGCTTCCTTCGCAGAAAATGCGTCACGAACCGACATAATGCAGAATCTGCTCTTGAAGAATTTATCGCTTCTAGATCTCCAGAGTTCTATGCTACTGGAATAAATAAACCAGTATCTCGTTGGCAAACATATGAAGATTGTAGTGGTTTTTAATTCGACTAATAAAGTTATGTTTGAGCCGAGATATTTACATTACAAGTTAGAGCTGAAAAACGACAGAACTTTGGTAACGACCAAGACAAAGGCAATGCCCTGATCTAGTCTACGACAAGACATTTCTCCGAAGGTCCTTAGTCGGAGAGAGCGTCCTATTCGTGCTTGTTTCGCTTCCCTGGCGGTGTCCTCCGACTAGGATAAATCCGAATATTTTTTAATCAGGGAAATTAACTACGTCTTTATTTGAATTTTTTAAATTTGCTTACCCAGGTGAAGAGATTGTCTGAAATTTTACGATTCTTTTTAAGAAAACATAAGAAAACGTATTTTGAAGTTCAGGAAGGAAGTAATTTTTAGCCCTAAAAGAAGAGATTGTGCCGCATACTCGTTCTGGATGTCGCGATTTTATCTGATTGATTGCAAAAATTCTGTTTGCTTATGGTTACACAGTTGTCAACGGTACAACAAAACAATTGCAGAAAATATACGTATATTCTCTTAGAATTTTCAAGAAATCACCACTTACTCTATCAATCAAATAAAAACGGCGACGAAATAGACGAGTGCACGGCGCAGCCTTTCTTTTAACACTAGACAATTGCTGCCTTCTTGCGCTTCGAAATAAGCTTTAAGCCACTGCTTACTTTGAAAAACAAAAGGGTAAAGCATAAAGGACGGCGTCATCCAGTTCCTTTTGGGATGCGCCGTGCACTGTACTTTCACGGGATATCGTTTAGGCGATTGGAATGTGTGTTTGGCCATACAGTGACTTACGGTATCCAACCGATGAGTATGCGCTTTATCGTTCCCAGGTAAGTGTGGTACCAATTCGCCGACCCCGGAGGGATGAGGCTTTTGCCCTTGAAAAACAAGTAATTTTATAAAGTTCCAAACAGTGTATTCTCTTATTTTGGTAGGCGAGTTAAAAATCGTATTAAACTTTCCTTGAAAAATTAAAACTCTTAGCTTGTCGTCTATTATCTGTTTAATCTGGAAGGCGTATGTTTTGGTTTGAAAGATGTTCAGTCTGATTTCAAAAGCTTCGAGCTTGCTTAGAACAGTGTCCATTTTGATTTGAGAAGTGTCCAATTTCTATTTAGAGTAAAACAATGAAAAATAGCGAAGAAGCGGCTGAAGTGTTAGTGTGAAATAACCTTTGACTCCACGTAGCCTCAGCTCTTTCGCTTTAACCAGGCAGTAGTACGCGAAATATCCTCTGTATATTTCTTCCGTTGACATATGAATAAGGTTGAATGAATGAATGATTTTGGGCAATAAATGAGTGGAAGGAAAGTTACTACGGGTGCAAGAAGCCTTTAAATAGGAGACAGTAGTTATATCCTGTTTCACCTCTAAGCCCTATACAGGATATAATTACTAAGAAAGAAGAGAAAGAGACTCACTCCCGGAGGATCAACAGTAGGGCAGGGAGTGAGTGCAATGCTGGACATGAATGTATAGAGTTTATATACCTACGAAATTGGGTTATACGGGGCGTACCCTTGCCATAGGGAAGGTCAATAGACGAAGAAGGCGGGAGTAACCTAATATTGGCTGTAGATTCCTTGTTGTGATATCTATATATTGAGATAGTCTCTATGGCTTAAGAGGATGATATGTAGTTAATAAATATATATATATATATACATAATACATAAATATACATATATATGAGGCTTAGAGGAAAGAGGGCTTACTGAAAGGATATTGCAGTCACTTTGATAGCTGATCTATAAGTTGATCTATGAAACTATAAGTATCTTTGAATGAATAAGTAAATCCATATTTATAAGCAATACTTTTATTATTAAGTATACATTTTACTATTGAGTGAAGAATTATTTTTTTATCATAATGTAGGTGAAAGAGTGAGGTAATTAGATTAGTAAGTCTACTAATAAAGTCTTCTTTTTTAGTACAATTTCGCGAAATACGAGCCGTCTGAAACGTCTCGGTGTACGAACAGAAAGGTTCTGTCGTAGGATATAAACATAGTGCTGGTTCTTTGATAGAAAGGCTCTTCGCATTGACGCCGGTCTCTTCTTGACGCTGGAAAAATTGACGAACCGTTACGGTACCGTTGTGGTTTCCAAGGTCCGCAAAAGATTGTGATTCCAAAATATGGTTGATATATCCTTTGAAGCACTCCAATAACTCCTTTCCAAGGGTAATTGCTCGTTATCACTAAGGCCTATAAAGCATTTTCTGTTAAAAAGTTGAATTAAAATTATTGACACTCATTGTTCTTTACAAAGAGCGGTATTCTCTGCAACATTTCCAGATCTCGTACAGTTATTATTTTTTTGTGGAGGAACACCATTTCACACTAATTGACTAGGGCATTTCTAACGTTGTAGAGTTATAGAGTAACGCAAGAATGTTTTGTTTGATCAAAACATTACCTCCAGGGCCCACATGCATACCTTGCCTCGACGGGGAGGACTTCCTGAGCTGTCTCCCAGCAGAAATTACCCGGAGGGAAGGGGTGCCCTTTGCTGCGATGCACCTCGGGAAATGTACAGTCGCGAAACATCCTAACCGTACTGCAAACGTTTCGTACATAGGCACAGAGGAAGCTTTGCACATCGCGGAGAAATTATCAGCTGTTTTCGGCCGAGGAATGATGAAACGTGATGAAAATATATTTGGAACTGGATATTGGATTTGCTATGAAGTCTGTTAAACCGCCATTGCGTCATTGTATATACACTTTTGTTCTGTTCACTCGCCTGTTTGTTACTGTTCTCCTTCGTTTTTAAGCGTTTTGGAAATCAGCTTGCAAGAATGACCAGGTGAGATCCATAATGCTACTGGGCTAAGTAAGTCATTATCTATGCATCGTATGGCATACGGTTGTTAGTAAGATAAGGGCATATATAAACTAGTGAACGAGATGGAGCTGGGAGCTAGACAAGCATTTGCAAGCATTTTTTTCATAAGCTCCATTAGATATTAACGATATGCCGTCTATGCCCTTTTATTTGCTCGCAACAGGTCAGGCAATCTTTTCAAACAATTTGACATGTTTATTACTTCCCAACATCCCTGAAAATAACATTGAAAAACTATAACTATACGGAGGGATTCCATACCTCTACGGTGAAAATTCGAGGATGAAATGTCCACGCAGCATTCAGCCTTAAAAGTATTAATTTTTTAGCCAAAGGCTTCAAAAAATGTGCTTTTTAATAAATGGAAGCACTACCACAAAAACAACCTAACTAAGCTTTGTTATCCCCACATTGAATACACACATACACACGAGTGGTCCATCCAGTAGCCTCAGTAGGTGTTTCTTATACTCAGAATCATTAATCTAACGAAAATATAAAAAATTCTCTACACTTGGATACTGCTTGAAACTTATCCTCAGTACCTGGGCCTGTTCTACTTAATGAATGACGGAAAGGTCGAAATTCTCATGTGCTAAACACTGTTGCTCAAAAATGACCTCACTAAGCATCACATATACCAAAACATCGACAAAGTCGTCCTCTTCTCTCCTTCCTCTGCTGCTCTTATGTGCAGACATGCTGAAAACATCATCTTAACAGCAGCATGTCGGCTTCAATCAGAAGCGTCTCTGCTCCAGTCCGAATTCCCTCTACCTCCGAGTAGGGGGACACACAATTTCCAGTTAGAGCCCAGGAGTACTGTATTCCCAGCATGGTGTGCATCACGGAAGTACAGTACCGGACGTGTCTTTTGAATAGACGCCGCAAAAAAAACGCGAGTTTGCGGGTTTTGCATTTTTTGTTGGTGATTAAAGTCGCATAAGGTCACCCATTCGAAAAACCAAGGGCATATTTGAGCACAGGAGCTCGAGCTCTATCGTTTAGAATACATATTTCCGAAAATGAAAACTTGCGCTCTATTGCGAAGGGCGGTCGAGGACGAGTTGTTGGTCGCAAACCGTCGAAAACCGTTGGCATGCTCAGAATTCCTCTAATTTGAGGTTTGAGAAACGCTTGGTACCGTTCGATTCGCCTCTTCGAGATCTACACATACGTATAACAACTTTACCAGAGCACCACATTTTCGCAGGGAGTGGCCAAAACGAATGAGTGGAGCAGGCTCTTTGCGATTGGAGCAGCTTATTTCCCAGGACTTGCGTGTTTTCGGAGTCTCTCAAGCATGGCGTACGTCGCCAGTGCTCTGTCATGCCAGCCATCCGCGCAGCTATTAGCGGCGTTGCGTACTAGGCGCGTCCGCGGGGGCAGACATAACTCCAACACCGCGCGAACCCCCTCTGGCGTCGAGTGCGGTGCGTGACAAAATTGGACCAGTTGTCGCGGTCCTACTGCTTCCGACAGGGACGGCTAGTTACGACATACGCGCGCGATAGTCGCATCTTGCTGCTGAGCGCGCTAGAGCACGAAACTGTGTGCCGGCGACTGTCGAACGCGTCTATTGCGTAGAAGACGGAAAATAGTTGCATCCTCCTGGCCCCTGGTAGGAATTCTACGCTTATCTGCTAAACATTACATGCTTATTGTTATACTATTGTTCTACAAAGTCTTGCTGATGTTAGGTGACAATGGGACGCTCGCGGAAGGATTTGGCAACGATGTTCTCATCTTATTCACCGCATTATTAGCCAGCGCTATAGCCTGTGCTGTGAACTATTTCATAAGAAACCCTGGGCTTGCTCAAAGTCACCCCAACTTGGCCTGCGACGTGCAAGGATTTCTAGACTCATTTACGCGTGTTCGAAGTGGATGAGTGAAAGAAGCCAAACGGATGGAGACCGAGCGGCCCAAAGCTGTTCATACTTTTCCTATATTCTAGGACAACGCCCTGTTTCCAGTTCTTAAAAACTTTGGATATGTGTTCTGCCGTGAATACATTATGGGCTACTGCAACCATTCTGCGTCACTTCTGAGCCCTGTTTGATGTGCAATCTGCAGATCAGATGTATCGTGCTCCTTCCTGTTAACTGGCCGCACGACGATGCGAATGATCGTCTTCGAGAGAAAAACATAGCCCTGAACGACTACAGAGAAGCTTGAACACCGACAAAATTTCCTGCTGCGCGGCTAACCATGCTCCACCGAGCGCATGTCCGCGTTTCAGCGCCGCGACGTCTCATGCAGTTAGCGTGCGATGTCGCGCTGGAGTTACGTACTGGAGCTGGGCCTCAACAATTATTCAGAGAGGTGCGTCGGCAAACTCGTCCGAGTAGGCGGGGCAATGTGCAGGGGTGCAGTGAGGGCTCCAGAACGTAACTCCAACGCGACGTCGCGGCGCTGAAACGTGGATGTGCGCTCCGACAAACTCTATTGGTGGAGGCGCTTGGAAAAGAAAAAAGAAGCAGTGAAATGCCTTCGTTTCTGCTTGTAGAATGGAGAAATGGGAAGGTTTCAGTGTTTGCTAAAAGGGACACTATGACAAGTGAGAAAGGTGATGGTCAAGTGTAGAACGACGTTAGAATTAAGGGAAAAACTACGGGTTAGTGCGCCATTGACCTGTCTTTGAATTCTGGCAAAAGTCTCACGTCTCAGCAATCCCTGAAAACTTCAAAGGCTTGAGAACAAGGCCAACTGTTCAAGGGAAATCTGTTTAGAAAAAATTCGGGAACTTACAAGCACTTGCTTCCGAAACTTCTACTTAATAATCCCGGCCCAGTTCCTGTTTCGAATTTTCCTTACCAGGTCCTTGGCGGTTTTTCTTCACCCATTTGAAAGAGATTGATTCTCATTCCACCCGTATTTTGTCAGAAAACGCTCCCACTTCAAGAAATAATCTTCAAAAAGGTCTATTACTCGTAGGTTCACACGCAGTAGACATGTGTGGAAATATAGCAGCTAACTTCGTTACGATTCTATGCACTCTAATTTGCTACCAGTTAACAATACATTACTAGGACCAGCGAGGTACTCATAGAATTGGGCACAGAATTGGGCATAGAATTCCCACCAGAACGCATAAAATTTCCGATTGGCAGACATCAGACGTATCTCATCCAACTACTTTCCTTCTTCTACTCCGAAAAACGCGGTCGACGGTTGCCGGCGCACACTTTCGCGCTCTAGCGCGAGTCACAAGCCGTCCTGTTGGAAACGTTACCAGTCGCCCCTGTCAGAAGCAGTCGGACCGTGACAACTCGCCCCGGTGGGCGCGCGTAGTGGGCGCGCGGGGAGCAGACATAACTCCAACGCCACGCGTACCCCCCTGGTGTCGCGCACGGTGCGCGACGAAACTGGACGAGTTATCGCTGTCCGACCGCTTCCGACAGGGACGGCTATTGGCGGCATACACGCACGGTAGCCGCGCCGAGGACTGTCGACCGCGTTTTTCGCGAAGAAGAAGGAAAATAATTGGATGAGACACGTCTGATGTCCCCTGGTAGGGAATTCTATGCTGGTCATTTAGGATTACGTGCTTATTGTTATTCTATTGTTCTACAGAGTGGTGCTGATGCTAGGTGACAACAATGGGATGCTGGTTGAAGGATTTGACAACGATGCTCTTATCTTATTCACTTTATTAATAGCTAGCGCTATAGCCTGTTGTGTGAACTATTCCATAAGAAACCCTGTGTTCGCGCAAATTCATCCCGATTTGGCCAGTAACGTTCAGGTACTTGCCCTGTATGCTACGCTGTTCCGAGACTGATCTATACGTGTTCAAAGTTTGCGCGTTCAAAGTGGAAAGATGCTAGAGGGTTTGAGGCCGAGTTATACGACGCTGTTCATACTTGTCCTACAACGCCCTGTTTCCAGTTCTACAAACTGTAGACGTCAAAAAAACTAGTAGAGAAGCTTGAGAGCTGGTAAAATTCCTTGCTCCACGGCTAACCAAGCGTTACCGACAGCACGGCCGCGTTTCATCCCAAAAGGGAGTGACTCACGCCGTCATTCATCCTTGATCCTTTATAAGAAAGGGCAAGCAAGCAATACCTCCAAGCAACATGACATGTTAGAATAAGAAATAAAACCAAACCGTGCGCTTCAGTGCTTCTAGCCATTCATTGCGGTCGTGGTCAGCTTTATGCTGGTAAGGTTGAGAAAGCTTGCCCATGAGATCTGAAATATAGCAGAGCATTCGTGGAAAGCATACTCGCAACATGGCAGTTCCAGTCGGGAAAGAAATTCTCCGTTAATAAGGCCTGCGCCTCCAGCAATGGTTAGAGATGCGACCTCTTGCTGCTCCCTAGCACAATTTCTCCCTAAACTGCAGATGAACTTCGAAGCTCACAGAATAGGCTTAGACAATTTCTCTCCTACCAAAACTTTGTATTCATCCATAGAAGGATGATCGATGGCAATCTGATAACAAGCAGCTGAATTAAAAATTACCTGTATCATTTGCTTGTCCTCAGACTATCGTTACATGGGCATCAGCAGTTTGTTTAGGTATCAAAATCTTGTGTAGATGTTACTGCGAAGAAACCTTGAACTCAGGCTAAAGGATGTCGAATACCTTCGACTTTTTCACTACTTTATCAGTGCTGAAGCTAGCAAGTTCTACAGCCATTTATTTGTCTATTGACGTGCAACACAGACACAGGCGAAAGCTGAAGCCAAAAATTAAGCAACAAAAATATGAGATAAAGAAAGCTCTCTTTCATAAAGCGTGCAAGGCAAATAATAAACTTATTATGATACTTTTGACAACTTACCATCCTTCATATTTACGATGACATACGCATGCCTACAATCGTGCGGTCTACAACATGCACGTAATGGGGTGAGGGACGTTCTGCCTGAAAGCGGCGCCGGCAAAGACGCGGCACAGTGCCTGCGGAGCCAATTAGCGTCGACTCGCGCAGTGACACCCGCCGCTTCGCGCTCAGTCAGACAGCCTTCGCCGCAGAGGCGATGCTGACCCAGCCAACCACGGGAGTCGGTAGGTCGACCAGATTTGGTGTGATTACGATTGATAGAGGGATAGGAGGCTCAGACGGCTTGCATTGGCAGTCCAGAATATGGGAGTGACCTGAGCCCTACCATCTTCTATATCAGAATTTCAAGCTCTATCGAATGAGCCAGGAAAGAATCTTGTCTCAATAACCCTTTCAACATTTTTTTTCAAGCGCTGTTTAACTTTCGTTAGATATCAGTTTTTGTTTATATCAGAATTAAGTACGAGGGCATTCTTCCAGGCTAATGATGTGAACTCTACCATCTCCTGTATTATATCCTGTCTAAATAACCCTTGAGGCGACTTTCTAGGCGTTGTTTGTCTTCGTTAAATATCAGTTTTTATGTATACCAGGATTAATTGCGAGGCATTAACTGCTTCCATACTACTGATGTAAACCCTACCATCTCCTGCACTAGAATTTCGAGCTCTATCGAATGATCCAGAAATAAACCCTGCCTCAATGAGCCTTAAAGCGATTTTTTATACCTGCATAGCCAATGTCTCCTCCACCAATTAACGAATTAGAAAACACTCATGAAGTTTCTTGAGAAAACTGGAAGAGGTCTACCGACTGTCAAATCGAACTCATCGTGCAATTTAAAACTGGGAACGTGCTCTAAGCACTGAAGAACCATAATGTCGTTTTCAAAAAGGCTGAGCACTCGAGTGCTCTTAGAAGCTCTCTCGTCTATCTAGTTATATTCCTCGCACAATTTCAGCCTGGAAGCGTGCCTCACAATTAATTCTGATATAAATAAAAACTGATATTTAAGGAAAGTAAACAACGCCTAAAAGCCGCCTTAATGGTTATTTAGGCAGGATAATTTCTAGCTCATTCGATAGAGATCAAATTCTAATATAGGAGATGGTAGGGTTCAGATCAAGTCCAATTTCTGGACTGCCAATGCAAGCCGTCTGGGCCTCCTATCCCTCTATCGATTGTAATCACACCAAATCTGGTCGACCTAAAGACTCCCGTGGTTGGCTGGGTCAGCATCGCCTCTGCGGCGAAGGCTGTCTGGCTGAGCGCGAAGCAGCGGGTGTCACGGCGCGAGTCGACGCTAATCGGCTCCGCAGGCACTGTCCCGCGCCTTTGCCCGCGCCGCTTTCAGGCAGAACGTCCCCCTCCCCACGTAATGTGGTCGCTCATTGAGAAAACTTCCGCTTTCTAGAGAAAAGACCAAGGTTGTTCACTTAGGTGGCAATAATTATCTTTCAGTTACAGTGTAGATCACATTCCTATTGAATAAGGTCTTGGTTCTCTTATAAAAAATGACCTTAGCTTTGACCTACATTGTGAGAGAGTGGCTACAAGGGTAAAACTTATAACATACTTGAGAGCATATAAAATCTACGTGAGACCCTTACTTCAATATGGGACGGTGATCTTCAATCCGCTCAAGAAGACAATTGTATCTAAACTACAAAGCATCCAAAACAGCTTCACAAGAAAACTTATGATTGGAGCTCTTTGCATATGACACGATCCGGTCGTCTCATGAAAGAAATTCTAACTTTTGTCTCGAGATTTAATTACAGGAGGGAAAACGCGACCTAATTTTGTTCCATAAAATCCTTCATGGCAAATACGACCCTTCTTTAGATATGTATGCGTACTAAGAGGGTCTGTTACCAGAGGAGGCTCGAAAAAAAATCAGCTTTCCTAATGCCAGGCTTAATTGTAGGTATCACTTTTTCTTGGTTAAGGTGAGACTTCGTTTCTTAAAATTTCGAGAAGTATCACCCCAGCAGTTAGCTGTTATTTACCCGGCCTCTCTGGATAGATACCTCGGTCCGACGTGAGTTTTTTGTAACTTTGGTAATACATTACGTTTATTTTCGGTTGTTCATCTCCTTTTGTAGGTATTTCTTGTTTTTTAAAGAATGGTGCTATGCTTTGTGTCTGCTAGTTTACAGGGTTTCATTGTTTGACATGATCTTATTCATGTAATAAATAAATAAATAAATAAATCAGATTTTGAAAGGCATGAACAGTCAACCCTAGGATATCCCCATATCATCTATTAGTCTGTTGAAATCTCGTAGGTTTCTATACGCTAAGAAATTTGGCGCGAAATGTGTTTAATTTTTCGATTTGTAGAATATCCATTTTGACGTGAAAAGTGTCCGATTTGACGAGGACATGGAATACGTAATCGTACAGCGCATTCACCGCTCTAGGTCATGTTCTGTGTGGTTTGCGTGATATCATCAGTGAGACAAGGAGACAAGGACAAGGAATTCGATAGAGCTCGAAATTCTAATATAGAAGATGGTAGGGTTCAGATCAATTCCAATTTCTGGACTGCCAATGCAATTCCTGTGTGGTTTGCGTGATATCATCAGTGAGACAAGGAATGAGTGGCTCTCGATCGTGGCGCCTCCCATTTCGACATGTTCAGATCTCCCATGCACATCTACGGTACTTGATAAGAGTAAAGGGTAAAGGATAAAACACGGCATTAATCAATCCCTTTGATTAACAACATGCCGGGTTTTGATGCGCCACGTATTTTGCCTCTACGGGATGTCATGGAGGCAATTTGATTGTATCTTTGGTCTATACAATTAGTGCGATGGCCGGACTATGGACAAGAGTTCTATCCTTCCCGGACTGGTACCAATTCACCTACTCTGGAGGGAAGAAGGCCTAAGTATGGCCTGGACGAGAAACCCGAAGCAAGAACACTGAATCGGACTGTACATGCCAGCCGCCACCTCCCTCGACTACTCTAGAATACGCCAAATTGGTATTCGCTTTGGTAGATTATTGGCGTATTTTTAATTATAAAATTATTCTTCAAAATTATCGACATTTGAGGAACACAAATGATTTCGTGTTTGGATATAGAATTAGCCGTAAATCTCAAATAAAGGATCTTCAAATTACCATAATAAATACTATATTAGTATAAAACAACGCAACAACAATCGCAACAATAATGACAGCAATGACAATAACAGTGACAACCAACAATAACAGTAAACATGCCTCGTTTCGCCTCTATCTTCATACAAAACATGTTTAGAATTCAATATCCCACCTGATAATAATATTTATAAATACTATATTAGTATAAAACAACGCAACAACAATCGCAACAATAATGACAGCAATGACAATAACAGTGACAACCAACAGTAACAGTGAACATGCCTCGTTTCGCCTCTATCTTCGTACAAAACATGTTTAGAATTCAATATCCCATCTGATAATAATATTAATAATAATAGTAATTTATTTATTTATTTATTTATTTATTTATTTTTTTATTTATTTATTTATTTATTTATGCTCTTACATCGCAACGACACAAAGATACGCGAGTCTTTCTTGCGAAGAGGTCAGCAGATTTCTTTGTTGCATCATTCACCATCCATTCCCAGTCGATCATATCTTTTGCCTTTCGTCCTCGATATCATGCAATATCGTAGAGCCATCGTGTCCTCGGTCTCCCAGTCCAGTTCTTCTTCTTCCAGACGGTAGTCACTTTGTCGCTTCTCGAGCCCAGGAGGTGCACGTGTTCAGTGACAATTTATGGGCGTATAACCATTTACGCCTCAGTGCGGATATTATCCAGTCCTTCAAGCCAGATCTTCTTCTTAGCACTTTCGCTTTTATTTTGTCAGCCAGGCGAATACCGAATATAGCGCGCTCTAGACGACGCTGAGCTGACTGCACACTGATGGCCATTTCTTTAGTCCAGGCCCATGACTCGCAGCCGTATATTACCGCTGGGAGGATGTTGATGAGTTTTCTTTTAAGGGAAATCGCCACAGTGCTTGAGCATAGAAAATTTCTATGTTTGTAGAATATTGCACGGCCAGCTTGTATGCGTCTCCGAACTTCTTTCAGTTGATTTCTGGTGTTGTAATCAGTTGGCCGAGATACACATAATCATTGACGCGCTGTATTGTGTTGCCATTCAATTCCACTCGTTCTTCACTGTTGATCGCAGAGTGGCTGCAGCTCCAAATTTGCATCCATTTGGTCTTCTTTGAATTTATACTCAGTCCCACTTTTTGTGATTCTATCATCAAGTCAGCACCCATCGTTTGTAGTTCCTCACTGGAGCGCGCTAGCAGGACTATATCGTCGGCATAATCCATGTAGGATACAATAGTAATAATAATAGTAATATGTAATAATCATTATAATAGTAATAATAAATAATAATTTGTGCCTAAAATGCTCACCTTTGCCAGTAGATTCTGAACACCACGTGGAAAGTTCGCTGAGTGCTCGTTGTTTGTCGGCTGATATCCTGTTCTTCTAAAAAGTACAGATTTGAATCGTGCGGCTATTGAATTTAGCACCCAACATTTGAGTCTTTGATGAATGCGCTGAAGAAAAAAAATAACAACACGATAGTTGTCTTCTGATCTTTGATTACGCAACGCTGCATCGACATGCCCGATTGGCAGTCGACCACGCGAACTTCTGCAGGTCAGATTTCGCTTAGGAAATCAATGTAGCAAATTTGAACATTATATCTGTACTCAATATGTCAAGCTCTTTCACAAGATATAGGTCCCTTCCCAAAGTGTTATGGGAAGTTAAAGGCATTCCCTGACGAGACCGTTTTTCTCGAATATAAAACATGCTGGAGCGGAAGAAATCGGTCTGCCTGGCATTCCGCAGCGCGAAGTAAAAACACAACAAAACATCTACTGAGAAAGCGAACAACAAGTTCATAGAGAACAGAGGTCGGCTTGTCACAACACTGCGCCGGACAACAAGAAACCACACTACAATTAGAGAGAGTCAACATCACAGATATTTACTGCTTAAATCTACTACAAGAGGATCACATCGTATTTGGTGAAGGGAAATCTCATGGGGTCGGCAGCGGCACGACGGCGACGGCACGACGACGGGCGACGACGACGGCGGCGGCGATGGCTGACGGCGAGAGCAACAGCTCGTGGGAGACGATGGCTGCTGACGTGACACGTGCAGTCGACGGCGGCAGCAGGCCGCGCAGTCGAGTATGGAGGCGAGAGCAGAGGAGTGCGGCATTAGAACTCTCCATACTGGAGGCTCTGAGACGGAAGACGATGCCGAAGAAGGAAAAGCGCTGGCAGTGTTCGTATCAGTGCTTTCTCCATTCAGCCGAGCGAAGTGATAAAGGTCAGTTCTTCCTTCTCTTGAGGGACATGGAGAGTGACGGCTTGTTGGAACAGAACAGCACGTTGCAATCTCCAGCACAGAACGCGCATACAGTTAGACAGTCTTCCGAGTGTCTCAGGCATACATTCGTGTAATTAGAGCGCATGCGGGTCAAATTAGAATCGGGATAAGGTTGAATATCAAACAAGGCAAGTAAAATAAACCTTCAAATAAAGTACACGTACCTCAGCTCTTCTCAGTTCTGTCACAGGTGTTATAGAGACTTTCCGACAGTTCACGTCACGAGAGCCATAGTCAGTGGCAGAGTACTGCTTGGTATTATTCCTTTGTCTTGGAAACTTGTAGCTGAACAAGACATACGTAGGAGTGGCATGGGTAGTTTTAACTCTTTAATAGGCTTTGCCATGGATTAAATTTAGCTTTAGGAATGCTAGGGATGGTCCCGATTCTGTGCCAGCGAGGATGGTAGGTGAAAAAGTTCATTCTAGCCCTGATGCTTCGATGTGCTAACACAACGAGTTGTAGCGGCACTGCTTCACGCAATGATGGAAGGTAGTGCCTCTGAAGACGACGGAACCGTCCAAACGTCAGGCTTAGAACAAATTTTTCCATCTACGAACCAGAGAAGGCAGAGAAGCAGAAACGTCACAGTTGTTGACGATGCCTAGGTCTTAAGCTGAGAGAACATGGTGTTCATGGTGATGGAATGGAGGGCGTCTGGAAGTTCGACTTGGAGGTCTACATAGCATTCCACCTCAATAAACCCTCTTCCCCTTTCCGCCCTAAACGCCTACCTAAGCTGGTGGAGGATTCTCTCCTTGAGTCATTGTTAGCCTTCCGCACCATTGCTGCAAGTAGTTATATTTATTCTGTTTTTTTTTTTGCTGAGCTGCCCATATTTCTCGTGTTCCTCTTTTTTCGTGGTTTCTGTAAACAATTCTGGAGGTTGCTCTATAGTATTAATTTTTATAATGCATCAAACTCCTTCTTCTTCAAACACAACAATATACTTTTTGATATTCAATCGATACTTGTTGAAGTCCAACATCAACAGGGGTTCAGCTTAATTCGCTGTAAGTCCGTGTTGCTTGCTCTTCCTTACTGACAAACACAGAGAAAGAATTCTCATTCTGCTTGGCTTGTGTCTAATTGTAAGCGGGAAATAAAAGTCGAACTAATTCTTTCCTTTTCATTCTTACATAGTTGGAGTTTCTATTACATGCATATGGCTTTACTCTTTTACAATTTACTTCAGAGTATGCTAGTTATTATTTCATAAATGGAAAAGAAACTCAGACGGAATATTCAGAAACAGACTCTCTGAAAATATCGTACCCGATTTTCTTTAGATCATCTGTCCAGCTTCGCATAAGTTGCTTATTAAGATTGTCCAAGAAATCATTTTTGCTGAAATGTTGATTTAGGATGATTTTTTCACTGAACTTCGTTTGATAGCTGTCGCTAAAATCAAGCACCATTCGAAATTTACCATAGGTCTTCAGCAAGAAGGACCAAACATTCCTCGACTTCGCCTTTACATTTCCACTCAGCTAAGAATTTTGAAAGGCTGCTGGACGTGCCAGAAGATGTTCTGAAACAGCTGTAAAACTTATGAGGTCTATTGCTTTGAAATATTATGAAAGAGTGAAGACTATGTTGTGCTACTCACCGTTTACTTTTCAAATCCTCAAAGTCTTTTAAGTCGTCACTGTGGCGAAGAGCGTTAACAGGATATATGCCAACAGTTTCACTAAGCAAAAATAACAATTTCTGGACAATATGCGACCGCCACGTGCTTGTTCTTCTTAAAATCGTTATTTAAAAGAAAAACCCACAAACATCGTTTTACTTTACACAAAAGCAAACTATATTTCGCATTAATTCTTTAAGTTCATTCTAACAACTGATACCGAGGAGTGGAGACAACAGGTAGAAAGAGAGCAAAAAAGGCACGTCGATGGAATAGTGCAGTTCTTGTATTAAGAGGTGCGAAGACTCCTTAATGAAATGATAACATCAATTCCTAGAGCGTATTTGAGAGCAACGCGTTTCAATGTGAACTCGCCTTGTTCGAGGATCAGTGGAGCCACGATCCTATTGGCTCCGAGTGGCTCAATGTCAGCATTTGGTGGAAGTCTGGAAACCGATAGATGTGGTCTGCTTTCGCGGACACAACTTGACCCTTAAGGTCATCTTCGACTACGGGGACTAGTGTTTTCTCTCACTATCGGTATCGTCCAACGTGTGAAGCATTGCAGAAGGCGTGCTACGAAAGGGTGTAGGAGTATGAAGAATGACTACGGGAATCGGAGGAGTATTACTGCCGTCGAGCAGTTCATGGGATCGACCTGTCGAACAGCACGTATTTTTAAATTTTATTTATGTTTCCGCAGATTAAGCACTTCGAATTGAGACTCTCACTACCTGTTTGTTATCACGTATAGAAGGGATACTTTGGAGAATAAATCGCAAACATTCGATAGAGGTTGGGCAAGGTTTTTTGAAGATCTTACCATATCTGCATACTATTCTGTATAATAAAACCAGTTTTTACTACAATGAAAACAAGAAGGCCTCAAGAAGGAAAGAAGACGGTCGGGTGTTCTATTCTCGCAACTTAAGGACGAAAATCCCAACCAGACGTTTGGCGGCCTCTAGGTCGCTGAACTTCTGGTACTACAAATAATGTTGCTTCAACGATTGAGAGATCCATGAGCTTGTGAAGATGACCTGTTTACCTACGCTTTATTGCCATCCTTCAGCATGACACCTTGCTGGACGACAGCGGGGCGCATTTTCTGACATAGTACTAAATTGCTGTGCTCCATTTTATCCTGTAAATATTCCTCTCCAAGTTAAAGCATTAAGGTTAAATGCCTCTTTAACACAGCTGAACACTTACCACCGGCCTCAGCAACGGTTCCTCTCTTTCGCCGAAGAATTGGTAAGGGTTAAAGAACTTCGTAGGCAGCTTCCTAACTAAATAAACTCAGGTGGAGCCTTTGAGCCTTATGATTTTTGGACCTATGATAGTAAGGTCAACTATCCCTTGAACTTTGCTTAAAGATGATGCTTTAGTGAACGAATCGTTCCGGTCCTTGGGGTGGCGTTGATAGCGCAATCCACTTATGTGTTCCGAATAGTCGAACTGATCGAGAATGAGACCAAAAAATCTGAATTGTTCGAGCAACAAAGGCAAATGACGTAATCAACACAGTACATGATATGGCAGCACAAAACCACGTATTAGGAGCGTCCAAAAATGCATTCCGATTTTGAAGTTGTACGCTCTGCCAAGTACAGCAAAGAGCTATTAAGAGTTGTTAAGCTGTTTCGACACATTTAGTTTATATTCTAAAAGTAGAATCCACTCTAGCAATTTTAAAAGAAAATTTATAATTCTTTGAAAGAATTCAGAATTTGGTGAGGGGGAAGGGTTTTTCGATTTTCAAACCGTAACTTTGTTGTAATCTCCTTCACCATCTAAAAAAAGCTAAAATAAGAATTCCATAAAACAATTCCATTTGGAATTTCTTCTCTAAGAAGGGGAATAAAGGTTTTTTTCGAGTGCGTAGGTTCTCCGCACATTTACTCATGGAGAGATGAGAAGCTGATCAAGACCTCACTATCCCACGAGCTTTTAAGCTTAAGAATTTATTGAGGATTTTTCAGTTTTAGAGCACTGGAAAACTTTGCTAAAAACTAATTTTCTAATTCTGTGTGCCATTTAAAAAACTTGTTCAAAATATCAGATGCTTTGCACCATGATTATTGGCGTCATCGTCCGTGTCGTATATCCACTCAGCACCATGTTCGATCGCATACAAGTAGCCAATATTCTTCCTTACATAAACAGCATATGGTAGCCATTTCGTTATCTCATATTCTAAAAAAAGACTTTTTTGATTCTATTCGCGACTAAGTCCACTCAAGCGCACTTCTTTGTCGATGAACGACAAATGGCCGACAACTTCTACTTTTCGAAGTGTTTAGTTTGTTGTGATCTACTATAATGACGGATGCTGAAGACACTGTGAAGCATAACTAACTATGAACTTTTGCATTCGCTTGAACAACGAAGATTGCAAAAATCTTAGAAGGCAGTCATGTATTCCGTACGCTTAAAGTTTTCTACACAAAAGTTCCAGCGGCATTAAATCAAATGGCCTAGTGTAGTCGGTTAACGTACATTAACATATCCAGATGAGTCACGAATTGTCCACCATTTTGGAATTGTGTTTATGAGAAGAATTTATGGAAGAGTGGATCTGCTTTGAAGAAAGCTATGTTGAAAGATTGTAACTAACTGCTTAGACTTAAAGTTTAATAACCATAAACATCGCTAGTTGAGCGTGTAGGACATATAGGTCTGTAATTTTGTTTTGCTTCTTTTTCCAAAAAAACTATACAACGTATAATGTATACAGGATGTCCCAAAAAATGCATATACCGTTTGAAGGGAGTTATCTTTGCTCACAGTAAAGGTTCTGTGCTTCGTTTAAGGTTTAAGACTTAAGAACGCACTATGGCTCATCAAAAATTCAGGGTATCCTAAAAAATGCAAGTACTGTTTGAAAGGTTCTAACATTGCTGCTAGTGAAGTTTTTGAAGATGTTTGAGACTCATATGAAACCACAGGGTAACAAGATTTTTGCGGCCAGCAAATAGTCAAGATTGTGTCATGCCTCCGCCTAGAACCTTACATTTTGTATTGATTGTGCATGGGCTGTATGCTTGTTACAATCTTGCTAGTACTTGGCCTGATTAACCTATGCAGTGCTTCTTTCAACGTTCTTCTTCTTCGCCAAGTAACTGCATTTATGCTGATTGACCTCTCCATTCGGCTTGAACGTTGCTTCATCACTCCAGAGAATCCGTCTTGGAAAATGAGGCTCCTGCTCACATTTAAATAGTGCAATCGATAGACTCGCATTTCACGTGTCTTTTCTTTTTATTTTCTTTCCTTCGTGAGTTCTAAACGTTAAAATAATAACAGCACAGGTTAGTTTCGCCAAGTAGTAACAAGATCATGACAAGCGTTCAGCTCACGCAGAATCAATCGAGACTGAAATGCAAGGTTTCAGGTGTGGCATGCCACAATCTTGACCATTTGCACGCCACAGAAATCTCGCTATCCTGTAGTTTTATATCAGTCTCAAGCATCTTAAAAAACTTCACCAGCAGCAATGTTAGAACCTTTGAAACAGTACCTACATTTTTTTAGATACCCGGATCATCCTAGTCCGGGGGCCACATAAGGAAAAAGTATTGTATGTAACAAATCCACTTGAAACTTACCGAGCGACCTCTACGGAACAACATGGGACCTAAACAGGAAAAGTCACAAAGAAAAAAAAAAACGAAAAAATTACATTTGTTGCGGGTGTAAGCAGACAAAGTTGTGTGCCCTCCTCACCATGTTAGATCCTGGTTATGACATGTCAGCCAGCGGTGAGCACGCGGCATGCCTCTATTTCGTCGCTCTTTGCCCGCCAAGACGGTTCTAAACCGCGGCGATTTTTTATTTATTTTTTGTTTGCTCGTTCGTTTTTGGTTTCTTTTAGGTTCCAACTCATTCTCTAGGAGCCGCTCCTTGAGTCACAATTCATTTTGTTACCTACTTTTTAGTTATGTGGCTCCCCCGAGACTAGGATAGATCCGGATACCGTGCATTTTTCGCCAGCCGTAGAGTATTCTTAAGTCTTAAAACTTAAAAGAAGCACAAATCAATCGAAATGGCCACTTTGTGAAGGAATTGTAACGAGTATTCTTGAGAAGCACAATCAATTGAGTATAAAATGCAAAATTTCAGACCATTGCGTGGCGCAATCCATGCCGCCTATATGTCAGAAAATTTCTATTTTTCTATGCCTTTATATTACCTTTTAACTTTTTCAGTATCTTTACTGCGTGCAAAGTTATCACCTTTCAAATAGTGTACATTTTTTGAGACACCCTGTACAGTATTACGAAGGTAGTTTGCCAAATTAAGAATTCCTCTCCATGAAGAAGGAACCAATTGAATAAAAGAGAGTTGGGGTGAAGTCTAATGCTGCTTTATTAAGAAAAATGTAGGGAATATTATCAAGTGAACTAGATTTGTTGAGTGGAAGCTAATTGTCAAAAAGTACCTAGCCATGCCTGATCATCCATGATAAGGTAGTGGACGCCCGTGACGGACCAGTTTTTCGACGCTTCATCATCTCCAACCACAACTACGACCCAGCCAGGAATCTTAGCCAGTCGCTGAAAGCTTGTTCTTTCAAAGTATCCGAAATTACGCATATCGGTAACAGAATATTTAAAATAGCAGTTTTTAGTGTTCACTCATTCTTACCATGTCTTGAAGTTTCTTAAATCCTTTAGGCTGTAATTGAGAACGGAGTGAGTGCACTAGTATTTAAAGTCGAAATTGAAATCTTTATTTTAATGTTCATGAAGAAGCTAGAAAAAAAGAGAGTCGTTAGTGCTAACATAAATGTACCAAAAATAATTGTTGCAAATGACTAATAGAATTGATCTGAATTTCAAAACATTAAAAAACTTCAGGAATACTTCAGAAATTTTTAAAAAACTGGCCTCAATAAAACTTATTGGCCGGTTAACCGCGGTGGCGACTATCCATTTGCTTGACCATGGAGCGTTTTTACTAAAAATGGTGTGTGAGTTGATGAACCACCCCAACCAAATGTTGACGAGAGTGGACAAAAAAAATCGAACAGAAATTATGGCTAGGTATCGTTCAGAATTGTTTCGATCGCTGTAGTAAATAAAATTATAGGGCAGCAGCTATCAGAATAAATTTGAGACTGCAAAAGAACGAGCCTTCGAATTCTGATCTGCATCCCAAAGTGGGGAATCCTTGAATTAACACTTCTTATCCAAACCTTATCCATGGTCCAAAGCCTCCTTTGCTTCAAACACGAAAGAATCATACCTGCTTTGAGTGATATTTAGTGAAGATAATATCCGTGAATAATATGATGTATTGTCGGCGCTACTGAGAATTTCATCCCTCAGAAAGCTGAAAAAATCATTTCGAAAAAATGTAACTGTGCGCTACAGGTTCTCTTTTGAAAAGATATCGATGTAGAGTATCTGACTGCTCGGTGGAATAGCTGAGAAAAGTGCCGAATTTCGGCCAATACAGGGTGCGTAAAAAGTATTGACGCACCTACATTTTGTTTCAGCTCCAGCTTTCTCTTTCTACCTCTCTAGGTTTTTGTGTGTTATTTTTGTTTACTGTATTGTGCTCAAAAAACACTCACGAAAAAAACTGATGAAACATGACCGTCGTCGCTACGGTGGCCCTTTTTTGTCTGTTACCCAAACAGCTGAATATTTCCTTAACAAGAGAATTAGGCGCTGTTCGAAACGGTTGGTGAGGAAAGAGGTCAGCAGCCTAAACGTCAGCCACGGCTCTGTTATAACAGATAATGATTACAATATGTTCAAGCACGATAACGTTCAAATCCAAATTTATCAATCTTTGTCCGATAACGGCAAACAGGTAACGCGCACAAGTGTGGACAGCTTCTCAGACGAACACAGCTTAAACATGAATCCGCTGGATTACTCTTTTTAGGCGATTTTGGAGAATGAGGTCTGGGCTACTTTCAACAGAAGTGACCAGTCGCAGAAGGCTACCCTGTTAAAAGCACGGAACGAAATCCAAGCGAGTACTAGCGGCGCGTGCTCATGAATTTTTCCGTCGTTTTCGCTCCTGTATTCACAGTAAAGGAGCCAATGTCAATTACGAGTTACTGTATCGTGTTCGCAAGATCATTTTCCATATCTCTCAAGTGAACATTTTAAAACTTACTGCGCAATACTATTTCCACAACCGTAATTTACTGCGTCAATACTTTTTACGCACCCTGTACTTACAAGGGAGGTCAATGAGCGTCCCGCGGCAATTTTAAAAGTGATCTATTGAGGGTTGTAGGGGACTGTAAGAGAAGCACCGTAGTGGTTTTCAAATTTCCTGCGGACACGGGGAGCAAGCTGAACATACAAAAGCGCGCGGCAGCCGCGGCGACGGCTGCGGCAAGCGCAACATCTACATAGTGTGTGCTGCTACAGTTACGAAGTCTAGCGCTCTTGTAACTGCATAAACTGCTATTGATACCTCTGCTTAGTTATTTGAGGGTCCTCCGGTGCACCTATTTAGAGGAAATGGTTATTTTGGGTGGGAACTAGATGACCTAATCCAGGCAATAGACAATTGCTGCTATTGTGAAACGATTTTGGGTTCTTTCATGACACGAAGCTTCATTTCTATAAACCACATATCTAGATAAAATACTGCAGAACTCGGGAGTTTGTTAGAGCTCCGTTTCCACCATAGCAGCCCACCCAGGAGCGATGCGTCAGTGGCGATTCATCGCGCGCGCGGCGAAAATTAGTATGTTCGTACTACCAGCCCCATGTCGTGGTTAGAGTCTAACCTGCAAAAGGTTTGGGGCTGGAGAAATAGCGGAATTACAGCGATTTCACAGTTTGCTTGTTAGCCGTACAGTAACCGAGGTGGAACATTGAGGTGTGCCGCTCACGAACATAGGCGAAGCGGCTGGATAGCCGAGTGGGTGCGGGGCCGACCTGCAGGAAAGGGGTCAGGGGTTCGGATCCAGAGGTCGGGATTCTGCATTGTTGGGCTTGCTTGATCCGATTTTGTCGATGTAAAGTGTATTTAGACCACGGTAGTGCACCATACTGACATTAGAACTTTGTTTTAACCCGGAGCGGGATTCATAAACGACTTACAGCAATTTAACGGAAAATATACTGGCAAGTTCCTGATAATGCGACTTATCAACAAGCGATATGGTGAAATGTTTCACCGTACCGCTTGACAAGCCGAGCTATCAGGAATTTCGGCTGGTTTTCCCGTTAAATTGCTGTAAGTCGTAGATGAATCCGGCCGTTGGATGCTACGATATAAAACAAAAATAAACACGCAAAGCAACAGCGTTCATAATACGTAGTTCGATTGTCCACTGAGGAGAGCAGGCGGTTTTTCTTTGCTTAAAAAAGATAATATTCTTTGTCTTGACCGTTTTCGGTAGGCAATGATGGTGAGATTGTAGTTGCTTGATAGCATGCAAGGACCTATCCCAACTACAAAATGGATAATATTTTTTATCGTGACGTCTTCGCTAGGCCTTGACGGTGGGTCTGTCAGCACTACTGTACTTCATGACTCCAAAAGTCCAGGAGAGACTGAATAAATGGATTAAAAAGATTTATTCTTATTTTTATTATTTATTTATTTATTTATTATTATGTATTAATTAATAATTATTATTTTTATTTATATTTCTAACTAATTAAATAATGTATCTATATATTATGTTGAGTCATAAATTTTTCAACAAAATTTGTCTTTCAGCAAAAGTAAGATTATAGCTCAAAAGAAAAATGATTAACTTAGACGAAGTAATTGGCGTTATTCCCAATGAGTTTCTTCTGCTTCTCATGAACTGAGTAATTACATCTCTGTCGAACTCGATCGGCTTCGATCTGAAGAAGTCGTGCACCACCGCCGTGACCTCTTCGACTTCGTCGAAGCGCTTACCGTGGAGGAAGTGGTCCATCGACCGAAGCAGGTGGCGTTCAGACGGCGCAATGTCCGTAGAGTATGGTGGTTGCTTGATTTTGGTTCAACCCAGTTCCTAGATTTTTCCCAACGTCTGAAGTGCCGCAAGCAGTCAGCTGTTGCCCTGGTAGATGAAACATTGGCTCGTATCGACTTCTTTCTTCACTAATTTTTGCTGGAACTAGTCCAGTGGCTGGCCAAAGGGAGCGTCGAGGATGGGTTGACTACGTGGAGCAGCTCCCGGTGCAGTGGACCACTACGCGTCCACCAAACGCACAGCAGGACCTACGTTCGATGGAGCTCCGGTTTTGACGTCAAAGCCCCCAGCTCGTTGCGTTCCAGCTATTGATTTCCGGCTTTTCAGTTTTAGTGAAGTAACCGCTTTTCATCGCTGGTAGATATTCGATCCGCCCCCCCCCCCCTCGCTTGAATAGGTTCAGCAGCTCTGGGCAGTAGGAAGCATCGCCATTTACTTGGGTTTCCGTCAACGCATGAGGCATTGACGAAGGCGATTTTAACGACCTTCCAATCTTCTGCAGCCAAACAGGAGGTAGTTCACTGGGAAGAGCGGAGATCACCGGTCAGTCCTAGTATGTTTTGAGAGGAATTCGACTCGATGGATTGGCACAGACCCCCTTTGTTTACAGCAGTTGATCTTCCCGGAAGTGGTTTGTCTTTGTTGCCCTTTTGGACGGAAAGGAACTTCCGATACGCACTTTGAGTGGTCATCGTTCTAGAGATGAAAACTTTTCAAACACGTAAGGAAATTTAACGACTCATAACTCAAAATGATTACTAGGAAACAAGGTTTCAAACAACATATAACACTTCAGTAGGTTTGCTTTGTATTCCAGAGAATAAAACAGAAATGTTGCAGAATTTATGACTCAATCTAATATTTATACTTGTATTTTTTATTTTTTGTATATATATATATATATTTTTTATATTTTTCGATTGTTGTGATCATCCTTGGCACACTACACAAGACCTCTTTCTAGAGTTGATATCAATTGTATAATTCAATGTTTTCTCCATGCCGAGTTATTGGTTGTCTTGCTAACTGCCTTCCTCCCGACTACTCTGCCCCTATTCGTAGGGAGATCGCCGTAGCAGATGCCTTTCGGGGTATAGTGTTAGCGTGTTAGTTAGTGTGGGGATATTGTTTGTGCTGATGAGGAGGAAACACTCCAGGTAGTTTTTCTGTTCGTTGTTTACTCCACTGACGTTCTCTCGTTCGTGATGTTAGCTTGACTTGAACGAAGCGCAGGATGTAGACCGCTCGTAGAATTACGTCTTCTTGTGGCAGTGACGAGGTTGCTGTATGTGACGACCGTGAGACCACTAGCAACATGGTTAGTTGAGCATGAAGAAGACAGACTGTTATACCTTCTCTCCAGAGGTCGAAGAGGGGTCGAAAACATAAATATATAAATTAGTTGATTAAAAATACAAATATAAATAACAAATAAATATTATTAGAATATAATAAATAAAAATAAAATTAAAATAAATAAATAAATAAATAAATAAATAAATAAATAAGTTAATCCTGCTATATATAAAAGATTAAGCGATTGTCTCTGTCATCCCATCTGTCTGTCCGTCTGTCCGCCCGTCTGTCCGTCCGTCTGTTCATCTGGCCTTTCGTAAACGTCGAAACGTGGTAGCCATCCGGGTTTAGGTGAGGTGTCACCTACATCGTGTTGAGGGGGATCAGAAGACGTGTCGCCGATGTCACGCAAAGGGCGTCCGAGTTCCGAACATGTGTCATCGACGTCGTGAAAGCGAGCGTCCGAGTTCAGAATAGGTGCCACCGACGTCGATCAACAGGCTTCTGGGTTCAGAAGACATGTCACCAATGCCGCGAAAGGCCCTCCAGATTCAGACGACCTGTCACCGATGTCGCGCAAAGCACGTTCGGGTTGAGAACACATATCACCGACGCTGTTCAACAGGCGTCCGGGTTCAGAAGAGTTGTCACCAATTTCGCGCCAGGGTTCCGGATTCACACGTGTTACCAGTGAAGGTGGAACCAGTAATGGGGACCTATGAGGGGGGGAGGGGTCCAGTGAAGGGGGGGGGGGGGACCGGTGAAGGGGGAGTGTCTAGTGAAGGGGGATCGGTGAAGGAGGGGGATGGGTACAGTAAAGGGGAACCCGCAGAAGGTTGACCGGTGAAGACGGGTCCAATGAGGGGGGGGGGGGGTAGTGAAAGAGGGGAGACGGAACCAGGTGAAGGGTGACCAGTGAGGAAGGGACCAGTAATGAGACCAGTGAAGGGGAAGGGTCCGTCCGGTGAAGGTTGGACCCGTAGAAGGTTGACCAGTGAAGGGGGCCAGGTGAAAGGGGGACCGGTGAGGAAGGGACCAGTAATGGGGACCGGTGAAGGGGGGGGGGGGAAGGGGTCCAGTGAAAGGGGACAGAAAAAGGGTTGATGAATAAAAGGGGGACCAGTGAGGATGGGACCAGTAATGGGGGTCGGTGAAGGGTAGGAGGACCAGTGAAGAGGGGACCAGTAAAAGAACGTCCAGTGAAGCTGGGAGCAGTAGTAGGGACCGACAAAGGGGGGGGGGGGACCAGTGAAGGGTGAAGCGGAAAAGGGCTGACAATAAAGGGGAACCAGTAATGGGGGGACCAGTGAGGGTGGGACCGGTGAAGATGGGAGAGGGGTCCACTGTAGGGGGACGTGTAAAGGGTTGGCCAATAAAGGGGAGAGCAGTGAAGTGGGATCAGTAATGAGGAGCGGTGAAGGAGTAAAGGAAGAATGAAGGAATCGGAGTAATATTATTCCCGTAGGACTGTGAACTGCATCGAGCAGTCTACCAAGACCAATTGATTTCATTTGGTTTCGCAGAATAAGCACTTCGGATTAAGGCTATCATCTGTTCCTCGCCATGAGTACTTCAGAGAATGAATCGCGTGCGTGCGATAGAGGGTGGGTAGGCCACACAGGAGCAGTTTTGAAGATTCTGTTCTACCGTACCCCGCTATACTATTATATATAGCAAAGCCAGTTTTTTTTTACTCTAATGAATGAGAGAAGGCCTAAAGAGGGCAAGAAGACGGTCGGAGTATTCTATTCTCCGGGTTTGGGGCGAAGCCCCCAATCAGACTTTTGGCGGCCAGTAGGTCGCTGAACGTCTAGTAAATAAATATAAATACAAATCTTTTTTATCCAATTTTTTCATTTTTTCCTCGATTTTTGCAGTCGTGAGGTACAGTCGTGCTGGCAATCCCACCGTCAATGCCTACCGAAGACGGTCAAGGCAAGAATATTATCTATTTTTTAAGCAAGGAAAAGCCGCCTGCTCTTCTCAATGGCCAATCGAACTATATATTATGAACGCTGTTGCTTTTTTTGTTTTTATTTCGTAACATCCAGGTTAAAATAAAGTTACACTGTCAGTATGGTGCACTACCGTGGTCTAAATACACTTTACGTCGACAAAATCGGATCAAGCAAGCCCAACAATGCATAATCCCGACCTCCGGATCCGAACGCCTGACCCCTTTTCTGCAGGTCCGCCCCGCACCCACTCGGCTATCCAGCCGCTGCGGCCTATGTTCGTGAGCGGCACACCTCAATGTTCCACCTCGGTTACTGTACGGCTAACAAGCAAACTGTGAAATCGCTGTAATTCCGCTATTTCTCCAGCCCCAAACCTTTTGCAGGTTAGACTCTAACCACGACATGGCAGTTCCAGACGTCAGTTTGGTTTTATCGGCGCGCACTGAAGTGATACGGTTTTTTGCAATTTTTGACCTACCCAAGTCTTCGCAGGACATTTGAAAACCACTACGGTGCCTCTCTCGCCCTCCCCTACCACCCTCAATAGGTCGCTTTTAAAATTGCCGCGGGACGCTCATTGACCTCTCTTGTTAGGTCTATAGGTCGATCACCTGTATCACCTATCGTCCCTTGTGCGTCACCTGTATCACCTATTGTCCCTACATAGTTGCTCGTGTGGGCGCCTGCAGCGTCCCCATTCTTCCCTGTCGCGTGGCAGAGTGCTCCAATGCATCCTCCCTCCTCGCCCTAGAGACACGAAGAGTACGATGTCGTCCGTTCAGGGCTTTCACGAAGAAGTCCGACTAACTCGTTGGACATCCAGGTATTCTTTTGACATCCCAAGGAGTCCAGTCGGTGACGGTTCTCGTTCAGCGGATGTCTGCGAAGCGCATTACATGGATGGCCCACCTAATTTTCAACGAGTTGGCTCATGCGACAGCGTCTGTGATCTTTGAACATCGACGAAGCTCGGAACCCCGGAGGCCTTTCCTCACTTGTGTGAATTGTGTCACTCTGAGTATCGTCCCCTCGATTACACACTGCGCGACGCTGATAGCATGCTCATCCTGCTTTCGTATGGTCCAAGTCTCTAAGGTGTATATTAGCGCAGGAGTCGAACAAGTGGGAACAGAGTAGGACGTTCTTCATGTCTTCTTCGACGATCTTGAAAGATCCCCAAGCCGCTCGTTTTCTGCTGACCAGCTCTGGCGCTGGGTCGTTGGCCATTATACATTGGACCCGAATGAATCATTTTCGATATCCGATTCGGATATCCCGATCCGAATCATCCAATTATCCGGCCACCGCGAAATTGCTCTTATCCGAACTATCCAAAAATCCGAGGTCCTCAAAATCGCCCTTAGATAAATCAACCAAAAATCCGGTGCCCGCAAAATCGCCGGACCCTGTGCGGCGATATCCGGACCCTGGATGATTCGGATAAAATCGGATAAATTCGGATAACCCGTTCAATTTCCTCGCACCAATTTGAAATCGCACACCTCGGATAAAAGCACATTCAAAACGAGTTTCGCGGGCGAGCACACTGCTGAGTCATACGTTTTCGCGCCCCATCGTGAAATAGTGTCGTAATGATGTTGAATAGCAATGCTGAGCGTTACGTCGATCTTGGCAACTTTTCCTTCAAATACCATGTTGCGCTGCCAGGGGACAGCAAGGACGGGGACTGAGGGAGAGAATGGATTAAGGCCCCCACAGAGTTCTGCGGCAGCGCCGCTCGCCGCAATGGTTAAGGATAGGGCAGGGACGCCGCCGGCGGCGAGCTCTGCGTCTCTGCCCTATGGTTAAGCATAGGGCCGAGGCGCTGCCGCAGAACTCTGTGGGGGCCTTTACGCACGCCCTCTGATCGGCACTTTGCTGTTTCACATTGTATAGCATTCGGCGGAAATTGAGTCGGACGGGGGGGGGGGGAGGGTCAACATGTAGAGCAGACCTATACCGCCCTTTGTGCTGCACGAAATTTAAAAATGTTATTCAGTACTTGTGTTTCTACCATTTGGCGAACTGTGTTAGACTATTTCTGATGTAATTCGACATCCTTGTGCCTTCTTATGAAGGAGGAAAAACATTGAATACATAGTAGCCTCTCCGACCCAATTTGCGTCACTTCATAATCGTCTATTTTTTCATAAATATACATATATCCATAAGGGTATTAATAACTGAGTTGCCGTTAACGAATTTATATAGCGGGCAAGGCAGCATGCGACTCTTTTTCAGCAACATATAACAATAAAAAATCTTTGTGTTTATTAATAAGATGAAATTTCAAGCATTACTAGTGTAACAAATTTGTGCAAGATCTCTCTGTAAATAGGAAGGAAGTATTTCAAATGCAAAGAACCCAGCTGACGAGTAAGATGCTAAAGATTTCGCCACTCATAGCACTTAACCGATCTTAATAATGTCCTAGGTCTATCCCAATTGGGAGAGGGCAGCGTTAAGGTTGCAGTTGCGTTCAGCACCCACAACACGGCACCCACGCTCTAAGTTCGCATGAGTACCATAGTATGATTTGGCACTAGCTGAAACTCTGAAACAAACTTAGAGGAGGGGATTGGAGAGGCAAGACACCATGTGTTCCTCCGACAAGGACAGATCCCCTATGGAGCATATTGTTAGCAGCCTAAGAGTGCTTATAGAACAGTGATCTAGATTTGCTGCTCCAGGCCAGGCCTAAGATTATTAGGGAGAAAAGATAAGGAATTTGATTCCTTATTCAAACATTCACGAAGCCTTTGTGGAGCTGCACTACAATACCGCTGCTGTATTTTGGTTTTTGGGCGGAATAGACGGAAAAAGCCGTCGTTTCCGCCGCTTTTCCATAACGCCTTCAAAGTACTTTGATCAGAAAATAACTGCAACCATTCGAATCCACTCTGCATGATCTATCCAGCGATGTAGGTAGCTCTCAATGATTCTTAAAAAAGTTGATTCGGTGACCTACATAGCCTCGACGACGGCGGCCTCCCTTCGTCGCTCGAGATTGCTCCCACGGGGAGTATCTCTCAAGCTGGCCATAATAAGCAGCTTTTTAAGTAAATTTCTTGTCCTCTGCCTGTTGCACGCTCTGCATGGTTCACTTTTTAATAGATTGTGAAAAATTACGGTCATTTTGCTGTACTTCTTGGTAAAATTCCCCTCATCTAGACCGCACTTTTTTGGAAATCGTCCGGACTCCAACTTGGTCTCGGCTTCGAGAGGACTTCGAGCCCACCGTTGACTTCGTTGGTAAAATCCCCTACTAGGAAAACGATTTAAAAAGATTGCACTATCGACGATCATGTTTACTTATAAAGATTGAAATTTATCGGCGCTCTTCATTCAGCTATCCAATACACATGCAACCAACGATGTACCGCTAAGAGTTTCTGGAATTTTGCGGAAGTACAGTACCGGCCGTAGCTTTTGGTGTTTGGGCGGGAAAAGCGAAAAACACGCCTTTCCGCCGCTTTTCCATAGCTCCCTTTAAATGGGGTGATTTGGAAAATAAATTAGCTATTGGGAGTCTCCACGGAGCTATACTTCCGATGGAGTGGAGAACGCGCACTGTGTGTTGAAAATATCACTTCGGCGACCCATAGCTGTTCGGCGCTCCCTCGCTTGAGATAATTGCACCCATACGAAATGTGCTCCTAAACGGCCGAAGAGTAAGAACATTCGATTCAGGTTCGTGTCTATTGTCTAGTTTACATTCAATACCACGTAAATTTTTGTATGCTCTAATTTTGGAATTGGAGACATATTGACCGTCATACTTTTCCATCAGGCTAATCGTTCAAATTTGAAATACAAAGGGAGCACCTCCACTCTGAAAATTTTCAGCAATTACATGCTGTCAAAGTTGTCTGGAAGATATTTCTTGGCAGTAATCCGCACGTTTTTTTTTTCTATGCGTTAGATGACCTCCGAATGACTTCTTTGAACACGGAAACTCAGTGACTCAGAGCTGTAAGAAAACCGTTTGCCGCCTTCCACGTGTAAGATTTCGATCAGCATTATAATCTCTAGTAAAATGCTAGAGATTATGATGCTTAACTATTGCATCAAACTTGCAGCAAATGCCAGCTGAGGGTCATTAAAAATCATTTTGAAATACCGAAATTGCCTACGAGATTACTCACCGCTTGACTTTGGGGTGAACGGTGTCTCAGCTCCAATTTTCCATATGTTTTAACCGTTTTATCAAATGTCCAGGCATGTGGATTGAGCCGCAGATTGTTTCCGGAGAGCCGGTCCGCTCGCCTGCCTATCTGACCTTCGTGCCCTCTGACGACGCCGTATATCGCCTAAGCAGCGTCTTCACACCTAGCGTGGCGCGGCGCAATAGTGAACACAGAAGATGAATAAGGAGCCAGTATACGATGGTCCTTCGGAGGCGGTAAGATGTCTACAGGGCGATGTTAGGGATGCGATACTATTAAAGCCATCCGTTCGCGGCGGCGCGGCGACCGCCGCCGCCATCGCGACGAATGGCCATTATCGCTCTGGAGGTCTACTTTGCTGCATTTTATTAAACTATTCTAGATGAATTCGGTGAAGGCTGAAGAAATTAATGAAACTGGCAAAACTAGTAAACCTGCCATGATAGAACCGTAGTAATAGAATGTCATTGTGACAGTGGTTTGTTTAGAGAGATACTTGCAAAGCCTTGGAGATTACCTTCGTGCTTGGGGATACGTGGACCGATGGTTAGCAAGTTGAGCAACCAAGAGTATAAAATTGTCCTGACTGGAATCGTTTGCTACATATCTGAGTGTTGTATTCCCCCAAATTAAACTAGCAAGGGTTTCTTCGAGCTCACCATATGCTAACGAATCCTATGCTGACGAAAAACAGCAGCAAAAAGGCAGAATCTATGATGAGCAATTCGAAACACCTTAGCAGGTCATCAAGCATTTGAGTCTCAATGAATTGAAAGCTGTTAAGAACTTGACAATAAACGTTCTGGGAAATAGGGACGGACGTATATCTAAATGTGGGAAGTGAGGAACTGTTGACCTAACTGGGCATGCTACCCTAACACGATTTGGTTGAGATATGTACTAGGAAACCCACTGTTTCCTACTAATATTCGAAAAAATTACAGCACTTTTACACAACGGTCCTTTTTGCTGTATAATTAATGTATTTTAAGAAGACAGAAAAGCTAGCTTCGCATTTCATTTTGTGTTTCTTCTTTTTTAAAATACCGCAACAATTAGATGTGCTTGAACTCAGCAATAACTCAGTAGTTAACAATCGAGCACGCAGCAGCTGGACGGAAGCATACGATTGGTATTTCTGGAGTTCCACGCAGAATCTCGAGCTGGGAAGTGGCTATATTCCGCTCCAAAGTCAACTTCCAAGGGAAGCGGTGGGAGCTGGGTCCTTCTCTTCTGCTCTTGAACAAAAGATTCCTTCACCACTTCTGTTATAGTTTCTCTACACACGCTCTATCGATTGCGCTCTGTTAAGAACCGCGTCTTGCGACCTCATCATTGCAAGAGACCGACGGCTATTTAGCGAGCAATGGAGGGTCCGAAAGGTCAATTAGTGGTGCATAGCGTAAAAAGCGAACAGATCGGCAGGAAGAAAATCAACAGATTGTTAGGAACCACATCATGAGTGAGGCTATCTGACCAGGCACATTTACTTTTCATACTTATGGTAGGATTTTTGTCATTAGAAGACGTTAGTATCACATTTGTCCTTCACGGCAACAGTAGATTTATTATGATGAACTCTCCACAACTAAGACTGCTAGCATGAAGAAAGTTTAAAAATCAAAGTGAAAAATGATTATGGAAATTAATAAAAACCCGATGTCTGACAATCATGTAATGTTAGAAGGGAAAATGTATTATAATGCATTGCCATGAGAGAACGTGTTTAATGAGGATGAGGAGAAAATGACTGCCTGGCCAAGTAACCTTAATACAAGGTGGGCGCTAAGGAGCTCAGGAGAAGTTACAGCCAGCTCTGCATGACATAATGCGTTACACCAAATTAAAAGTGTTGTGTAGCACTGGCGTGTTTCACCTCTGTGCTGAGCTGAGCTTACTGCTTATGTAAATGGGCTTCTTACCAAAGAAGAGGATAACCAGTGAATACAGGGTAATCCGGCTGCGACCCCGGCTGAGCTTCTTAGCGCCTCTAAATGAACATAATAATTGTTAACCTGCGATATGAAGGAGAGTGTAAGCATGAAGTGTGCAAGACGAACTTTTGACAGCTTTTCTCTTCAAAAAGAGAATGCATCTAAACATAGATTAAACGTTTTCTCCGCCACTACGAGAAAGGAGTGGGAAAACGTACCAAATGTTAGAATAACATCCTTAATCTTAATAGAATAACATCGCGGAGGCCGCCGGCCCTGCCGCGTCCGTCGCCGCGCTCCTCGGCATCCATCGCCGCAAACGCGGCCATAATCGTTTTAAAAGATACCCCCCCCCCCCCGATGTTAGACATCAGGGGGTCACGTGAGGTCGGCCGCGCCGGCCTAACCATGGCTCAGACCCGATCCACAGACAAGCGGCAAACACAGAAACTCAGAAAATGGTTAAAGTAAGCGAAAAGTATAAAAATTAACGTTGTTCGACTCAGAATTCACTAAGAAAATCAGTGGTTCTAAAAGCTTTCCATTCTAAAACAACTTTTTTAGCCGATATTGTGCTACAGCCATTTTACGCTTTCTCGGAGTTTGGCTGCTTGTACACTTGTGTTACAACCCCACCACCAAGCCAAGGAGAACACATGTTGAAGGTGACAGAGCAGTCTCGTGATCCTCTCATTCTGCGGTCCGCCTTCTTAAGGGCGAGGTTTGCAACATCCACTGAAATTGGCAAAAATCTTATCTCTCACCAACAATTGACTATGTAGATGGTGTTGGCAGCTGATAGTGTTTGAACCACCTCACTGTAGTCGCTTTTCCTAAGATATATTGCGAATTACCCTTAGTTCAGTTCAACAGCTAGCTTTCAGTATTCGTGGATGAAGCCGAGACCGAGAAGGGGCCATGAAGCCGGAAGATTTCCAAAAATCCGGTGTCTAAGATGAGGGAAATTTTACGAATAAGTAGATCATGATGATCATAATTTCTCGCGGGCTGTGAAAAAGTGCGCCATGTAGAGCGAACCACAGGCGGAGGATGAGAAACCTACTTAAAAGTGCTTATTCTGACCAGCTAGGTAGATATTTGCTGTGGGGGCAATTATCTCGAGCGGCGAAGGGAGGCCGCCGCCGCCGAGACTTTATAGGTCAGCAAATCAACTTTTTTTTCAGGAACCACTGAAGGTTACCTACCTCATTGGATAGATCATCCAGAGCGGATTCGGATGGTTGCAATTATTTTCTGAGTACTCTGTAAGGAGTTATTGAAAAGCGGCGGAACCGGCGGTCTTTTCCGTCTATTCCGCCCAAAAACCAAAAGACAGAGCGGTATTGTATTCGATAGTACATCGTTTCAATAAAAGAAAAAAGAATCCAACTTGTTTACTATTTTGACATCAGGATGCATCACCGGTTTGAAAGCAACACAATCACAAACGCATAGTTAATCTCCTTCTTCAGCGTTTCGTTTCTGTTCAAGAGGTGAATGAAGACAGTGCAAAGCAATCAATGAGTGATGAGTCACCATTTCCGCTTGGAATGCTCCAGCTTTTTGACGTTTCCTTCCTTAACGAGAAGTGAGAGTCTTTCGATACCTGCACAGTTGTTGTTGCTGTTGTTGATAAAGGATGGGTTCCTCAGGGAACGGTAGTATTCTGATAAACTGCATCTTGCGTTAATGAGTCGGATACCCGATTCGGCTATCCCAAATCCGGGGTGCGCGAAATTGCCATTATCCGCATCATCCGAAAATCCGGGATCCACAAAATCGCCCTTATCCGAATTATCCAGCTATCCGAAGGTTTTCGATCGGATCCAATGCATATTGGCCATGTTGACTTAGTGACCCAGATACACGTAGTTGTAGCATTCGGAGATGTTCGTCCTGTTAAGTGAGAATGCGGCATCAGAAACATTTCCGTTCCTCATGAACATAGTCTCCGACAGATTCAGCTGCAGTCCAACGTTGCCGCATATACGATCGACGTCAGCCAGCATTCGCACCGCCTGGATAATACGCGGTGTTATGAGCACGACGTTCTGAACAAAACGAAGATTGTGCGGTGGCCGGCCGTCGATCTTCACTCCCATGCTTCCAATTCTAGTTCGCGCATGACGTTTTCGAGGGTCACGCTGAAAAGCTTCAGGATGAGGGATATTGGGATAGGGATATGGATAGGGATGGGATGAGGGACCTCCTTACCGAACTCTTGTATCACCGCTAATGACGACGCCGTTGTAGAATGGTGAAGTCATGGGCGTGAATCCACTGCACACCTCTCGAAATACTCTAATGTAGTGAGTAGGAGCCTCGAGTAGGAGGTCTTTAACGACCACTTCCGATATGAAGATAATAGTGATGCTCTGAATCCCTGTGAGACATTGTCGGACAATGCTGTACAACACTTACGTGGCCTTGTCGGACAGTGTCGTAAAATTCCCTCCGACGCCCATTTATTCTTCACTTTTCGCAGATACCTAATTTCCAACTTCATTATCATTAATCAGCGCTTCCTATAGTATTCATATTTAGCGTGGTCCACGACGACTCTTGAAAAATCGCACCTATTTTTGAATTTTTCTTGAATTTCTGTTTTACTTCGTAATACTGTTTTTTTTTACAAAATGCGACTGAACGAAAAGACAACTGAGGTAGTGAGCTTACCTGACAACTGAAACTGCTTTCCCGCTCATTGCAAGATATCATAGCCTAACACTGTATAAAGAGTTTTTAGTAAAGCGAGAGCCAGTATTGTCACTGCGAAGAAAATGGACTTCTTTCCCATCTAAAGAATTGGGAAAGTATTTAAAGGTTTTTTTACAACAAGCATTTCATTTCAAATAGCAATGCGCGAGCCCTGAAAATAATAGCAATAACTACATTTGATATCATTCAAATCACGGAACTATTCGGCTACTGAAAGCATAATAAGCCTGTTACGAGCTGTTAAGCATCGGGATTAAATTTGAACAAACTACTTCTAATCGATTTCTTTAGCAGCACGTGAGCTTATCAAAAAAAGCCAGAGTGCCAAGGCACTAAACGCTGGCCTTATATTTCACCTCTGCGCAGAGAACAAGTTGTAGACTTGTCTGGGAGTAATAAAACATTGACTTGTCCATCGGCCGGTAATTTGTCTTTACATCTGTCATTGACGTCTATGTGTAATGGGACTCAAACAAAGGGGAAGGGCTAAAGTTCTCGCGCCTGCCAAGCAGGAAGAGACCAACACCTCAAATATTCCACCAGGCTAAGTTTGTGCGAAACGATAGGACTTGACTCATCCATCCCAGTTAATTTATAATAGCTACCAAAATTGAACAGATTTTCATAAGCGAACGTCATATCGTGATCCGCACCTCAAGTGACCCGTGAGCGAAATTTAAGTGAAAATTCTCCCATTTCTGGCAGTCGTGAAACAGCAGTGTTGCCCAATGTTTCAAATTCAAGCTGTTTGAAACGAGCCAATTCCTCAGAATTCCGCTCGAATTTTGCTGCTACTCGGGACTGGGTCCTCTAGGCTCGTTTAGACACGAGTATGACACGACATGCCACAAAACCTCAAACTTGGGTAATAAACCATTTGTTTCAAAATTGACAATGAAGATCTTCACGCAAAAATTTTAAATTGTAAAATAAATCGAAGCGTGGGCGATGAAATGAGAGAAATGGAAGATGCTAATGATGATATGGAGCAATCTATCAGTATCGGCCAAGATTACTCGCCTTTTCTAGGAGTAACCATTCGAGATGGCAATGCCGCGAACATTTGAATCTACGTACCACATCCTTAACAACTGAATAAATGCTAGCTTATGGCCGATATCAGCAAGCATGCTTCACATATTCGTACATTTGGAAGAGCTGCACTGCACTTCAACTAAAGCTATCAACGGTGTAGTCGATATTTATCGTGTGATGGTAGGTGACTTCAGTATACCAAACTTTATTATCAGTGACTCATCAAGTCTGTTATGCTTGGAAGAACTGGTATTTTGTCACCATCTTTCCCAACACGTAGCTTCTTCTCTTCTTCCTCTCCTGAGCGTTTAGTCCCGCGCAGTCGCAGGGTTCGCTGTTCTTGTGATCTGTCGCCACCTCATCCTATCAAGGGCGTCATCTGCCGAGATCTCTCTTGATGACGTCCTTCCACCTTTCCTTGGAGCTCCTCTCGGACGCTTTCCGGGTGCCTCGAAATCTAGGGCCAACCTTGTGGGCTGATCCTCTGGTCTTCTGAGGACGTGTCCATACCACCTCAGGCGCTGCTCTCTCACCTTCAGCTGGATCGGGGCTGTCTTCATCACTGCCCTAACATCCTCATTTCGCACTCTGTCCTGACGGGTCCATCCACATGCCCATCTGAGCATCCTCTCTGCAGTTGCCCCTCCTGTGCTCTACCCAGGACCCAGCACTCACAGCCATAGAGGAGGGCAGGCCTCACTACTGTTCTATATAGCTTGCCCTTAAGTGTCCTGAAGCACCTACGGTCACAGAGGATTCCTGCAGAGGATTCCTGTGGACTCCCTCCATTTGAGCCATGCTGCATTAATCCGTTCCCTGACCGCCTGATCCACGCTTCCTTCCTCGGATAGGTCGCTTCCGAGGTAGCGGAATTCTTCCACCTTCTCGATCGCTTCCCCTTGGCAGTCTAGGATCGATCCAGCGCACTGCTCAGAGCTGATGAACTTCGTCTTCCTCACGTTCAGCCGTAGGCCGTTGTCTGCTAGGGCTCTCTGCCACAGCTGCACCTTCTCCTCCAGCTCCTCCTAGTTATCGGCCACTAGGGCGATGTCGTCCGCGTAGAGGATCGTCCTGAGAGGGTCTTCCTGAAGGTGGTTCACTATAGAGTCAAGCGTCAGCAGGAAGGGGGACGGACTCAGAGCCGACCCTTGGTGTACCCCCACTGTGATGTCCTCCTTCCTTGTCACCCCGTGTGGAGTTCGTATCGCCGCTTTCGAGCCCTCGTACATGCCCTTTATGACCGTGATCAGATGTTCCGGGACACAACTCCCTCGAAGGGCCTTCCAGAGTACGGCCCGGGGCAACTCCAGGTCCAGAAATGCTAGGTAGCAGGGTTTGCTACAACAACCGAAGACAAAGCGAATTTGTTAGCAAAAACATTTGCAAAAGTATGCCAGAATAATAATGGAATAGCACCATCTAGTTTTTCGCCAGCAAACGATCTCATGACTGACTTTCCGTAGTTAGTCGAAGCAGCTTTATGACCTACCAATAAAATGGCCAAAGTCTACCTCTGTGACACCCGACTTCATCCGGCTCTTCTTCTTCCAAAAAATTGCTTGTGTCATTTATGGACCTCTCGTGTACCTTTTCAACCAGTCAATAATGTATATCGGGGTTTCTTTACATTGGAAGCATTCCTTTACCACCCCAATTTTGAAGAAGGAGCCGAGCTGTAATCCGAGAAATTATCGTCTCGTGAGTATTACTTCCATTTTATGTAGACTATTTGAGAAGGTACTCAAGGGGCATATAATTAACTTTCTTTGTGCACGTAGACTTATTTCTGATCAGCAGCATGGTTTTGCTCAAGGCCGATCTGTCGGAACTAACTTGCTTGAGTCCATCGATGATTGGACAACTGTAATCAATAATTAGTATACTTGCTAAATCACATATTTCGATTTCGAGCAAGATTTTGGTCGCGTGCCCCATAGGAAATTAATATTCAAGCTAGAAAAATTGGGGTTTCATCCGATTCTCGTCAAGTGGATCGCGGAATACCTGATTGGCCGGACGTTCCAAGTCAAATTAGATCAGAATTTTTCTCATCTGATGCTTACCACGAGCGAAGTACCTTAACGGGCCGTTCGTTCACCAATTCTGTTCAATATCTATACAAATGATTAGCATAGGTAACCCAAAATCTTGGAATTTCTATGAAAACGTATGCAGATGATATAAAAAAACTAGAACTACTAGGCTGCAAAGAGGAATTAAGTTTTTGGCAAGCTGGACTAAAGTATGGCAGATGCGTTCGTCTACTTATAAGACAACGATTATGCAACTCACTCACTCGTACCACGTCGATGGTGTTGTTGATTTACTTGCTAGTTCCGTCAAAGATCTTGGCTTCCGTAACAATACTGATCTGGATTTTTCTGAGCATGTCAGAGATCGATGAAAGCAGGCAACTATGCCCACGTTTCAAATGTTTGAAGGACAGTGCAACAAAAATGAAGATATTCTACTTTGTACTTATGAGCGCGTGTAGCGCAGTCGGAGGAGGCGCCGACTGTCGAGTGCACCCGATACCAGGTTCCTGGTTTGGATTTCCCGCTCAGGCCAACCAAGCCTTCCATCCATCCGGGGTCGGTGAATTGGTACCGGTCTTGTCTGGGAAGGATAGAGCGCTGACTGGTTCATCGGCTGGCCACCACAAGTCATTGTATGGCCAAATACGCATTCAATTCGCCTCCACGACATCTCGTAGAAGTAGAACGCGTGGCGCATCCCAAAAGGGATTGAGTGAACGCCATCTTTTATCCTTTATACTTTGTACTTATAAAACTTAGGCCTATTGTAGAATCTAGTATCACAGTCTTCAACCCACATAAGATGAAAGAAGATTATTGCATTGAGAGAGTTCAGAACAATTTCAGTCGAAAACTACTAGCACTTTGGCGCTGGCGCTTGGGAGTATGACCGAATTCCAGATGCTGCAGTAAGAAACAGTTCAACTTCCTCCCCTTGCTGCTCGACGTAAAGTCGTTGATGCTTGAATGGTTCATAGCAAACGAGTTTTTATAAAACAGTTAGTCTGTTAAATTCAGGTTCTAGAGGTGCTCCACAAAAGATCACATTAAACGCCCAAAACAGGTTCATATGCAAACTCTTTTTCATATAGAGCAGCTAGTGCATACCTCAAGCTTATGAAAAACGAATCAAGAGTCAATAAAGCAGTTTAAGCGGTTTGCTAGCAGTACGTTACTTAGATATGATCTTTCTTGAGACAAGTCGACAAGTGATGCCGATTACAAGTTCGTTGTATATATTTTGTATTGCATGTTGCCTTTGTTTTGGCTTTATTATATTGCGCCATGTTTTTAATGTCTGCCGTCTGCAAATATAATAAATAAATGAAATAAATAAGTAAAATATGTCGATTTCTTTTTTCTTTTCTTTCTTTCGAAGCTCCAGCCGGCAGTGAGTCCGGCCGCCAGGCCGAAGTAGGAATGTGGGCAATTTTCCTCATGAACATCGATCAAGTGCAATAGCTCATTAATCTTCGTCTGAAGCGAGTTCAAGCGAATACAGTTTTTTCATCCATCAGATGAGATGATCGCAGATGGGTCGAAAAGAACTGCTTTCGAGAAAAGGAACTGCGACCATTCAGCCGGAGCCTTCTGGGGTTGAGGCTTGATATTGTCAATCCTCCTACTTTTCTGATCATTTTATCTTTATGCGCAAAGATCGGCCACTTTTTATTCGGAAACACCCGCCACGAAGTGGCGATCGGCGCCAACGCAAGTCAAAAACCACAAACGCTTTCTTTTCGGATCATGTTCGTTTCTTACCAAAGCCGAAACGCGGCAGTTTTTACTGTCAAACTGGCTAGAAGTTCATGTTCAATCCATGTGAAAGCTCGCCACGTTGTATGCAATTGAGTACAACAGCCGGCACATAGACCTTCTTTCTAATGCTGAAACAATAGATGTCAAGAGTGCACGGCCACACTGTCGATGTTTTCTGAATCGTTAGTGGAAGCAGAGGATTTTTGATAATTTACTGTTTCAGAAACCCTCATTTCTAGAATCACCATGAAATGAAGAAAGTTTTCACTAGAAAATACTACTGTAGCGATACGCCAAGCTGTGGCGAGGTTGGAACATGGCGTCACAAAGCCTAGACGGCATAAGGTCGACGAGCAGGCGTGGCTGCGGACAGACGATATGAAAGCTAAAGTTTGAGAAAAGAAGTTCTATCAAGTGTTTCTCGGGGAAAAGACATCCGATAACCAGCGCGTGTTCTGAAGCGAAGAGAAACTGCAAAGAATACCTTGGCTGTTGCAAAAGCCACTCCCTATGGGGATGTCAATGAGGTGCTCAAGTCAAGCGATGGTGAGCGGTATCTGTACCGACTTTTTAGAAATCGCCATCGGAAGACCGAGGCTATGGAGAAGTTTTTGGCATCAGTGATAACAACGGCCATCTTCTTAGCAACCGCAAGAAGGCATTGAAGCGAGGGTGCGATTACTTTGAGGAAATCTCTACAGTAGAATTTCCTCACCCAGCTATCCCTTTAGCGGCTCCACCCTCGGTCCCGTGTAAAAGCTCACCGTGGAGGAGACAGAAGATCAGGACTGACAAAGCAACAGGACCCGATGATGTGGCGGCTGATTTGTAGAAGTCAAAGCCTTGGTAACCTGCTGAGTGGTTGGCGAAGTTCTTTAATTAAGTTATAGCTTCAATGCATGACGATTCTGATTTGGAAGAAAAGGGGCAGTCCTGCAGACTGATCCAGCTACCGTCCGGTTCGCTTGCTTTCGCGCAGCATGAAGATTCTTGAGCGAGTTGTAGACAGACGAATTCGTGACATCGTCCAGCTTCATAGCAATCAGTGTGGCTTCGTTACTGGCTGTGGCACCACCGAAGCCATACATTCCACCCGCCTTCTGGTGGGGAAGCATCGCGCGAAACAGAAGCCAGTGCATATCGCCTTCCTCGACTTGAAGAAGGTTTTCGATCGCACACCGTGAAGTGATATGATATGCCTTGCGGCATCATGGAGTTCATGAGGAACTCATGGAGCGGATACGAATACTCTTGTCCAAAGAGTCGAGTTCAAGCTGCAGCAGGCACCTCGACGGGGTATACCATCTCTGTTGGGGTGCACCATGGTTCTGCGCTTCCCCACTCCTCTTAGTTGTAATGGCCAAATACGCACCCAAGTTGCTTCCACGTTATCCCGCAGATGTAGAATGAATGGCGCACCCCACTGAATTTTAATTTGTAATTTTAATTTACAGAATGGATTAACCAACGCCGATTTCTTTCCTTTATATTAATTGATTTATTATCTAATAATGTTACCGTTTTCACGTTGAATCGGATATTTTTCAAATCGAACTGGATAGTTTTCACGTCACATTGGATAGTCTTCTAAGCCTGTAAGGCAGCAAAGACCTTTGAAATCAAATCGGACTCTTCCAAATGGAAATGACTTCTACATTAAATTGAGGGTCTCCAAAAAGGTTAGAATAATTTTTTGTTAAATTAAATTTTTAGAATAACTTCCTCTGTAATTTTTATTTACTTAAATCAATATGTGAACACATTGCTGGAAATTTTTTATTTATTTAATATTTTTGAGGAAATTTTTTTCTAAACCTTGTTTTACATGGCAGGAAAGCGACCATTTTTTAGTGCCAAACGAAATTCATTGTCCTCATCTAGGACGTCTTGATTTTTATCTTAAAAAACCTTGTAAAGAACATGTTACATATCCTCACTCTGTTGCTTTATGTAAGCGGGATTTGCACTATCAATCCAATAAAAATCGCGAAGAGCTTTTCGAGTGCATGGCGCAACGTCGCTTTTTATTGCACTATACGGTTGCAGCCTCTTCGCGCTTCAAGACGAAATTTAATTTAGTATTTTTCTTCAAAATAAAATTGTTATTCAATTATTTCATCATAATATCATTCATTCGGCTAGCTGAACTAAAAAATTTCAAAGAATGTTACGCGAAATTTTTCTTGAACAAAAAAAAATACTCTAACTATTTGGGAGCATCTGTAGTTAGTGAAAATTATTCCGATTTGGATAGCTTCGATTTTAAAAAACTTGGACAAACATGAAAGAGTGTCCAATTTTACGTGAAACGTGTACAGTTTGTTTTGAAAAGTGTCCAATTCGACCCGAAAATGGAATTTTTCGGTAATATAATGTCATACGAAAATGAAATTAAATTTTACAAATAAGTGCAAAAATGGGCCGGGGTTGTGAGATTGAGAAGCAGAAAAGTGTCGTGTATGAAACGCGGAGAGAAACCTCCACTGGTGCCTGCGCAATGATCAGCAGCAAATTGAGTGAATGCGAAGACGTTATCGAGGTTCTCCCATCTACCATTGCACTGCGTTCCGACCTCATAAGTGCAAAACTAAATAGGTTGCTCGGCGATGACTAGCACGGAAAAAAGCAAAAAAAGCAAGTGGAAAAAGTTCAGGACAGGGATGATATCCCATGACGATTGAGGGCCACAATTGGAGGAAAACAGCATTCCCTTTTTATCAAAGAAAAGGATAGCATTTTCAGAAAGGAAAGGGATAGTCGCCTGCATCAGTTTTGTGGTAAAGCGGATGCCCTAACCATAAGGGGAATCAGGTTGTGCGTAATAACGTTTTGGAGTAATAGCTTTGAAATGGACGAGCAGCTTCTTCAGCGTAGCCAAGATTGGTGTAGGTCTTTGCTACGGCTTACGCTCGGCGTTCTCGCCCTCTTGAGAGTCTGGAAGGGTTGAAGTCATTATTTATTTATTTATTTATTTATTTAAAGCATGCATTAAAGATACAACAATATATTATACAATGTGCACATCCCAAACGAAGAAAAAGCTCGCAAAAAACGATAAGATCAAGGAGGATCGAAGGTGACATTTTTCATAACGAACGTTTTGAATGCATTTCTCGACGAACTAAGAAGATTGTAACTTTTGGCTAGTAACGAGTTCATCACATTCAGACACCTGTAAGTGATGAGACATGATCTAATCCGTGTTCTAGCAACTGAGACGTACAGTTTCCTCTCGTACTTCTTGACAGTGGATGACCAAAAAATGTTATTGGGTCTATGGGCACATTCCCTGCAAGAGTTTTGTAAATCATTAAGAGGTCAGCTAGGTAAAGTGATGAGAGATCAAGAATTTTAGATCTGTCATTCTCTCCGGGGTATGAAGGTAATCCATTCCGTAACACCTTATAACTAACTTCCGTGTAAAACTGTTTTGTACGCTTACAAGGAGGCAAATGTCTTTTTTCTTACAGGGATTGAAGATAGTTGTTCTCGACTCTACAATTGGTCGCACAATGTGTTGTAGGCACGCAGCAACACTTGCAGATCGTTGGACTTCAGAACTTTGAATAGGTTGTAGATTCGATGATTTGCCTTGTTTACCAACATCTTATAATGTTTACTGAAGTTCAAGTTGTTAGTTATCGTGAAGCCTAAATCTCAGACATCATCTACGAATTTAAGCTCAGTGTCGCGAAGACTACAAGACTGCGGCCTATTCCCTTATTTTGTTCCAATGCGAATGTAACAAGATTTTTCGGCATTAAGCGGCAGTCCCCACTGGTCGGCCCATTCACTTATAAAATCCATAGCTGTTTCGGATTTTTGGATAATCGTCATCATTTTCAACTGTACTCTGTATCTATCGTCACCATACATAGCACATCTTACTCCTAACCGCTCTATCGAATCAGGTAACTCGTAAATATATATCAGAAAAAGAAGCGGGGACAGTACCCCTCTTGAGGAACGCCACTATAAACGTTAAACACAGACGAGAGCTGACCGCCAATTTTTATCTGGTACGTCCTGTGAGAAAGAAATTCTTGAGTCCAGTCGACTAATCTAGGGTGTAATCCAACAATTCTAATTTTTCTCAGTAAATATATGATTAGGACTTTATCGAACGCTTTCGACAAATCAAAATAAATAATATCCGTATGTTTCATAGAGTCAAGATTTTTGGACCACTCATTTAGGGCCGTCAGCAGAGCAGTTCTACCGATCTGTCTGGTAAAAACCGTACTGATTCCTTGAGATGATGCTGCTCTTTTCGAGATGTTTCAGTATATGTTTTTAAACATTTTTTTCAAATGCTCTTGCGATAGAGGTGACACTTACAGGGCGGTAATTTCCAGATCATTTATGGGAGGTTTTTTATGGGTGTGAGAAAGGCATGCTTCCATCCTAATGGCACTTTAGCATTTATAAAACTAAACTTGAAAGTATGATCAAGTGGGTATACTAGGTGTTGGGCGACTTTTTTCAAAAAAGTGGGGGGGGGGGTAAAAGGTCAGGAGAGACAGAGAAGGAAGTTGGTCATTTTGTTAGGAGTTCTTTATGAAGCCATAAACACGGACTCATCTAAGGTTGCACTTTGGAGGACGGTATTTGAGACTGAGTGTCTGGACTTATTGGATTACTAAAATGCTTCTGAAACTGTGAGGTCAATAGGTTTGCTTTCTGGGGAGGCGTAGTGTATGAGTGCCCGTTCTTATCAAACAAGGTGGGAGTAGATGTATGACAACCGCTGCGGCTATGAATGTATTTGAAAAACTTGGCTTTATCAGGAGACTGAATAATCTTCTTTTCAATATAGCGGTTGTATCGTAAAATAGCTTTCTCAGCCTTTCTGCTGTACTCTGCATATCGTTTCCAGCCCTGAGTGTCATTGTGAGTAGAAGCCATATTATTCCATAATAAGGAACGGTAATTTGCCATTCTTCTAAGGTAGCTTGGGAGCGTGAATTCAGCTGTCCTACTCTTTTGAAAGACACAAACGAGTCAACTACATGGTGAAGAATTGCAAATGTTTCATTATTCTCATCCACTGTATCTAGCATGTATAGGCTACCTATCCAATCAACACTTGCGATAGTTTAATATGCTAGTATAATTAAAATCCCTTAACAGCATTGAAATCCCTTATCCACCTAGTGTCGGGTTTATCAGAACTAGTGATACAGATATAAAATATAACTGCTGCATGATTACTACCTCCTATTAATGAGTCTATGGCAGTTTCTGAAACGCAATCTTCTTTGCTACATAGAATCAGGTTTAATATAGATTCTCTACTTGTGGGAGTAGTGACAAAATGCTTAAGACCGTGAGTTTCAAATAGCTCAGAAAAAAAAGAGGCGCGCTTTGTCTCGTATTACCCCTGGTGACATCTGGTATGTTGAAATCATCTAACACAATAATGGGTATGTCATAACAACAGAAACCACTAATATCTTTTGCAAGCTGACTATTACCTATCGAATCACAACATGGGACTCTGTAAACACCAATGACCTTGTATAGGTCTGAAAAATGCTCAACGTCACATACCAGTAACTCATAGCAGTTCCTCACAGATTCCTTGAATATCAAATTGCCGGAAAGGAAACGCTTTACTAAAAGAAGCTTACCGCCGCTTTTTTTGAAAGTTCTATCACATCGTACTCCTAGGTACTGACTAGCAGCAACTCCAGGTAAAGGATTTAATTCGTTATGGGAGGCGAGCCACGTCTCGGTTAACAGAACAATATCAAAAAAATTTTCACACATGCACAAAACGAGAAAACTGCTATTTTTTCACCACGAATCTTATGTTAGCAAGCAGAAGTGAAAGATAATAGCGTGATACCCTGTGACAACCTAATAGTTTCCAGAATGAATGTTGGACGCGGATTGAGATTGTTGTTGGCTTGGTACCTGTAGTACATCGGAAGCGTGAGTAGCCTGAGTTGTCCCTGTACTACGATCATCAGGTTGAAGGCTGCGTGCAGAAATACGTTCAGCTCGCATACGCTCCCTCGATAGAGACGGTCAAAGAAAAATCCCTTTACGAGGAGAAAAGAAATGAAGGCGAGGTGCCCGTCTCACTGCTTCAGCTTGGTGTCTGCTGGATGGTAATACAACCTTTATTAGTCGCGGTCTATTTTGTTGTGGGCTTCCCCTATGAAATGCTGACTAAGACATGCATTCTACACCAAAAATCCAGAATCTGATTATATTTATTTGAGAAACTACATTCTCAAATACCAGCGGCGAACTTTTACTTTACTTCACTCTAAGCTTTACTTTCACTCTTGCTTGCATAGCGCGATCTAATTTTTTAATATGCTATATGCTTGCTTCTTTGCTATGCTTTAAGAAAAATTTGATTTATTATTTTTCTCGAAAAATAAAAATTTTATAAAATTTTTAGACTTTTGGGGCAGATGAATTAAAAATGTCAAGGAATGTTATAACAAAATTTCCTTTAACAAAAATTATCCTAACCGTCTTACTGAGTCTGTAGTTTAACCTGCTTAAAGGTCATTTCAATTCGGAAAAGCTCTCCTTGATTTCAAAAGTCCTAGGCTAGCTTAGAAAAGTGCCCAATTCGACGTGAAAATGGTATGTAGTGACTAACTATAATGATTTTCGTGTGAAGTATTAGCCTCATACACCTCTGTCTTTGTTTATGCTTTTCCACTGTTCTGCAATTCTATCTAACAAAAATTTAATTTCCCCTCCTACTTCCCATACAACCGTCAAGTGGGAGATCCTGTAGGCGCCGGATCTACTAAGCTGCTATCCGGAGCTGTTCTGCCCAGCGATTTGCAGTATTGGTGGGCCACTGCTCCTCTTCATCAGGTCCCTGCCCCAGATCCACACTTGGAAGTGAATTCCACTCGATGTTTGAGACTACTTTCTGCTCCTGATTGAAGGTTGTTCTCATCGGATAGCTATTATAGTACTGAAGCATCACATTGATCTGTTGAGGTTTCATTTCTTCTATCCAGTGATTTGCCGTTTTTGATGCATCATGTCCGCAGTGTTTCATTACTCGTTTTAGTGACAGTTTTGTGTAAACAAATAAATAAATAAACAAATAAATAAATAAAATGACACGCATAATTGTTCAACGTTTATTAGGTAGCTCTTCCACAGCCGCATCGTCGTCCGACGTCCTGTAGAGGTTTCGAACAAATGCTGTCAGGACGTTGTTGCAGAATCTGAAAGTAATTTTCCTGGTGGTTGAAAACGGTGGTTGCGAAAACGGTGGTTGCGAAATCAACAACAACAACAGCAACGCTGAATCACCGTGTACGATTCTTCTTTTCGCACATTCCACTCAGCTTTATCGGATGTATCATAACTAGGTTCTCGTTGTAGAGTTTGTACCAGAGGTCGCGCCGGGCTTGCTCCCAGAGCCAGTCGAATTGCGAGCCATCGAGTCTGAATGAACTTCTAGAATAGCAAAAGGTGTACAATACCGCTCGCGCCGCACGGTTAAAAGTGGGCTAAAAAACGCAAAAATAGCGTCGCAAAGCGTCGCATGATCATAACTCCTTCAGTTTTATGTTTTTTGAAAAAAGGTTGGCACCATTCGATTTGTATCTTCGAGATCTACATTTGGGGAGTTTTGTCAGAAATTTGCAGCCGTCCTAGTCAGGAGTTGCTCTAAGGGTGTCCAGAGAGCCTTTGGAGTGCGCCATGAACAATGCATACAGATTCGAACCTTTCAATCGAGGGGAATACCGCTCGCAAGCTGCACTCACGGGCGTGTTCGGAGCGCAATAGCTCTGTCAAGTTGGAACCTTTCAGGTTGCAGCTAGTAGGTTTTGTAGGCGTTCGAGCGGTCTGTTAGTACGCTAAAGTAGAATGGTTTAGCTTCGGAGTGGGCAATGTTATAGAGGTGCGAAAATGCAGATGAGGCTTGTGTGAAGCATTTTTTCCGACTTCCGTGGACCACTGCGAGAAGACTAATGGCCTTAAAATGCGTACGAGAACAGAGAGCCTAGGGTACTTTACTACTGATGACGTGCTCATAGCTCTTCAGCTGCCTAAACTGCCTTAGCCTCAGCTGCCGTTTTAGAGCGGCGAAAGCCAGCGGTTAGAGTTCCTTCCGCTCCTACTCGCCCAGATTTGAGTCTTCGACACTCGCAATGGCACCGTTCCGTTCAGAATGAAAATCGCCATCGAATGCTATCAATATCGACCGATTTTGGCAATATTTTGGTATTTTGGTACCGATTTTGGTATTTGTTTCGCATCGAGGACGAGGTCGTGGCGGAAGGACGATGACGTCATCGAAAAATCGATGTCTTCGAGTTGGGCCATGCTTGATACCATTCGATAGAGCTTTTCATGCTGAATTGAATGGTTTCATTTGGAGTGGGAAAAACGGTAATCTGGGCGAGTAATAGCGCGCAGAGCGTCAGCCGTTGTTGCGCTAAATTGCAGGCGCGGACGTGTTCGGAGCACAATAACTCTGTCAATTTCGAATCGTTTCGGCTGCAGCTTGTGGTTCTTGTAGGCAGTCGAGCGGTCTGTTAGTACGCTGAAGTAGAATGGCTTAGGTTAGGAGGTGGCAATGTTACAGTGGTGCGAAAATGCAGGTGAGGCTTGTGTGAAGCATTTTTTTCCGATTTCGGTGGAATACTGCGAGAAGACGCGGCGAGCTAACGGCAAGAATCATAATATTCCAACAGAGCACTTAAGGTACTTTACGGCGCCGGGATCAGAACTTCTCAGCTGCCTAAACTGCCTTAGCCCCATCTGCCGTTTTAGGGCGGCGGAATTAGCAGTTTAAGTTTCCTGCCCTCTTACTCGCCCATATTTGGCTTTCCGACACTCACGGTAACACCGTTTTATTCATAACGAAAAGCTCTATCGAATGGTGTCACTCTCGACCAATTTCAAAAAAATCGATTTTTCGACAATAACGAGGACGTGGGTGCTTTAGGCCGAGCTGCGCGGACGATGACGTCATCGAAAACCGGTATTTTCGAAATTGGCCAAATTTCCTCGTGCAAACTTTGTCCAAAATCATCTAGGGGTTATATGGGGCGCTGATTACGAATCTGACGTTCGTTTTTGAAAATTCCGCGGACTTGAGCAGGTTACTTCTCGTTTGAGGGTGGTCGGGTCAGGATCACCGATCACCCTCAGTTATCGGTATGAGCGGTCCCCTCCCGTAATCGTCCAAATGTACTTCGGCATCGTGTTCGGCACCCAGAATAAGTCCCGACCCTATACGAATTTCGAGCAAAATCGATGATCCTGACCTGACCACCATCAGTTATCCAGAAAAAATCCAAAACCTACCGAAGTCGACGGAATTTTCAAAAACGAACGTCGGATTCGTAATCAGCGCCCCAAATAACCCTTAGACGATTTTGGACGCAGTTTGCACGAGGAAATTCGGCCAATTTCGAAAATATCGGTTTTCGATGACGTCATCATTTGCGCAGCTCGACCTACCGCGCCCACGTCCTCAATGGGATATTGTCAAAAAATCGATATTCCCAAAATCGGTCGAAATTAATACAATTCGATAGCGCTTTTCAAGCAGAACAGAATATTATTTTGGTATTATTGGGAGTGTCGAAAACCCAAATATGGGCGAGTAAGAGGGCAGGAAACTTCAACCGCTAAGTCCGCTCCCCTAAAACGGCAGATGGGCAGTTGAGAAGTCCGCTAAGTCCGCTCCCCTAAGGCAGTTTAGGCAGTTGAGAAGTTCTGAGCACGTAAAATACCTTAAGTGCTCTGTTTGCATACGCATTCTGAAGCCGTTAGCTCCCCGCTTCTTCTCGCAGTGGTCCACCGAAATCGGAAAAAATGCGTCACGCAAGCCTCACCTGCATTTTCGCACCGTTGTAACATTGCCACCTCCTAACCTAAGCCATTCTACTTCGGCGTACTAACAGACCGCTCGACTGCCTACAAGAACCACAAGCTGCAGCCGAAACGATTCGAAATTGACAGAGTTATTGTGCTCCGAACACGTCCGCGCCTGCAATTTAGCGCAAGAACGGCTGACGCTCTGCGCGCTATTACTCGCCCAGATTACCGTTTTTCCCACTCCAAATGAAATCATTCAATTCAGCATGAAAAGCTCTATCAAACAGTATCAAGCACGGCCCAACTCGAAGACATCGATTTTTGATGACGTCATCGTCCTTCCGCTGCGGCCTCGTCCTCGATGCGAAACAGTCAAAAAATTGATGTTGCTAAAATCGGTCGATATTGACAGCATTCGATAGCGATATTCAAACAGAACAGAATGGTGCGCTATTAGGAGTGTCGAAAACCCAAATATGGGCGAGTAGAAGCGCAAGAAACTCTAATCGCTAGCTTTCGCCGCTCTAAAACGGCAGATGGGGCTAAGGCAGTTTATGCAGTTGAAAAGTTTTGAGCACGTTACCGTAAAGTACCTTAAGTGTTCTGTTCGCATACGCATTCTGAAGTCGTTAGCTCCTCGCGTCTTCTCGCAGTGGTCCACCGAAATCGGAAAAAAAGTGCGTCACGCAAGCCTCACCTGCACTTTCGCACCGCTCTAACATCGCCCCCTCCTAAGCTAAACCATTCTACTTTAGCGTGCTAACGGACCGCTCGACTGCATACAAAACCTACTAGCTGCAACCTGAAACGTTCCAACTTGACAGAGCTATTGCGCTCCGAACACGCCCGCGCGTACAATTTGCGAGCGGTCGCCCCTCGAATCTGTATGCATTGTTCACGGCGCACTCCAAAGGCTTGCTGGACAGCCTTAGAGCAAATCCTGACTAGGGCGGCTGCAAAATTCTGACAAAACTCTCCAAACGCTCAGTTCACAAGCTGCCCCCCTCAATTGAAAGGTTCTTCTTTGTCGCGTTGTACACGGCGCACACCAAAGTTTCGCTGGGACAGATTGGAGCTAATCCTGAGTGTGGTGACTAGAAATTTCTGAGAACCTTCTCCAAACGGCTCGAAATAGTCTTGAGAATTTCGCATTTCTCAGTAAGAGAAGATAGAAGCGCAGGGGACATGCATTCGCCCACTCGATTGACAGGTTAGATTCTGTGCGCATTGTGCACGGCGCATTCTCGGGGCATTCCTGGCATGACAGAGCACTGGCGACGTACGCCATGATTGAGATAATCCGAAAGCACGCATATCCTGGGAAATAAGCTGCTCAAACCGCCCGTCCAGTCAATTTTGGACCACCACGGCGGAAATATGGGTGTTCCGGTAAAGTTTTACACATGGTTGTGTAGATCTCGAAGAGACAAATCGAATGGTGCCAACCTTTTTTCAAAAAACATAAAACTGAAGGAGTTATGATCATGCGACGCTTTGTGACGCTATTTTTGCGTTTTTTCGCCCACTTTTGACCGTGCGGCGCGAGCGGTATTGTACCTCAAATTATTATTGAGTTTGCTATTGGGAGTACGAGTAAAGTTAAACGATTACAAATAGAATGGATTTTTGCTGACTGACTCCGTTTCTGAGTGAAAATTTAAGCGTCGAAGGACCTACTTTTCATGTGGAACGGTCCGAAGATACTTCGACAAGGCGATTTCGTGGAAGAGATCACCCTCGAAGAAAAGCTTCATCAAGCTGGTGTGATAATCCATTGCAGAGGATGGAATATAGTAGCTGAAAATAGCTCTATAAATCCGCTCTCAGTCAACGTCGACTTGGGTTTTCCCTTCCCTTCTTTTCCAGGAACTTCTAAGCGTCCTTAGATACTAGAGTAATTAAGATGCTAACGCTTCAGAATTATTTTGTAGCATCGATTCCATCATCACCCTTTCTTTTCACTTAATTTTTCATTTTTTTCAATAATGTGACAACTGCGCTGGATCACTAAAACTTACAGGTCGCTAACAGTCCATCCGTCTTCTGTATTCATGAATTCTGCAGCGCTTTTAGCCGTTTTCTGAGGCCTACGACGCTTCGTCATTTTCTAAAATTAGGCGGCATTATAGGAGAATGAAGGGTATATTACGATAGTATTTCTTTTATAACATAATGTACCTAAGTGCGACCACTACGACCAAAGCAGCAAGCAAGGAGGAACCCTTTCTTTGACTCCATAATGCTTTTTATTAAACCTTAGGGTTCTGTGAGCGAAGTCTACCTGTTTTGTGTTCTTCAATATCTCTAACGTTGCAGTACGCTCATAAATTTTCGTTACATGTCGCGAATCTGCACCGCGAGGTGAGGGAGCGCACCGTTGCTCCTACCGTAATCACAGCAGCCAACCGTGTACCGTGCCTGTGCGGCTGATCCAGCGCCTGATTGGCTACCGCGATTACGGTAGGAGCGGCGTCGCATTCATCTACGATTAAACCCGAAGGTGTGCAGGGTATAATGGATAGAGATACCCAAGATGAGCGCTTTATCGTGTGTATCGCGACCCTTATACCCCGAATATCCACGGGTTTAATCGTTGATGAATCCAGCCCTTGCACAGCTTTCTTCATCCGCGATAAGTCTTCGCGACATGTAATAAATTTTCCTAGGAGCATCTATCGAAGATTTTTAGTGGCCTTAGGTGTGAGCATCTATAAAAAGAAAATGCGTTGGGGAGCTGAAGCTCCTAACAGGTATAGTTGTGCCCGAACGAATATATTCGAATAATTATTCGAATAATTTATTCGAATATTCATTCGAATTATTCGATCATTCGGTTTTCTTGATTTTCGAATATTCGTTCGAATTCGATTATCGATAATTTTCAAAAGTCGAATATTCGTTCGAATTCGATTATCGATAATTTTGAAAAGTCGAATATTCGTTCGAATTCGATTATCGATGATTTTGAAAAGTCGAATATTCGTTCGAATTCGATTATCGATGATTTTCAAAAGTCGAATATTCGTTCGAATTCGAACATCGAAGGGAGCCATATTCGAATATTATTCGAATCGAATAGTCAAACTCTATTCGATCGAATAATTTTATTCGAATATCGGATAAACCTGAGCTGGTAGTACGAACATACAGATTTTAGTCGCGCGCGCGGCGGCCTCTGTCGCACGTGCGGCAAACCGCCACTGACGCAGGGCTCTCTAGGTGGGCTGTCAGGGGGAAATGGAGCTCTAACAAACTCCCGAGGTATGCTGTATTGTATCGAGGTATGTGGCTTTAAGAAGTGGAGCTTCTTGTCACAAAGGGACCCCAAATCTTTTCACAATGGAAACAGCTGAAAACAACAAACAACAACATTTCTTCGATTAGGTCATCCAATTCCTTCTCGAAATATCGATTTTCTTTGAATAAGTGCACCGTAGGACTCTCAAATAGCTGAGCAGGGGCAGCAAAAGAGGTTTATGCAGTTACAAGAGCTTTAGAATCCGTGAGTGCAGCAACACACACTATGCAGACGTCGCGCTTGTCACAGCAGTCGCCGCGGCCGCCCGCGCTTTTGTATGTTCAGCTTGCTCCCCATAAACCTGCAGCCGGAAGGATGGATTTGCGCCACTTGACAAAAGACCCGTAACCTCTAGAGGTCGAGCACTTGACAGATTACCTGAAAATCGCCCGATTCAAATATTTTCGCGGTGGTACCACTCGACCGCGAAGGCGCGAACCCAGCCTGCGGGTGCTCCTGCTTTTAGGAGACATAGCTGTTTTCCACTTTCTGCTTATTTTCCGTTTCGGGTTATGGGGCCAATGAGCTGAAATCGATACAACCGCTGATGACAAGGAACACTGCATGTCCTTATGTGAACATCAAGAAACGGCTCTGAGTGGACTTTTGCCTACATCGAGATTGAATGAGGTTATCTAGCCAGACCAACATGTTCTCCTCATCTTCGACTGGCACATCCTTTTGCAATGCCTTTGTAATGTATTACATCTTTCTTTATACTTTACAAGGCTATCAGATTTTTATTAATCTCCATCACACAATTTTTCTTTTTCATAATAGCTATTTGATGCGGAAAACTCATCCAGATGGATCTAGTGCTGCTTTTAAAACAGGAAAATGGGATACTAACGTCGTTCAGTGACAAAATCTGCCAATGAATACGAAGAGAAAATGTCTGGCCAAATGACATCACTAATCGAGATTGCACACGCTTCAGTGCAGTCCTAGCTTGAGGTGACCGCATCTTATCGTCACATTACATTCAGTGGTTTCCACCTTCGTAAAACGGAATGCTTAATTACCAGTTCAGAAATCAGTTCAGCAAAGGGGTTGACTACAACAGTGCGGTGTAAAAATCTTAAGTTAGTGCAACATCAAATGTGTTTTAGGACTGCCTCAAGCGCAAATAGGGTTCAGGTGGGTCACACCCTAGTCAGAGGTTGTACGCCTTTGTAATATGTGTGTGTACAGTTACATCATAAATGGCCTACCTCAGATCATTGTAGGGATAAAACACACTATTGCTGCAGAAAACTTCGGTTTCAAAAAGCAAATAGGACCGTACTGCATGGTGACCCACTTCCCGGACCCTATTTGCGCCCTACCTCACATGGTGACACCTCCCTAAGCAACTTTGCACCCTTTTCTGTGTTGCTTATTTATTACCCAGTATACATTATTGTTATTTTGCTGTTTCCGAGGACAAAGAACAATTTTAGCGAACTTTCCTTCTTCTTCTTCTTCTTCTTCTTCTTCTTCTTCTTCTTCCTCTTCTGAGCGTTTAGTCCCGCGCAGTAGCAGGGTCCGCTGCTTTTGTGATCCGTCGCCACCTCATTCTATCAAGGGCGTCATCTGGCGGCGAGATCTCTCCTGATGACGTCCCTCCACCTTTTCCTTGGGGCTCCTCTCGGACGCTTTCCGGTGCCTCGAAATTCAGGGCCAACATCGTGGGATGGTCCTCTTGTCTTCTGAGGATGTGTCCGTACCATCTAAGCCGCTGCTCCCTCATCTTCAGCTGGATCGGAGCTGTATTCATCACTGTCCTAACATCCTCGTTTCGCACTCTGTCCCGACGGGTCCATCCACATGCCCACCTCAGCATCCTCATTTCCGCGGCGTGCAGTTGCCGCTCCTGTGCTCTACCCAGGGCCCAGCACTCACAGCCGTAGAGGAGGGCAGGCCTCGCTACTGTTCTATATAGCTTGCCCTTGAGTGTCCTGGAGCACCTACGGTCGCAGAGGATTCCTGCAGAGGATTCCTGTGGACTCCCTCCATTTGAGCCATGCTGCATTAATCCGTCTCCTGACCGCCTGATCCACGCTTTCTTCCTCGGATAGGTCGCTTCCGAGGTAGCGGAATTCTTCCACCTTTTCGATCTTCTCCCCATGGCAGTCTAGGATCGGTTCGGTGCACTGCTCGGAGCTGATGAACTTCGTCTTCTTCACGTTCAGCCGTAGGCCGTTGTTTGCGAGGGCTCCTTGCCACAACTGCACCTTCTTTTCCAACTCCTCACGGCTGTCGGCTACTAGGGCGATATCGTCAGCGTAGAGGATGGTCCTGAGGGGACCTTCCTCAAGGTGGTTCACTATGCAATCAAGCGTCAGCACGAAGAGAAACGGACTCAGAGCTGACCCTTGATGCACCCCCACTGGGATATCCATATTCTTTGTCATTCCGTGTGGAGTTCGTACCGCCGCTTTCGAGCCCTCGTACATGTCCTTTATGACCGAGATGAGACGTTCCGGCACACCCCTACCTCGAAGGGACTTCCAGAGCATGGCCCGGTGTAGCCTGTCGTATGCTTTCTCCAAGTCCAGGAATGCCAGGTAGCAGGGCTTTCGTTTCTCCCGACACTTCTCCATCACCTGGCGAGCGATAAAGATCGCGTCCGTGGTGGACCTCTCAGGCATGAAGCCCCACTGCTCTTGGGATATGGTGACCATTTCCCTTAGTCTCGAGTCGACCAGTCGTTCGTAGACCTTCATCGTATGTGAGATTAGTTTGATCCCGCGGTAATTGGAGCACTCGGACGCGTCCCCCTTCTGCTTAAAGAGGGGGACTATGATGCTGTTCCTCCAGTCATCTGGCATCTTATCCTCTATCGTGACTCTGTTGAAGAACTGTGTCAGCCAATTGACTCCGCAGTTCCCAAGCACCTTCCAGGCCTTTACTGGCAGCCCATCAGGGCCAGCTGCCTTCCCGAGCTTCATCTTCCCTATGGCACTGCGGACCTCTTCCTGCGTCCATGACGGGATGGGTCCTTCCGTTGGATGTTCTTCTTGGACTTCCCGACGCGGGAATTCCTCATTCAGCAGTTCCTTGGAGTACTCCTCCCATCTTTTTCTGACCTCAACCAGCTTTCGTAGTACCCTACCGTCAGCACTCTTCACAGTCTTCGCTGCTCGAATGTCGAGGCTAGCTCTATGACGTGCCTTGGCCAGACGGATGGCGAACTTCTCTCCCTGTGGCTCGTCCAGCTTCTCGTATAGGGCATCCATCCCCGCGCTCTTTGCCCTTGCTACCGCTACTTTTGCCAGCCTCTTCAGCTTCCTGTAAGCTGTAAAATGCTCGGGTGCCCTTGTCTTCTGTCACTGCCTATAGGCCTCCTTCTTTTTCCTCACCGCACCCTGCACCTCTTCATTCCAGAACCATGCAGCCTTATCTCCTCTGGTTCCTCCCTTTGTTTCGCCGAGGGTTTCCTTGGCACATCGCAGGATTGTTTGGGTCACCCTCCCCCAGGTCTCGTTTACGGGGCCGGTTGGATCAATTTTAGGGAACTTTCCACCGCCAGGAATTCAGTAACTACTGCTAGCTGAGCAGCAAAGCTCGCGTAAGTTGCTGATTCAGATAGATTTTCTTGTTTCACTTCGTTGTAACATCGTAAGGACAAAGATTTGGAATAAAGTGTATTCTTTCGCATTTCAGAGTTCAAAAAATGCGAGGATCGAGTGTTGTATAGGAATTCTTCAGTAAGGATGTCGATGAGAATGGATTCCGTGTTGCTCTGTGCAACATATGCAAAAGGCGGATGAAGAGGACAACTACGAATCTTTGTATCACTTGGAAAAACACCACAGTTCTGTCTTGCAGAGCGCACGGTATTCTGAAAAGACGAAGCCTCCGAGGCTACGAAAGTTCAAACGACCATGACGCGATCCTTCACCCAATAATGAACTCGCAATCAAAAATATCGGTACATGGCAACCTCGCCGTACTAATAGCGGATTGCTCCCTTTCGTTGCGAGTTGCATCAAACCAAAAGAAAAATGTGGACGACATTGACCGCCGCACAGAATTTTATTGGCTGATCCAAACAACTTTTTCGGAATCACGATGGATCGCTTGAGTTCGCTCAACTGCGGTATATCGACTCCTGAAGTCCTCGACATCCTTTCCGACTACTGTAGTGCTCAACACCCTATGAGTCAGGCTGTAGCTGTTCCTTAGACCAATCGATAGGGGTTTCCTATGTCCTCTGCTTATTCATCGGAGTGCGCGGTGCCCTTCCACAATAACTTCTTTGTGCATCGGCACATCGGCAGCTGGGCACCGCCTCTCCGCACTCCGAGAGAACCTCTGGCGGACTGTCCGCCGTCACACCATTTCCTGTCCGTTTAAGGGCTCATCGCCCATATCCTCTCCTCCACATTTGTTTATAATGTCAATACACATGTAAATGTATTAAATAAAGTTTAATTACCCAAGTTTGAGGTTCTGATCTACACCAAGACCCGCGTGGCAATACAATTGGCGAGCCTCTACATTGGTGCATCAGCCAAATCAGGATCAACTGTGAGTCTACTACTTGTTCATCAGTTTCGCATGCTCCGTCTCGTTCTTCGCACTTCCGCACACCAGGACTAACTAGGATTCGTATCAGGATCCCTAGACGTTCTCACATCACCAGGACGAGAAACAATCAGGATGGCAGCGCGACTAAGTGGAAAACAGGCATGGCTCACGTGAATGGGAACCGCGGTCGAGGAAACGCTCCAGAAATACAAGGACCTCTCCTCATCGCTCGTTTCAGGATCCAGCTCTTCGGAAGAGCGAGATCAAGCTCTACTGCACCGGATGCAACAAGCACGTCAGGAGCTTGAAACGAGAACTTCCCACCTGTCGACAGCACTCGACGGCTTCACGAACGCAGTCGATGATATGCCAGAGCCGATAGCACAGGATCAACAGGTCAAAGTCGAGCAGAACATCGCAGCAGCTCAGAGTCTGCTCGAAAAAGCACAGGACCGATTGATCGAGCTCTCCTTACAGCTGGATCAGATTTCCGCTAAAGGAGTAATCAATACAGAACAGATGGAGGTCAGCAGCCCAAACTTGGCACCGATGCCTATCCCCAAGTTCCGCGGACAGCTGTGGGATTGGGACCACTTCTGGGGGATATTCGACGCAGTCATCCACCAGCGACGTATCAGCAAAATCGAAAAGCTGACCTACTTGCTGGAGGCGCTCTCCGGTCCAGCAAACGACGTCGTGAAAGACCTGCAAATCACTGCAGACAGCTACGACGTCGCGATAGCGCTCCTCAGGAGGAAATACGACAATCAGGATGCAGTCGTTGGTCAATTGCTGCAACAAATTCAGGACGTTCAGCCCAAGAGCAACAGGCTCTCGGATCAGAATCAAGCATTCGACAGAATTTTCTCCCTCGTATCTCAACTGGATCAGAAAGGAGAAAATACGGAGACGGAGCATATGAGGCGGACGATCCTAATGAAGTTCACCGATAAGATCCAGCGATCTATGCTCAAGAAGAAGTCGGCTATGCTTGCAGAGGAATGGACTACCGAACGACTACTTCTCGAACTTCGTGAGTTCTTCGACATGGAAAATCAAATCGAGCACCTCCGTGGAACTCTGGAAGAAGTCAAAAAAGAACCAGCTGGCTACCAGCCGACTGCAAGGAAACCTAAATTGGCGCGCACCGAAAATACCACCGTTCGAGCCGAAATTGCAACGAGATTTCCTTGCTTCTACTGCAAGAAGGACGACCATTCCCCACGATTTTGTCAGGAGTTTCCCACCGTTGAGCAACGATCAGACCTGATCAGGCAGCGCAACCTTTGCCGTAACTGCGGATCAGGAGACCACAGAGTTAAAGACTGTCCTCGCGGAGCATACCGACAGTGCAACGAAAAAGGTCACCATACCTCGATCTGTCGGAAATCATCCAAACCCCAGTCACAGCAGCCGAGACAAGCCAAGAACGTCCATCAAAGAGCCGCACCTGAAACCCACGCGTCCAACAGAAGAACTGTCAATCAGAACTTCGCAGCAATGGTACCGGAGCCGAGCTCGACGTCTTGCAGAATCGGCAACAACGTCATCCTACGCACGCCAGAGCCTACTAAGTCGTCGGAACGACCCGTAGAGCTGCTCGTAGGACAAGCACGAGTCTGGAACAACAGGACGCAAGAATTCGAAGATGTCCACATGATTCTTGACACTGGTGCGGACCAGTCGTTCATTACTAACGACTACGCACAACACCTAGGACTCGAGAGATTAGGACAGCTGCAATTAACGATCCACACGTTTGGCAATAGCGCGCCGACGGAACAGCTCTGCGAGACGACTACGATCGAGATTGAGGACCGTCAAGGCCAGAGACACACGTTCGAGCTGGCGAAAATCGACTTCATCAATGGAGATGTCAAACGGACGACCCTCCACGAGCAAGACTGCCAGTACCTTGCAAGCAATCACATTCAGCTGTCCATCTCACCGCAGATACGAACGCTGAAAACACCAATTCTGCTCGGATGCGGCGATCTCTTCAGACTGTTCGATACAGGACTTGGAGCTCAGCATAGCCTTCCATCAGGACTTAAACTGTTGCATTCAAGGATTGGTTACCTGATAACGGGAAGAAATGGCTTTGCTCCCAAAAACTCGAACGCGCAGCTTCACACGCTGCAATCGCATACTAGCGACGACGAGGAACGAGCACAGTGGGATCACTACTGGGCCTTGGAATCCTCGGGAGTCGATGAGTACACAGGACCCCAAGCGCAGGAGATTCGGAATCTCAACGACAAAGTCTGGGAGCAATTTCGAGCAACGGTCGAACGACATGAGGACGGCTACCATGTACGTCTACCATGGAAAGACGACGCGAGAGACCTCCCCGACAACCGTGCGATTGCATACAACCGGCTGAAAAGCGTTCAAACGAAGTTCAGGAACCAGCCGGACATACTGCAGCAGTACGACAGTACCTTCCAGGAGCAACTTTCGAAAGGAATAATAGAGGAGGTCGACGAACGCGCGGAACCAGACGGTCCCATCGTTCACTACCTGGCACATCAGGCAGTGCTCACGCCACACAAAGACACGACGAAGCTCAGAGTGGTCTTTGATGGCTCCGCACATTTCCGGAACGCGCCGTGCCTCAACGATAAGCTCCACCAAGGACCAGTTATACTGCCGTCTCTGATAGGCATGCTAATCCGTTTTCGTGTCGGGAACATCGCCATCATAAGCGATGTCGAAAAGGCATTTCTACAAGTCCACCTGCAGAAACGCGATCGAGATGCCACACGTTGCCTCTGGATGCGAGATATCTCCACACTTAGCGAACACCGAAGACAGGGAAATAGCAGACCGCATAAAGGACAACGTCTATGTGGACAATCTGCTCATGACAGCTAGCACACCAGAGGAAGCGAGGCTGCTATGCGACAAAGCCAGACAAGTATTCGCTGAGATCAACATGAATCTACGCGAATTTCGGACGAACTCAAATGACGTCAATCAGGGTCTACAAGCCGACATGGTAAGCAAGTCAACACAACCTAAAGTGTTAGGACTCAAATGGGACTCTGAGGAAGACACGATCAACATCGAATGCAGTTACCCGAGCAAGAGTGTGATCTCAAAGCGGAGTGTTTCGGAGCAAGTCGCCTCCGTATACGATCCCCTAGGATGGATGACACCGCTCACACTGTCAGCAAAGCTCTTTCTACAGAGCCTATGGAAACACGACTACAAATGGGATCAAGAACTTTCGATGGAGCACCAGCGCGAATGGAACCGAATCGTAGCACAGACAACAGGATTCGTGCGGCGCATTCCCAGGAAAGTCAGCGACGGGACAAGGACAACACCAGCTCACTTGGTGGCATTTGCAGACGCAAGCAAACAAGCGATGGCAGCCTGCGTCTACCTAGTCCACATGTCACGGTCCACCCTACTCGTCGCAAAATCGAAGCTTCCATCTATAAAGGACAATCCAACGATCCCGAAGCTCGAGATGAATGCGCTAACGATGGCAGCCCGTCTCGTCAGCACGACGCTGAGACTCATAAAGCAGCAACTTTCGGTTCGGTCTGTCACTCCGTACTCCGACTCCGAGATTTCCCTCGCGTGGCTAGCTTCCCCAAGCCTCGACCGAAACGCCGGCGTACTGGTTCGCAATCGGTACAACGAAATTCGAACCATCTGTGACGACATGGAGCAAGAAGGAGTCTCCGTCACATTCGGACATGTGAGAACGGACATCAACGCAGCAGACTGCGCCACTCGAGGACTCTCAAAGGAGGAGTTCGAGGAGCATCCGTGGTGGAATATACCACCGTTTCTGTCCAAAGGCAAACCTCCAGAAAGGTGGCCGGCGCATTCGAAGCTGCCAAGCACGATGACAACGGATCAGGATGGCTCACTGGAGGTTCATCAGAATGCCGCCAGGGCCACTGCAAATGCCCCGGCCCAACAATCTGTTCAGGATCTCCTAGAGTGGAAGCGTTACAAATCGGTCGCGCAGGCCACAGCTGTGTTCTCGTACGTCTTGCGATGGAGAGCTAAGGTCGTAAAGCGAGTCAATCCGGATCTAAAGGAGTCCATCTGCGACAGAATTCCAGAACTGAGAACTCAATGCGAAGACGAATTTCCAAGCGTCGCGGAACGGCAAAACGCACTGCGACTACTTCTTCGCAACCATCAGCGTCTCTATGTTGAGGGAAAGTTTCAACCTCAAAGAGACCGCCTGACACCAGTAAAGGATTCAGAAGGAATAATTCGCTGCAAGGGACGACTGCAGAACTCAGACTTACCTGAGAACAGCAAGCATCCCATTTTGCTAGGAGCGCAATCCGCACTGGCAACACTCGTCATACGCGATGCGCACACCCATCTGCACTTGGGAACAGCTCACACGATAGCTCAAGTACGGACCAACTACTGGATTCCACAGTTAAGAAGACAGGTCCAGAAGGTTATCAGGAAATGTATCCCATGCCAGAGGTTGAATAATTTGCCGTATCGGTATCCGGCTCTATCAGACCTCCCATCACGAAGAGTGACTAGAAGTAGGCCGTTCCAACATGTGGGAATCGTCTACTTTGGACCGATCAGCATCAAATCTGATGGAGAAGCCGGTAAAGCCTACGGCATTATACTCACATGTACGACCACCAGGCTCATTCACCTGGAGTGCGCCCCGGACATGTCAACAGCGCAACTGCTTCAAGCCCTCAGGAGATTCTTTGCTAGGAGGGGAGTACCAGAGACGATCACATCTGATAACGCGCCCTACTTCCTTCTAGCAGACCAGATTCTTCAAGATGCGGCGTCTTCAACTTCGCTAAACGCGACAATGGCAGCAACGATGGCCACCAAAGGGATCGCATGGCAGATGATCACTCCTTACGCTCCGTGGCAGGGAGCTTTCTATGAGAGGCTGATCAAAACCATAAAGCAGTCCTTGTACAAGACCATCGGAAGATCAATTCTGACAATGGATGATCTCACCACGCTGCTAATCGAGATTGAAGGAACTCTAAACACTCGCCCGTTGACCTATCAAGAAGAGCATTGGAGCGATCAGCCGGTACTTCGGCCCATCGACTTCATTCAGCGCGATATGATCATCATATATCCAATGGAAGGGCTCCAAATTTCCGACGATGATCCAAACTACCATCCGTCAGAGGAAATGCTCCAGCTACGAACGAGGCGCCAGACAGAAGAAGCTCTACGAAGTTCCTACCGCTTCACCGAGCGATTCTGGAACATTTGGAGCGAGCAATATCTTACCGCTCTCAGAGAACAACATACACGCTACCTTTGCAACAACCACGGTACACCAAAGGTCCCTACACCAGGCACAGTTTTTCTCATCATGGATCCAAATCTTCCGCGGAACACATGGAAGATGGGTCGCATTACCAAGGTCAACGCAAATAAGGAAGGTGTGATACGAGAAGTGGAGCTCATCCTACCGAGCAAGCGTATCACACGACGCCCTATCAACCTCCTCGTTCCGTTAGAACTCAAAGACGAGAACGAAAATGAGGACACGATGGCATCGTCACCTCGCCGAGACAACGATGCTGACAGCGGGATACGTAATGTTTCTGAAGTCCAGCCACCCTGTTCCGAGGGAGACCAAGAAGTTCAGCTTCAGGAACAACAGCAGGAGCAAATCGACGGGAGCCAGGACGTGCCCCCCGGAACGTCAACGAGATACGACCTTCGGCGGCGACCACGCGTGGACTATGGACAGTTACATCACGGCACCTTGATGTCGGTCGTATGCCTACTGGCCCTCACGAATTCCGTATTCGCACAAACCGCCAAACACGAAAGGAACATTAGCACGCCTACGAGCAGTGGAAATCTCCAGTGTGCACCCGAAGGCATCAGGATTTTCGCGACAAAAATTGCGAAGTACGAACTCTGCTCGGAAGGATTCTGCCTGGTTCGCGAGAAGCCCCCGACCGAGGAGACAATTCGATTTCCACCGGAGATTACCTTTCAAGAGCATCAGGTGCAATGGAAGACCTTTAATGGCGAAGAAGTAACGACGACGGAAACGAGATGCCCTGCAGTTCCCTTCTGCTCTCAGGTCGACTGCTGGTTTTGCACGGCGAATATCTTCAACCCGGAGTGTCGACCTCGAGCAGCGATTATCGCTTTAGCAGTGATCATCCTTCTCTACACACTGTGCTACATCCCCGTCGTGATTGGACGCCCTTGCCGTGTCCTGCTCACCGTATGCTTCCACTTTCTGCGAGTCGTGTGGGCGATAGTGAAATATCTTCGTCGGACGCTAACCAGACGACTGAATCGTCGCCTGCATCGTTCTGCATCACGCCTAGGATTCGTTCCACTCGTGCTCGTGATCAGTGGACTGCCAGCAGTCCTCTGCTGCCAGGACGTCGACATCTTCGAGCACAAAACCACAGTTTGTTCGACGTCAAAAAGCAATCGTCAAGTCTGCAAGGTCGACATCACTGAAGTCATCAAAATCAACTCATTCAGCAAGGAAGCCTGTTTCCGACTCCAGAATCAGGGCAGCGTACTTAAGGAAATCAGGATCAAATGGAATGAGCTCAGACTTCTATGCGACAAGCACACCACCATGTTCACAAGGAACACGGTCCTGAGGGTGCTGGATTCGAAGCGATGTCCACACGCCGGAAGCTGCGACGACGATAAATGTGCAGGCGTGAATACCACAGCGAAGATTCCAGAACTTCATCAAGCCAACCAGTTTCCGGGAGTCACTTTCTGTGTCCAAAGTTGTGGAGGACCAGGATGCGGTTGCTTCTACATGAGCAGCGGATGCCTGTTCTACCGTATCTACGCTCAACCGCTCAGTGACGATGTTCTCGAGATCGTTCGGTGCCCACGCTTTAAGGAAGAAGTGCTTGTCGAGCTCACAGTAAGGGATGGAGGCAAGCTTTCGAAGAACGTCACCACAGCACTCGTCCCAACCATTCCACAAGAGATGCACGGAATGCGATTCAAGATGAGTGTTCTCACCGTGCCTCCTACACCAGCACTTCAAACGTCATTCATCAGCGATGGGAAAAACATGCGCTATGGACCGACCAACAGCTACCGGCCCTGCAATGCCCATCTCATGAGGACGCGAAACTGTTGCAGTGCGACGTGCATCCGAACTGCAAATGTCAGCCTGCGGAACTGACAGTCAACTGCGTATGCGTACAGCAGAATTTGACTGCGGACTTCCACAGTGAACTAAGGAATCGCCTCCCAGTGCGACGTCCATGGATCACGTTCGAAGAAGACCTACTGGGAACGGAGAACGTTTCCGTTAGGGCTATAGTGCCCAATCTCGCGACGGCCGAACTCCTAATGACAGTCAACGAGGAGATTGATTCCACCGTCAAACAGATCACCGATTCGGTCTGTAAGGTCAGCAACGCAGAAATCAATGGATGCTATCACTGCCCCCAGGGAGCAGTAGCTCAAATTACGTGCATAAGCCAAGACGACGATACCTTGGCCACCATAGCATGCGAGGACTACACCTTCTCCGTGCCATGCACGACACAAGGAGTGAAATCTTCAATTCGCTTCAACTTTCAGCAGGCACATGTTCACCTAGCCTGCACATCATCATGCGGTTACACGAAGAACCCCTTCGAACTGAACGGAGTTCTGCATTGGACAAGGACAATCTATGGGACAGCAGAGAAGATTATCGCAGGAGAAAGCAACATCTACAACGAGATGGTGTTGCCGGATCTCTCCAATATCTCCTCAGTCCTCCTATCGTGGTACAAATTTGTAATAGCTCTTACGATACTGCTCCTCATCGCAATTGCCACAGGATACCTTTTCCTATGGAGCTGCGGAATCAGAGGTTCAACATGGTGTTTCAAGCTTATCTGTCAACTGATTACACGGACAATCATGAAATGCGCACTCACTCTTCTAAAGGTAGCAGTCTCACCATCTGTCCACTCCCTCCGCTCGTATCGCAGGCGCCAGCACGCCTACAAGGAGCTGTAATTGCTCATCAGGAGCTACGATCTGTATATACATGTATTCACTCTGTGTCTTCAATATTCGCATGCTCTTCGCACCGTTATCTACGTAATCGCACTCAGGAACTCTTCAATATCACTACCCTTTACAGCACCTACTCGACAATGGCAAAGGGCAAGGAAACTATCGAGAAGCAGCTTGCTGAACGCAAAAAGCAGCACAGGACGACAACGTTACCAGCAACACCCTCGCACTCGAGAGCTCCAGATGCAAAGACCTCCGAGAAGGCACCAGGAGACGGATCGCTACCCTCCACTGACCGCAAGGACGAAATCGAGAAGGCATACTACAAGCTATGCAGGACTGGAGCAGCGGTCATGGGCCTCGCCTTCAGCGACAGCGAGCGTCTCCAGAAGGAAATAGACGCCATCCGACAACGCAAGGACCCAGACGTGGCAGCTCTCGCAATCGAAGTTGCCCACTCCGTAAAGATGGGTCGGTCACGACCACGGTGCTAAAGGAGCTAGTCGACGTCGTGGTGCAAGGCCAACAGGAACAGGCGGCCAAATGGGAGAAACTCGTGCAATGGCAGACCACCATCGACAACAGGATCGACGCAATCGTGAACATAAAGACGCCGTGCCCCTTGACAAAGGTGGATGTCGTCAACACGATGCGAAAGGAATTCACCACCATCCGGCAAATGGTGGAAATTCAGCCAAAGCCTATTGTGCGAGACGATCTGAACGGCATCACGGAGGAACAAGCCGAGTTGCGCACGATGCTAGCCAGACTAGAGGAAAAGGCCGATCGTAGCGCAAAGGACTTGGAACGCCTGGCAACCACGTTGAAGAGCGTGCAGTCACAAATGCGCAATGTTCGAGGCGCGACCAGCACGACTGCGCCCAGCGAGCGATCAGGAATCCCGGAAAGCCTACGTTCCAGGATCACGTCACCCGAGGTCATCAGGAGCAGACACTCTACTCCAGAAAGGGCAGTCCGGTCTATGGTAGTTCGGAAAGAGCCACCCACGCTGCAGCAAGTCCGCAGCGACATCCGCAAAGCCGATGAGGACATACGTCGTGTAAAGCAAGAGATGGAAGCAGCGCTGAAGGAAAACGGGACCACCTACACTGACCGCCAACGTGAGCTGAACGACGACAAGAAGCGACTTATCGCACACAGGGAGAGGCTCATAACACTGGAGCGCCGTCTCGAACGAAGTCGTCCTCAACAAGGACCCAGAGAACGCAGTCAGGACCGGTCACCCACAGTCAAAAGGAGCCGCCTTCAGCAGGGAAATCAGGAGCGCAGTCAGGACCGCTCCCCGACACACAGGAGCCGTCACGGTTCGTATGACCGCGTATAAGGACACGGCCACCAGGACCATATGCTCTCTGCCATCTTGCCGGCCGGGAGTATATCGACTCCTGAAGTCCTCGACATCCTTTCCGACTACTGTAGTGCTCAACACCCTATGAGTCAGGCTGTAGCTGTTCCTTAGACCAATCGATAGGGGTTTCCTATGTCCTCTGCTTATTCATCGGAGTGCGCGGTGCCCTTCCACAATAACTTCTTTGTGCATCGGCACATCGGCAGCTGGGCACCGCCTCTCCGCACTCCGAGAGAACCTCTGGCGGACTGTCCGCCGTCACACCATTTCCTGTCCGTTTAAGGGCTCATCGCCCATATCCTCTCCTCCACATTTGTTTATAATGTCAATACACATATAAATGTATTAAATAAAGTTTAATTACCCAAGTTTGAGGTTCTGATCTACACCAAGACCCGCGTGGCAATACAATTGGCGAGCCTCTACATGCGGAACGGGACATTCGGCGATTACAGGGCATACTATGTGCTCAACATGACATTCTAGGACTTCGGCCATTCTAGACTGCGTTCCGATGGGCCTCTCAAGGTGACTGTTACTTTTCTGTTCCACAATGCACCAATGCCTTAAGCATAAGCACGACCTTCAGCCGATGGGCTACAACAGACTGTGGTGTAAGCCAGCGGGAGCATTCCAAGAGACACACGTTGGGATGGTGTGGCTGGTGGTTCCCGTGGACATCAATTTAGTGGAATTTGATCCATATCGATTGGTGGCGATTCATACTCGAAAAACGAACTTCAGATTCGTGTTCAGCGACCTCGATTGCCCCAGGGCTGATGCTTCGGGCCCCTTGAACGACATCAATTGTTGAGTATCGCCAATACGCCAGTGTGACGGACGGACTGAAGTACGGAAACACATGCGCTCTACTCTTTTGTATATAGTAGGATTCGTTCGTTCGAACAAATTATTCGACTATTCGATCATTCGACAATTTTCGACATCGAATAAATTCGAGTATTCGATCATTCGAAAATTTTCGACATCGAATAAATTCGATCGTTCATTCGTTCGAAAAATCTCGACGTCGAATAAATTCGATCGTTCATTCGTTCGAAAATTTTCGACGTCGAATAAATTCGATCGTTCGTTCGTTTGGAAATTTTCGACATCGAGTTTCATTCGTTCGGAAATTTTCGACATCGAATAAATTCGCTCGATCATTCGATCGGAAATTTTTGACGTCGAATAAATTCGATCGTTCATTCGTTCGATAAAATTTCGAAAAAGCACAACTATACTAACAGGTAATAATAGATTGAAACTTGATGATACCTTACCTCTTTCTCTCGCAGCATATAGTACTCGTAGACCTTTTTCCACAACGTTTGAACCTCGATGTCGTCCTTATACTTACTTCTGACCAATTCGACAATAGTTGACGTTGCGTTGTGACCTAAGGTATGTAAGATCCCAAACTCGCTCGGTCCAGCTGCACCGCGTGTGTTGTGTGAATGCACACAAACACCGCATTTGACGACACCGCCCTAGAAATGCGGCTCCAGGACCTAACTCCAACGCGACGTCGCGCGCTATCCGCGTGCGACATCGCGGCGCTGAAACGCGGACGTGCGCTCAGCGACACATGGTTAGCCGCGGAGCACGAGCATGTTCTCAGTGTTTAAGCTCTCAGACCACATCTCTAGCAAGGAACTTGAAATCACACAGAATGTGGTAGGCAACAGTCTGCAGTAGGACAATCGATCCGAGAATGGGTGATAGTGACCTTTTTCCGTAGTATAACCATAATGACGGCTAAAATTGACCGAAGAAGTTGTAGATGGCAAATACTGACGCTAGAGACCATCCACATGACCAGGATTCCTGTATAGCTGTCGCTGATCATCCTGTTGAAACCACATTCATATACCATTTCCAAGAAACGTTGAAATAAGGCAAAGGCGTGCCGCATCTCGGAAGCATCGGACCGCGACAACTCGTCCAATTTCGCCGCGCACCGTGCCCAACGCCAGGGGGGTTCGCGCGGCGTTGGAGTTATGTCTGCCCCCGTAGAAATGCACCTCAGCGGCCACGGTGGCGGCTCTTCTTCCTCCGCCAAGCCGCGTGCGTCGCGTAGTGTCGACGTGGCAGTTTTCGATATCCACCGACACCACGGTCAATCGATATGGAGGAGGATCGTTGATCGGTCGATGGCGGATAGCGGCTCTTCCACCGCCGCTACAGGAGAACCCTGGAGAAGGAAGCAGTTCTCGCACGAGCAGCTTGGATGCGCCACAACATGGAGTCCCTTCCTTAGCCTGGTTCTGCGCTCGAAGAGCGGGCTCCCCGGAGCGACGAAGGCAGTTTCCACACGAGCATCTTTGGTGGCACACACCCTGGAGTCCCTCCCCTAGCCTGGTTCTGCGCTCGAAGAGCGCAGAACCCAGCCGCGGACTCCTCCTGAACGACGAAAGCAGTCTCCGCACCGGCAGCTTGGATCGCACATACCCTGGAGTCCCTTTCCTTGAATTCAGTGTGTTGTGTGCATTCAGACAACACACGCGGTGCAGCTGGACCGAGCGAGCTTGGGACCGTAGTCCTAAGGTAAACTTCTCAAGCTGCATTCTCAAGAATAGCGAGATCCACGAATCTCTCGTGATATTAGTAATCATTTCAGCTTTTTAAGTGTAGACCATCAGACTACCATCTTTTCCGGTCCCCAGGCAGGTGAGGCAGAAGTTCCCAGCCGAACTCCTGCAGAGTGATACTTGCGGCGTGCGGTCGATCGTTGTCATGGAGGAATTTCACAGTTGCTGTGTTCACCCCTTGTTGAGGCAATGCTTGGTCTACGCGGCTCAGTTGTTATTTGTAAAGGTCTGTCGTAAGTGTTTGGCCTGGATCCAGCACCTCAAAATAACCAGACCTCTATTGTTTCACCAAGCACAGAGCATGACTTTTTCCGTGAATGTCAGGCTTCGTCGTTGTCTTCGGAACCCCACCGAGGCTGAACCATTTCCGCTTTCGTGTGGTATTGTCGTTGTGGATCCACTTCTCATCCGACGTCACGATAGAGTCATAGAAACCGCTGTTGTTGGTTCTGCGGACGAGAATTCCAGCGACTCGTGCTGCCTTGCATGTGTCACTGAACTGCGGTAGTACCCATTTTTCACACCGATCTGACTTTCTGATTCCATGCAAACGATCGGCAATGGTAGAATGGTGACAAGCGATCCTCTGCGGAAGCTCACGTGTAGCTTGTGTTGGATCCGACTCGACAGCCTCCTTTAATTCCTGGCTATCTACAACTTACGGAAGTCGTTGATGTTCTTCGTCTTCAGGGCTCTCATTATCGTCTCGGAAACGTTGAAACCGTCGCTGACATTGACCTTATGACGCAGCTTCGTCACCAAGTACTTGCAGCAGTTCTTCCCTGCTTTTACATTTTCACACCAAAATTGGGCTCTTTTTAAACCAAGTTGGGCACTTCTCATATCAAATTGTACACTTTTCACGTCAAATTAACTGCTCATCTAGCCAAGCTAGACGCTTTTGAAATCAAAATGAACGTCTTCCAAACCAAAACGAGCTTCCTCCAAATTAAAATGACTCTCGTTGACGTTCTTAAATTCACTTGTCCCAGTGAGTGAACACATCGTTTGATCACTTTTAAGGAAAAGATGGTTTAAGGCTTATTTGAAGTGAAAACAGCAACTTTTGGCACACTAAATGAGAAGATCGCGCTAACTATATTAGTGGCAATTTCATTTGATTAATTGCACATGAGCTGCTCATTCGAAACAGACAAGTTAAGATTTTAGGTCCCTGCTCAATACAGGTCCACCTGCAAACCTCGTGTGCCACAATATCTGTACATTGATTAACAACAACTTCAAATGTTGAGGTTTGAAGAGAGAAATGGATTTACCAAGAGTAGCTGCTATACTCCTGCTCATACGGAAAACCTCCAAAGAGAACACTAACGGTGAGGGACCCTCCGATAAGGTAAGGATTCCGTGAACAAGTATGCATCTCCACCCATACAGAATTTTCGCAAGCAGTGGAAAGAAAATTGCAACATCCTAAACGAGGGCACGGTGCAACAGTTTCTTCCGGCACTAAGCATTCACCTTAAAGTATAACATAAACCATTATTCTTCCTCGACAAACAAAAATTTCACAAAATTTCAAACAGTGTGCTCATTATTAGAATAAGTAAAGTAAAAGATTTCAGAGAAAGTCATACTCATTTTTCGTGGCACAAAAATTATTCTAACGTTTTCAGAGAGTGCCTGTTCTAGTAAGGAGCGTCTTCACCTGCAGCACTAAGTGAATAAACTCTTTGAAATTTTATAAAATTTTCTATTTTTGAGAAGTAATAATAAGTTAGATTTTTCTTTTAAGGCGCAACAAGACGGCAATCATTCAGTGCATTAAAAAAATAATTAAAATAACTAATTAATAGCCATGCAGTCTACGCGACTAGATCGTCGCGATTATTATTTGAATGATAGCGAAAATTCTGTTTGAGTGAAGAAGCACAAATGGAAACGCTACAGCAAGAAAAGTCATAGAAAACAACATATCCTCACATGGCTGTTTCAGGTAGGCAGCATTTACACCCAATCAAATGAACATTTCGAAGTTCTATTTGAGCGCATTGCGCGATCTACACATTTACTGCGCCAAGAAATTGCTGCCTTCCTGCGCTATAAAACAATTTTTTAATGCTTATTTTTCGAAAAAGAAATCATTTTTATAAAATTTCAATTACAGTTCACTTATTGGGGTAGGTGAATAGACTTTTTTCTAAGAAAGTTGCACTCAATATTCGCTCAGCGAAAAATTATTCTAACCGTGTTGGAGAGTCACTAGTTCAATCTGGAGGAGACCCATTTTGATTTGGAAGATGTTCAGTTTGATTTTTTTGAGTTTGAAAGCGTCAAGCTTCCTTAGGGGTGTGACCAACTTGTTTTGAAAATTGTTCAGTTTGACGTGCAAATGGTATCAGTTGGCTGCCCATGCATGTTGATTTGTTCTTAGGATTTCCACTCCCTGAGGACTTCGCACACTTTTGTTAAGATGTTTGGGCATATGCTAGTTTGACACATTTATCAAACGGTAAGCTGTGCTTAATAACATATTTAGAGGGCTTTATTTGTCTTCTGCGGTAATTCTGCACGTTGACTGATTATCATAAAAGTGACGTGCAGGATTTTCAAAGACGTTTTAGCGAGCCTTAGAGCATGCAATAAATAAACCACTAAATAAACAAGTAAATAATTATCTGTGTGCACCTCCTGAGCTGCATGAGTCTTACTGTTATGAGATGCTTGACCACTCCTACGTAGTGCAAATAAGTTAGTTTAAGAAATTAAAATATTAGGTCGTTGCATATGAAATGACCGATTTTGCTACCGCAATTTCTGGTGAATTTTTCGTGGCTACGGATGTTCCCGTATGTTCCCGTTTCAAGCATTGTATATAGTTTCAGAAAGTCAAAAATCCTCTTAACATATATAGCTCCTGTGACATGACTGCCTCTTGACGAATTTCTAACGTCGTTTTTACAGTACGGATCAACGTGATATTAGGATGCTCTACTTATATGAATGGAAAAGTGGACACAACTCCTCGGCCGCAGTTCGTAACGTCGACCCTGCATTTAGGGAGGATTTCGCTGAGGAACGCACAATTCGCCACTGGTTCGAAAGGCTTCGATCCTTCGAAGACGAAAGTCTTGAAGATGAAGACCGAGGTAGGCCACCAGCACTCCTTAACAACTACCAACTCAAAGCCATTGTGAAAGCCGATCCGCGTCAAACAGTGAAGGAGCCAGCACAGCATTTCGGGAGCACTATCAGACGCCATTCAAATGCAGTCGGAAAAGTGAAGAACCTGGATAAATGGATCCCGCATGAACTGACCGCCACGCAGACGCTAGTACCACGACACCTGTGTTTCGTTGAGGCTGCGCAGTCTAAGAGAGCCCTTTTGGATAGAATCGTGGCGACGAAAAACGGATCCTTCATGAGAATCGTCGTCGCCCTGTACAATGGCCAGACAAGAATGAGAGTCCCAAGAAGATGCTGAGATCAAGTCTCCATCCAAAGAACACCATCGTGACTGTACGGTGGACAATGGCTGGCATAGTCCACCACAGGTTCTTGAAGACTGGAGAGACTATCACTGCGGAGAAGTACTGTGCCGAGGTTGAAATGATGCACCAGAAGTTGATTGAGAAACTGCCGGCTTTGGTCAATTTGAAGAGGCCCCATCCTACTGTATGACAACGGGCGTCTGCACGTTTCAAAAATTGTGGTCTAGAAACTGGATGAATTGGGATACGAAACTCCGCCGCCAGATCCAGCATTTTCATCAGATCTGTCCCCTACCGATTACCATTTCTTCAATACATGTGAAGGATAAAACATTCAGCAACCAACATGATGAAGAAAATGACTCCTCATGTTTTATTAATTCTCGTGGTTTAGATTTTTAAAAAGATGGAATTCCTAAGCTATTGTCGCGTTGGAAAAAGTGGTAATTGTAATAGTGCTTATTTCTATTAATAGAATTGCTTCCTAGCAAAGTTATGATCTGTTTTTTAAAGTCAAAATTAGTCATTTCTATGCAACGACCTATTATGCTCGACTTCGTCGTCGAAAAAGGAATCACTGCGAAAAGTTCTTGTGCAGTACTAATAAACCTTGAATTAAGCTCAGGATGTAAAGTATAAGGATAAGGATAAAGGACGGCGTTACTCAATCCCTTCTGGGATGCGCCAGCGCATTCTACTTCTACGGGATGTCGTGGAGGCGACATGAATGCGTGTTTGGCCATACAATGACTTGCGGTGGCCAGCCGATGAACAAGTCAGTGCTTTATCCTTCCCAGACAAGTCTGGTACCAATTCACCGACCCCGGAGGGATGGAAGGCTTGGTTGGCCTGGGCGCGAAATCCGAACCAGGAACCTGGTATCGGGTGCACGCGGCAGTCGCGCCTCCTCCGACTGCGCTACACGCGCCCTAGGATGTAAAGTAACATTATTAATTATTGTAGAGTAAACGTGAAAAAGAAATGGAAGAACTTGCCATATTTAGTGTTCCACCATACACCGCCTTGAGAGGAATAAACTCCAGCGGTATGGAACACGGACGAGAGATTAATTTTGTGCCAGAAGTTGAACGTGGTGTCATCAGCCATCACAAAATAGCCTTTAAAAATTGGAAATTAAACGCTTCAATATTGTGGGCAGACAGCCTGGGTAACATAACATTACAAGTGCTCTAGTAAAGCTGCTAGAGCAGCCCTACGGACTGTCGACAAGGAGCATCAAATAATCAAAACCCGGAATGAAACCCAATATTTCTAGAGAAACACTTCATAAAATTTAAACATGAAAATTAATATATACCTATCATGCTTTTCAAGGCAAATTGGACGCTTTAGAAATCAAATTTGACACCCTTATCATTTGAAATCAAGCTGGTCATGTACCAAATCAAAAGGGCGTCTTCCAGATTAAAACAGTGACTCTCTGAAAAGGTTAAAACATTTTTTATTCAAGCAAATTTAAGTACGTCATTCTCTAAATTTTTTAATTCGCCTACCCCAGAAAGATACTGTTTGAAATTTTATATGATTCTTTTTCAGGGAAAACTTAATGGTTTGAAACGTATTTTGAAATTCAGGAAGGCAGTGATTTTCAGTGCTAAAAAAGAATTACGCCCCATTCGTTCAGGATGTCGCGCTTTTCATTTGATTGATAGTAAAGATTTTGTTAATATTAGGTTGGCAACTACAATACCCACCATAAAGATTGGAAAAAGGGCGCGGTAGGCGCGTTTTCCGCGTTCTTTCTGTTCTTTTGCTGTAGCCATCTCCATAGTAATCCTTTTTGAGAAACTCACATGCCATCGTGATTTCCTCGACGAGGTCTACCCAGTGCCGCAAAAACGTTTTTCGTTACTTCATTTTTGACAGTTATTTTTTCGAAAGCGCCAGGGGATAGTCATTAGCGAGCGACGTCTCTCACTAATTGCGCCCAAAGGGCATTTAAGTGCTCGGATTCAAAGCCAGCGTAATTGACAGTAGCGCTTCTTTAGAGAAAATTCTGTAGAGCCAAAAGTTTACAAGACCATAGATATATATTCTACTCTATTTTAGTTATTTATTTGGATTATTCTAATGAGCATTAGCACATTTTCCTTTATCTACGGATCGCTAGCAAAAAATTCTAGTAACATTATCTGGTCCAACTAGGAAAGAGGAATAAAAATAGATAGAAGGTGGTGCAGTCAGTTCTAACATGGGACGCGCCATGCACTCTACTTCCGCGAAACATTGTAGAAATTAGAGCTCATATTTCTACATAATGACAAGTCAATGTTTTGTCCTTGCCAACCCAGTCTAGAATTGGTTGGCTTGGGCGGCCAAACATAAAATCTCGACTCTGCTGCAGGCGACAGCCGGCGTGTCCTACGACTGCGCTACCACTCGCACAGGGGATCGATAATTACATATTATTGACATATCACTCCCTTGTGGAACTACTGATCGACAAATGTATCAAATGGAAGAATTACTAGGTTTCACATCTCGAGCCTGTCCTTCTTTCTTCCTCATCGGTGGATTTTCCCTGTGTGTGCGGTAACTTCTTTCAAAAGGAAGTTACAAACTTAGGCCCTATTCCGAACTCTAAAACGTAGAATAGGAGCAGGTGGAGTCATTTTAAGGTTGAAAGAAGAAAAATTTTTACTTGTCATAAATCCTACACGCTTCACTCTCAGTAAAGATTTCTCCCTGTTTCACAAGCAGTATACCTTTTGCGAAAGGAGATGAGCACTTAGGGGTTTTCCTATGTTCGGTAGATATTTTTGTGGACAAAATGCAGGAGGAGAGATGGTGTGGGATGCTTTGGATCTTGTAGCGACCACAAATCAGTTGCGTTTTTACTTCAGCAATGGATTTTTCCGATTTTGCACGTACTGTAACTCTTTAAAGAAAGAAACTAGGATGCTAAGATTTTTCATGTGCAAAGCAGCCTTAAACATCTCAAAAACAGGCAAGGTGGAGAAAACCTAGTGCAATCAAGTAGTGTTTTATAGGTGCCGAAACTAGGAGAAAATCCACGACATTTTGATCCCACTTTGTTTTCGTCCCCTGAATCTCTAGGTCATCCGGTCCCTAAAATGCTTGGAGTAGCACATCTCATCATTGCAAGCGCTTCCTGACAATGTAGTTTTATAAAATTTCAAGAAAGTCGACATTTTGCTCCTTTTCCGCCGAGGTCGACTTCTAGGCAGCGTCCGGCTCGACCTGGACTCTGCGCTCATCCATCGCCCGCGTCCACTGTAGGTCTTCCTCGCACCTGAGTGCGAGACCCAGCGGTACTGCGCCATTTCTGGGGAGCGCCTCAGCACCGTTGGACAAACGGGACTATTGATCGTCCCCATTTGTTCCTCTTGAAACATTTTCGCACATAGCAATCAATAGAAATATTTATTTCTCTTTATCGAAATTCGAAACACTGCTCATCGCATTTGTCTAACTTCTCTCCGCATGCCTATCACAGCACTTCAGATCACGATGCATTTGCTTCTGTATTTGGTCGTTCACTGAGGCGCAGCCAGTAAAGAGCGCTGTGTTCTGCGAATCGCAAATGTTTTATTTTTGAATCGTGCTCAGGTCTTCTGGTTGCGGTTATTCCTATACTCATTTCTTTTCACTTATCTCGTTGAGGTTGCCGGTAGCGCGGTCGCAGAAGTCGCCGGCTCTCACGTGCCTCTGAATGGAAGCTCTTATCCAGGGCAACCAATCGTTCCATCTTCCGGGATCATTAATTTGGTACCAGAGACGTTCGAGGATAAGACAGTAATTTGTTCGCCATTCATCACCACAAGTCATCGCACAGATAGGTGTTCAGATGGCCTCCCTAATAGTTAGAAAAAATTAGAATGCGTGGCGCATTCTACATTTGGACATATTGACTTGATCGATATTACCGAACTTTTAGAATCAGCAGTTCTCGTAAAGAAGGTTGCAAATAGGTCAAGTTTCACATGAGACAAACAACATCGATCTGCTATTTAACATAGGTGTATCGATTTCTGGACTGGCCACCACAAATCGCTGTGGGCCAAATACGCATTCAAACTGCCTTTAAGATATCCCTTAGAAACAGAACGCATGGCGGATCCCTCAAGAATGTCTTGGTCTTCTAACTTGCATATATCGAGTACTAGCTACCACTGATCCCTCACTTTCAAGCAGTGTCGCGTTGGATCATCATCAAGCACTTTTAAGAATTGAAAAGTGTTAAGTCAATCTACCACTTTGTGGGATGAGCCACGTATTCACTTCTAGCGCGAGGGCAGTATGAATTAGTATTTGTCTTACAAATACAATGACTTGTGCAGCTCATCCAATCCTCTGATGTATGTAACAGTGATCTTCCAGATAGTTTGGGTACTAGTTAATTGAAACCGAAGAGTGAAAGGCCTCGTCTAGGACACGACCCAAGGTGAATTCATACAAGGACGACTTTCAACTCCTCCTATACTACTCCTACATACATGCGTCCACTAACAAGTATTTGATTTGATTAGTTTCCACCAGGTTTAGAAGTTAATTAGAAATGTTTTTAAATATTAGTTAGTGTCTAACCACTCCACTGTTTAGTTGAAGGATGAAGGATGAGTGAGGGCGATAACCACTCTCTGTTTGGGGTGCGTCACGTGTGATGTCACACAGGCAATTCGAATGCGCATTAGACCTGCCCAATGACCTGTGGAGCTCTGTCAATAGACAAGTCAGTGCTTTACATTTTTTAAATAACGCTTTCGTCGTCCTGGGAAGGATGGAAGGCTTGGTTGACTTTTACGAGAGCTGTGCCAAAGAATTCTTTTCAGGACACACTCAGCAGATGCATTACTTTCCCGGTGCTCCACCACTTGTTCCTTAATGTTATGTTTTATTTTTCACAATTACAACTAGAAATCTTTTAATTACAACTACTCAGACTATTTTTAAAATAATCTGTGCGAACGGAAAACATTGTTCACTTTCCTGCGTTTCTTGTGCATACAGTAGGAATCGAAAGTCAGCGCATTTAGGAGATTTCCGAAATATCTTTGAGGTGAAGGAGGAATAATTTGCCTTTTTGGTACTATTTGTATAAAATTAGTAATGTCATTCTTGTTTAAAAGAAACAGTGTCTGTTTTTGACGTAAAGCCGTCGTATATAATTAATAAAAGGCATGCCTAGTTTTTGAAATTGCTCAATTTTAAATGAAAATGACACATCAAATTTTAAAATTCATCTTTACCTATTTAATAACCGAAAATTTTCTTGCGTCCCGCAGAAGCTGTACATCAGCATACTTAATCAATTTAAGCCATTTTATCACTTCGTTTATATGAAAATATGTAAAAATACGCAAACTGTACATATAGACACGTAAGTACGCAATCAACAGGCAGTATTGTTTCGTGTTAGCGTTTAGTATAGCAAAAGTCTAACACAAATGCGTTTTACATAGAGGAAAAGTAAAGGATAGGGAACAATAAGGATTTCCGTATTCTTCTACCCACCATAAGGATTGAAGCCTTGTTTAAATTTTTCAAAGTTTCAAAAAAAGGAAATGTTCGTGCATAGCGCAATGCAATAGTTTTGGTTGACGCTCTCCCACACATGTAAAGTTGGTATTATAAAAATTGGTAATTGAACATGGTATGTTTTAAAAAGGAAAACATTTCTATTGATTGCTATGTGCGAAAATGTTTCAAGAGGAACAAATGGGGACGATCAATAGTCCCGTTTGTCCAACGGTGCTGAGGCGCTCCCCAGAAATGGCGCAGTACCGCTGGGTCTCGCACTCAGGTGCGAGGAAGACCTACAGTGGACGCGGGCGATGGATGAGCGCAGAGTCCAGGTCGAGCCGGACGCTGCCTAGAAGTCGACCTCGGCGGAAAAGGAGCAAAATGTCGACTTTCTTGAAATTTTATAAAACTACATTGTCAGGAAGCGCTTGCAATGATGAGATGTGCTACTCCAAGCATTTTAGGGACCGGATGACCTAGAGATTCAGGGGACGAAAACAAAGTGGGATCAAAATGTCGTGGATTTTCTCCTAGTTTCGGCACCTATAAAACACTACTTGATTGCACTAGGTTTTCTCCACCTTGCCTGTTTTTGAGATGTTTAAGGCTGCTTTGCACATGAAAAATCTTAGCATCCTAGTTTCTTTATTTAAAGAGTTACAGTACGTGCAAAATCGGAAAAATCCATTGCTGAAGTAAAAACGCAACTGATTTGTGGTCGCTACAAGATCCAAAGCATCCCACACCATCTCTCCTCCTGCATTTTGTCCACAAAAATATCTACCGAACATAGGAAAACCCCTAAGTGCTCATCTCCTTTCGCAAAAGGTATACTGCTTGTGAAACAGGGAGAAATCTTTACTGAGAGTGAAGCGTGTAGGATTTATGACAAGTAAAAATTTTTCTTCTTTCAACCTTAAAATGACTCCACCTGCTCCTATTCTACGTTTTAGAGTTCGGAATAGGGCCTAAGTTTGTAACTTCCTTTTGAAAGAAGTTACCGCACACACAGGGAAAATCCACCGATGAGGAAGAAAGAAGGACAGGCTCGAGATGTGAAACCTAGTAATTCTTCCATTTGATACATTTGTCGATCAGTAGTTCCACAAGGGAGTGATATGTCAATAATATGTAATTATCGATCCCCTGTGCAAGTGGTAGCGCAGTCGTAGGACACGCCGGCTGTCGCCTGCAGCAGAGTCGAGATTTTATGTTTGGCCGCCCAAGCCAACCAATTCTAGACTGGGTTGGCAAGGACAAAACATTGACTTGTCATTATGTAGAAATATGAGCTCTAATTTCTACAATGTTTCGCGGAAGTAGAGTGCATGGCGCGTCCCATGTTAGAACTGACTGCACCACCTTCTATCTATTTTTATTCCTCTTTCCTAGTTGGACCAGATAATGTTACTAGAATTTTTTGCTAGCGATCCGTAGATAAAGGAAAATGTGCTAATGCTTATTAGAATAATCCAAATAAATAACTAAAATAGAGTAGAATATATATCTATGGTCTTGTAAACTTTTGGCTCTACAGAATTTTCTCTAAAGAAGCGCTACTGTCAATTACGCTGGCTTTGAATCCGAGCACTTAAATGCCCTTTGGGCGCAATTAGTGGGAGACGTCGCTCTCTAATGACTATCCCCTGGCGCTTTCGAAAAAATAGCTGTCAAAAATAGAGTAACGAAAAACGTTTTTGCGGCAGTGGGTAGATCTCGTCGAGGAGATCACGATGGTATGTGAGTTTCTCAAAAAGGATTACTATGGAGATGGCTACAGCAAAAGATCAGAAAGAACGCGGAAAACGCGCCTACCGCGCCCTTTTTCCAATCCTTATGGTGGGTATTGTAATTTCGTGGACTCTCAAGAATCTTAAGCAAAAGTGTTTATTAACAAATAACTAATGACAGTCTTTAATTAAAATAAGATCCCTCGGAACGCAGAAGTGCTTCCCATATATCAGGTAGCTGGTCTATCCCACGGCCATAGAGTTATTGTGCTTTTAAGGCCAAGAGTCTTTGGAGGTGCATTTTGACTCGGTCCACATTATTAAATCGTCTTCCAACCAAGAAGTGCTGCACCGAACTAAAAATGTGGTAGTCACTCGACGCAAGGTCTGGGCTGTAAGATGGATGAGTTTGACGCTCCCAGTCAAGGTCTTCTATTTTTTGAGGCGTCCGGTTCGCTACGTTCCCTCCGTTCGGTGGTGTCAAGAAGGTATTAACTTCTGGGAGCTCGTCAAGAACAGTTCCGGCATTAATGCTGTAATCTACTCTTCTCAACCTGGCCGCGCGCAGGCTGAACTCCGCTGGAATCGGTTCAGACAGATTTTCAGGAGCGGAATTATCTATCAGCAAGATAACGCCAGATCACACGTCACGAATCGGGAGCTTCAAAAAATCGAAGACCTTAGCTGGGAGCGTGTAACTCACCCATCTTACAGCACAGGCCGTGCGCCAAATGACTGGCACCTTTGCAGCCCGCTGCAGCACTTCTTGGTTGGAAGACGACTTATTAATGTGGACCATGTCAAAATGCACCTCCTAGGATTCTTGGCTGCAAAAGCACAAGAATTCTACAGCTGTGGGATGGACCAGGTAGTTGATAAATGGGAAGCAGTCCCGCGTTCCAACAGATCTTTCTTCGGTTAAAAACTGTTATTTGTTTATGAACGCTTTTGTTGAAGGCGCTTGAGAGTCCACGAAATTAGTTGCCAACCTAATAGATATACTTACGCACTTGTTAACGGCACAACAGAACAATTGAAGAAAACACACATATCTTATATTAGGATTTTCAAGAAGAAATAATGCTTATCAATGAAATGAAAATCGCGACGGGTTAGATGAATTTTTAATTCGCCTGCCCAAAAAAGTGAAACATTATTTGAAGTTTTGTTAAAATTTTATTCTGTTGGAAAAACTACTGGTTTGAAGAGTATTCTAAAATGGAAGAAAGCAGTAATTTCTGTGATAAAAGTAAAGATTGTGTCATACACTCGTTCATGATGTCTCAATTTTTATTTGATTAAAAGGGATAAAGGCCAGCGTGACTCGATCGCTTTTGGGATGCGCAACGCCTTCTACTTCTACGGGATGTCGTGGAGGCGATTTGAATGCCTATTTGGCCATACAATTACTTGTGGTGGCCAGCCAATGAACAAGTCAGCGCTTTATCCTTCCCAGGCAAGTCCGGTACCAATTCACCCACCCCTAGGGATGGAAGGCTTGGTTAGTCTGGGCGGGAAATCGGAATGGAGAATCTGGTATCGGCCGGCACCTCCTCTTGCGGCGCTACAGACGCGTTATTTATTTGATTAATAACAAAAAGTCTTGTTTGTGTACAGCTACACACTTGATAGGTAGATACGACAGATAGATAGATAAATAGACATGGTGCAACCTTTCTTGTAATACTAAAAATTGCTGCCTTCCTGTGCTTTAAGCTTTAAACCAATATTTTCTTTGAAGAAAATTTTTTTTTATAAATATAAATTTCCAAAGACAGTGTTCTCTTACATAGGCAGACGAACCAAAAAACTTTCAAGTCGTATTAAATTTTCTTTGGAGAAAGTTATTCTAACCATGTTGGAGAGTCTCTGTTTTAATCTGAAAGGCGCTTGTTTTATTTTGGAGGATGTCCAGTCCCGTTTCAAAAGTGTTGAATTAGTATCGAAGACTTCGATAAATCCACGGTGCCCAATTTGATTTGAAGAATGTCAAGTTTCATGCAAAAATTTATATTTCGAGTAAAATAATAAGAAAGAGCGAAGAAGCGGCTGAACTGTTAGTGTGAAATAACCTTTGACTCCACGTAACCTCAGCTCTTTCGCTTTAACAAGGCAGTAGTACGCGAAATATCCTCGGTATATTTCTTCCGTTGACATATGAATAAAGTTGAATGGATGCATGATTTTAGGGAAGCCGTCTGAAACGTCTCGGTGTACGAAGCGAAAAGTTCTGTTGCAGGATAGAAACATAGTGCTAGTTCTTTCACAGAAATGTTCTTCTGCATCGACGGTGGTCTCTTCTTTGCGATGAAAAAAATGACGAACCGTCGCGATATCGTAGTGGGTTCCAAGGTCCACAAAAGATTGTGATTCCAAAATATGGTTGATATATCCTTTGAAGCACTCCAATAACTCCTTCCCAAGGATAATTGCTCGTTATCACTAAAGCCTATAAAACATTTTCTGTTAAAAGGGTGAACTGAAAATATTAGGACCTATTTTTTCAAGGAATTGTGTTCTCTTCTCTGCAAAATTTTCAGATCCTGAATAATTTATATGGTGGGTATCGAAGAACATTTTTCCAAGCACATTTTCCCACTGCGTTTGGGTCATTTTTAATGTACCAGAGTTATAGAGTGACAAAGATGATTTGCTGTATTGGCTACCATACATAGTTGTGCTGTCGAAAGTTTTTCGAATATTCTAATGTTTTCGAATGCTCACAAATTACGAATATATTCGAAGAAAGCGGTTTATCTGAATACACGAATTCCACTACATTCGAATAAGAATTATTCGACTGCCGACTCAAATAGGTCATTCGAGCTACTACCGCAGCTGGACCTAAACCCCTGACACCAATCGTCGCAACAGCTTATAATCCACTTAACAAGCGCCTAAAATTACTGCTTGGAACTCAGGCGTTTTGCAGGTTCCAGAAAAGATGTCCTATACAATCTTGTCAGATGTAGAGGTTAAGGTCTGCGCTTGATAGAATGCGGAAGGCAAGAAAGGATATAAACGACGGCGTTAATTATTACCTTTCGGTGTGCGCCGCGCATTTCGACGTCTACGAGATTGTAGAGACTTCTACTTGCGATGGCCAGCCGATGAGTGTCGGTGTTCTATCCTTCACATGTAAGCTTGGCGCCAATTCACCGAACAGGGAGGGATGTAAGTCTTGGTTGGGCAGGAAACCCGAGCAAGGAACCTGACTCAAGGTGCAAACGACAACAGACTCCACCTCTGACTGCGCTATCATCCGACCATTTGTGCGGTAGTTAAGGCCTCTGCACACTTGTGACAATCGACGGGTGGCACCGTCTAAGGACACGGGTCAACCAGGCGAGCGGAAAGGCGAGAGCGCAGAGAAGGAGACACTCCGGCCGCGACCCGACGACTGCCGGCCGAATGAGCTGACTCAGCGTGCGGGTGAGAGTACCCCCTCGTCGCCTGAAGCTGCTACGTTTTGGGTGATACGACAGACATCAATTAATGAAGGTACGCAGTTCTGGCAAAACCGGATTTGTAAAAAGAAATTGGTGGAGACAACCTTTGGGTCCTGCTTACTTAATGGCAAGGTTTTCATGGAAGCACATGCCAGTGGAAGACAGGAAGCAACAAACTTAAGTGGATCATACTCATGGTATGCTATTATTCGCTTTCCTTGGGCAGAACATTTGCGTTTGTGAACAGATGACAATCCTTAAGGCCCTCTCTGATTCTTAAGCTTTTTGGGAGCCCTAGTTCTGTTTCTTTTTACAGACGGTAGTGATGGAATACACTCATTTGCATACAGCTGGAAGCAATGAACCTTAGGATACAACTTCTGAAAAGGCCCTCGCTTTGAGATAAAAACCAGACCGTGTTCACACAGCACTGCAGTAACTGATCTCCGAAGCGTTCTGAAGCCAGGTTTCAAGAAGTAGCGGACTTGAAATCCCATTGGTCTACACAAGAACGGCGAAATAACCTATTCCAAGCCGCTCAGTACTTTGCGTGTAACTTTGTGCAACCTCTCAAGCACACCACTGTGACGTTCTGGCAAGTGCACGGCGCGTACCAAACTCGCAACGCAAAAGGAATCGAATCTCACCTTTGAGCCGGGACACTGGTTGCGAGTACTATTACCACTGTCCTTGGCGTGACATTCTTTTAAAAAAGTCGAAAAGGTAAGCAAAGACTATCCCATCGCATCAACGTTTCTAATAAGAGAGGTCGCCTAACCGACATCCTTCGTATGCGAAATAATGGTTTATGAGGCGCAGTCCTCGAGCTGCCCTATCTCGCCTGCGCTCCGTTGTTTGGATCCCTGTCGCGGTCAATAATGATTCACATCAAAATTTTAAGTAGTTACTCAGGTATACTACATTATGAAGGAGCTAAAACTTAATACCTTCTAAGAAGGAATAAAATGTTGGAATAAGGAATAAAACCAAACCGTGCTCTTCAGTGCTTCTAGCCATTCGTTGTGGTCGTAGTCAGGTTTATACTGATAATGTTGAGAAAGATTGTCCGTGAGATCTGAAATACTGCAGAGCATTAGGGAAAGCATACTCGCAGCATGGCAGATCCAGTCAGAAAGAAAATTCTTCATTAATAAAGCCTACACCTCCAACAGTGAGAAATGCGACCTCTTGCTGCTCCCTACTACAAATTTCCTCTCCTTAAAGTTCAGATGAACTTCGAAGTTTGCAGAAAGGGCTAAGGAAAGTTCTCTCCTACCTAAACTTCGTAATTATCTATAGAAGGATACTCGATGGCATTCTGATAATGATATTGCTGAATTAAAAATAATCTGTATCATTTGCTTGTCCTCAGATTATCGGTACATGGGCACCACCAGTTTATTTAGGTACCAAACATCGTGTTAACATCAGATGTTACTATGAAGAAACCTTGAACTCAGGCTACAAGGATATCGAATACCTTCCATGTCTTCACCACTTTGTCAGTGCTCTGATGCTAGCAAGTTCTACAGCCATTTATTTATTTGATTACTGACGTGCAACACAGACACGCGCGAAAGCTGAAGACAAAAATGAAGCCCGATTTGACGTGGGCATGGAATATACATAAATCGTACAGCGCGTTCACGGCTCTTGGTCAATGCCCTTTGCTATGATTGCGATATCGTCAGTGGGACATGGAATGAGTGGCTCCAAATCGTTCAGCTCCCTTTAATGTGCTCATGCTCACATTCTTTCATGAACATCTACGGTATTTGGTCAGAGTAAAGGATAAAGGATGAAGGACGGCGTTAATTAATCTCTTTGCAGAACGCGCCACTCAGATTGCTTCTGAGGAATCTCGTGGAGACAATTGTACAGTTTTTTTCGGTCTACACAATGCCTTGCGGTGGCCAGATTATGGACAAGTCAGTTCTATCCTTCTCAGGCGACTTCGGCACCAATCCACCTGCCCCGTGAGGAAGGAAGCCTAAGTTTGGCCGAGGGCCCTGAACCGAACCGTAAATTTTAGCCGCCTCCTTCGACTGCGTTACATTGCGCCAAATGGTCTATTGGCGGTGTCGGCTTTGGTAGTTTATTAGCATATTTTTGTTGGTAAACTTATTTCTCAGAAATGCCGACGTTTGAAAAACAGCAGTTGATTCTGTGTTTTTTAAATAGCATTGTGTGCAAGCATATAATTAAAGAATATTCAAATCCCATAGTACTATAATAACAAAAACAACGTAAAACAATCGCAACAATAACGACAATAACAGCAACAACAAACAACAGTAGTGAACATGCCTTGTTCTGCCTTATCTTCATCCAAGACATCTGACTAGTTCCCTCCCTTAGTAATAATAATAATAATAATAATAATAATAATAATAATAATAATAATAATAATAATAATAATAATAATAATAATACGTGCCCGAAATGATCACCTTTGCCAGTAGATTCTGAACACCACGTGGAAAGATCACTGAGCGCTCGCTGTTTGTCGACGGATATTGTGCTCATCTAAAAGGTACAGATAGGCTTCGTGCTGTTGAATTGGCTTTATGTACCACTGTTTGAGTTCTTGATGGATGCACTGATGAGAGAAGAATAGCAACACTGCAATGGTAGTCTGGCATCCGATTACGCAACGCTGCATCGTCTCTTATACAGTACCGCCGCTAAACATTCAACCAAACGTCATTTGCGTCGCAAAAACGCGTCATCATCCTACCTAACACTGGGCATGCGATCGCCATTCAAGAATATGTGGAAGCCTGAAAACCAATGCCACAATTAAAGGGGTCTTAATTACTGTGACCTGACCCAAAACCGTCGCCGAGTCTCGCTTAATTATGTCCCCAGGCACAAGTGGTGCTGCCCATTTGAATTTTAAAATTCTTAAACCTAATTAAATTTTGTTTACCTGCCATTGACGACCTTCCCCTGGCTGCGACAATTTTTTTGGTAGCAAATTTGGCAGGAAGATACTCACTTTGAGCAGCAACAGATTTCGTTTATTTCAACGGAAGAATTCTCAATCCAAAACCTGTGATTGTAGTTTGCTGTCTACTCATGTTTAAGGAAGGGAACGACATAGAAAATTTACGTGTCGAGCTCATTTTGGGAATTTGCGTGCTTCTTGCAGTTCATCAAAACTGCAAGTGAACATTTGGTAAACAGCACTCTTCGGCAGCGAATATCTTTCTCCTAAGCGAATGAGTTAGTCTCAAAATATGCTGACTAACCAGACACAATGTAGAGACTCTAAATATCAAATATCGAGAAGCTCGATGATCACAATTTCAACCGGTTAAAGTGACGACTTCCTTCAAAAGTGTGACTGCGTTTCAACAGCGTTTCATGCTGAGTCTTCGCAGAATGAAAGCTGGAAAGCCCAGTATTGTAATTGTGTAATTTTTCGCTCAAATTTTTCAACCAGTTCGAACGCCAATATTTTGACGCAGCAGATCGAGCATTGATGTAGAGGCCTTCTATCATAATTGCGCTGACCTGACATGCCCTACAGAGACATTGCATTCGGCTGCATGACCAACGAGTCTCTCATTTCTCTCCCGTTTCGACTTTGTCCACCATTATCGATCCATGCTGCCAAGCCTTGATGAGTTTTTGGCTTTTCCGGATTGCGTAGGTCATAGCTTGAATGTGTTGGCCAGTGTGTAAGCTTCACACACAATAAATTTCAGCAGCTGTTGTTGAGCCCAATCAACTCTAATTTATTTATTTCTCTTTTCAAAAAAATATTTGTGATGAAACAGCTGCACTACGAGTGGTAAAGGCAATTAGCAAAGAGCTGACCTAATATACCATTTTCACGTCGAATTGGAATTGGACACTTTTCAGATCAAATTGGCACTCTTCTAAGCTAGCTTAAGACTTTTGAAATCAGAGCGAACTTTTACAAACTGAAATGAACTCCTTCTATATTAAACTAAATACTCTCCAAAGAGACAGAATAATTTTTTGTTCATGAAAAATTTTAGTATATTTTTTCAAGTATTAATTCACATTCCCAAAAGGTGGACACATTGCTTGAAATTCTATAAAACTCTCATTTTTTTGTGGAAAACATGGTTTGTAGCCAGTCTTAAAGAGTAGGACTATTTTTTAGATCCAGAAAAATGAGTTGCGCCATGCAGTCATCCAAGACTTCGCGATTTTTATTCAATTGATAGCAAAATTGCTGTTTGTATAGAATTTCACCCCTGTAAACAATATAACAAAGACATACACACACATATTCTCACTTCGATGTTTCATGTGAGCATCATTCACACTATCAATAATTAAAACTCGCGACGAGCCTTTCAAACGCGTGGCTCAATCTGGTCTTTGATGCAATAAATGATTGCTGCATTATTGCGCTTCAAAACAAAATTTAGATTATTATTTTCTCGAAAAAAATTTGTGAAATTATTACACTTACTGGGACAGCTAAACTAAAAATTTCAAAAAAGTTACACCAAATTTTCCCTGGAGAAAAATTGTTCTAACTATCTTGGAGAGTTTTTAGTTTAGCCTTTAAGAAGCTCTTTTCAGTTTGTAAAAGTTCGCTTTGATTTCAAAAGTCTTAAGCTAGCTTAGAAGAGTGCCAATTTGATCTGAAAAGTGTCCAATTCCAATTCGACGTGAAAATGGTATATTAGGTCAGCTCTTTGCTAATTGCCTTTACCACTCGTAGTGCAGCTGTTTCATCACAAATATTTTTTTGAAAAGAGAAATAAATAAATTAGAGTTGATTGGGCTCAACAACAGCTGCTGAAATTTATTGTGTGTGAAGCTTACACACTGGCCAACACATTCAAGCTATGACCTACGCAATCCGGAAAAGCCAAAAACTCATCAAGGCTTGGCAGCATGGATCAATAATGGTGGACAAAGTCGAAA